>NW_019167826.1:31870281-31911893 GCF_002303985.1 Durio zibethinus | reverse complement strand
TTGCACACCGTCCAGCTGGGGCTTAGACATGGAATGAACTCCTATGCCTAAGCCAACCCATGAAACGGGAATGCGGGTGCTCAGCCGGTCGGAGAGGCAGAATGCACAAGTCAGAAATCAGCCTGGTTACCCTGCATGATGTGATCCTGCTATCGTAACCTCGGTCTGATTCGATCATAGACTGGGAATGAAGTCCATATGCTTAGACAGGGGATGAACTCGTTTGTCTGAAGTCAACCACGAAACGAGCGTTGCGGGCACTCAGCTGGCCAGAAAGGCAGAATGCAACAAGCCAAGGATCGACCCAATCCCCTTTGCGTGGTACCGGTCCTGCTGCCATACCCTCGGTCTGAACTGAGGCTTTAGAATAGAATGAACTCCTATGCTAAGCCAACCACGAAAAGGGCGTGCGAGCGCTCAAAACCGGCCACAGAGGCAGAATGCCAAGCTGAGGATTGGCCCGATCCCCTGCATCTGTCGATCCTGCTATCGCAACCTCAGTCTAGTCCGATCTTAGAATGGGAATGAATTTGTATGCTTTAGACTAAGGGTGAACTCGTAATGCCTAAGCAACCATGAAACGAGTGTGCGGGTGCTCAGTCAATCAGAGAGGCAAAATGCGTAAGCCGAGAATCAGCCTGATCCCTTTTTACGTGCTAATGGTCCTGCTGCGCAACCTCAAATCGATCCATCTTAGACTGCGAATGAACTCTGTATGCTTGACATGGAATGAACTCCGTATGCCTAAGACCCACAAAAGTGTGTGCAGCGCTCAGCCGGCCAGAGAGGGAGAATGCGTAAGCTGAGGACGACTGATCCCCCGCAGCTGTCGATCCTGTGCAGCAACCTCGGTCTGGTCGATCTTAACTGGGAATGAATCCGTATGCCTAAGTAACCCACGAAACGAGCGTACGGGGTTGAGCGGTCGGAGAGGATAAATGCGTAAGCGAGGATCGGTCTGGTCCCCCTCTGCGTGCTGTCGGTCTCGCTGCGACAAGCTTGGTCCGACGGGGGCATAGACATGGATGAACTCCCTATGCCTAAGCAACCATGAATGGGCGTGCTAGGCTCAGTCGGCCGGAGAGGCAGAATGCGTACCATGGATCAGCCCGATCCCCCTGTGTGCTGTCGATTCTGCTGTTCCAACATTGATCCAATCCGATTTAGACTGTAAATGAACTCTGTATGCTTAGACTGGGGATGAACTCCGTATGCCTAAGTCAACCATGAAACGAGCGTGCGGATGCTTACTTGACCAGAGAGGCAAGATGCGCAAGTCGGGATCAACGGGTAGTAGGTGGGTTCAAGCACATCTTCATATTTCTATCATTCAATGCCATTTTTTGGCTTGTAAATTCATACATGGTCCTAAGCCTTCATGTAAGTTTCATGGCAAGACGACCCGTTTTCTATTTTTTTATGATTTTTGAAACTTTTACGGTTCGGGATTTTTTTAAATTTTTTTAGAAAGGGTTTTGGCCCCAAATTTGGTAGAGGTGATCCTTTGTATTTTTTTTTGGATGCCACAAAAAATTCAGCTAAAAACTTGAAGTGGAGAAGATTTTTGGGACCGTTTGAAAAAAGTGTCCTATTTCAGACACTTTAATGGCTAGTAGTAGCAAACCTATAAAACTCAAATGCCCTTTAAAGGGTGTGAGTTTCTCGAGGTTTGATGAGGGATAGGGGGCCAATATAAGGGCCAAGTACCAGCACCCATCGCACATATGTGCTCACACCCCGCCCCTAATCGCTGAACCCCAATGCACCAATTAGGCTCTCCAGCGATGCTCCGACGATGGTGCCCTAGGTAAAAAAAATGTAGCCCCAGAACATGCTCGAGCCTGCATGTGCACCGTGACTTAAACTTTTAGACTGGGAATGAACTCCATACACTTAGACATAGAATGAACTCCGTATGCTTAGACATAGAATGAACTCTGTATGCTTAAGCCAACCCATTAAAGAGCGTGCGGGCGTTCAGTCGCCAGAGGGGTAGAATACGCAGCCAGGGATCCGCTCGGTCCCTCTTTGTGTCCAGCGATCCGTTACCACAATCCTTGGTCTAGCTGGGGCTTAGACATGGAATGAACTCCCTATGCCTAAGCCAACCCATGAAACGGGCGTGCAGGTGCTCAGTCGGCCAGAAAGGTAGAGTACGTAAGTCGGCGATCAGCCCTGTCTCCTTACGTGTTGTCGATCCTGCTATCGCACCCTCATTTCAGTCAGATCCTAGACTGGGAATGAACTCCGTATACTTAGACTGGGGATGAACTCCGTGTGCCTACGACAACCCACGAAACGAGTGTGCGGGTGCTCGACCGGACGGAGAAGCCAGTCAGAGAGGGAGAATGTGCAAGTCGAGGATCAGCCCAATCCCCCCCTACGTGCTACCGATCCTACTGCTGGTCCTGTTCCCATAACCCTTGGTCCGGTCCGATCTTAGACTGGGAATGAACTCCACATGCTTAGACTAGAGATGAACTTCGTATGCCTAAGTCAACCCACGAAACAAGCGTACGGACGCTCAGCCGACCAGAGAGGCAGGATGCGCAAGCCGGGGATCGAACGGGTGGTAGGTGGGTTCAAGCACATCTTCATATTTCTGCCATGCCAATGCCATTTTTATGGCTTGTAAATTCATACAATGGTCCCCTACGCCTTCATGTGAAGTTTCGTGGCAAGACGACCCGTTTTCTTTTTTCATGATTTTCGAAACTTTTTACGGTTCTGGATTTTTTTAAATTTTTTTAGAAAGAGTTTTATCCCCAAATTTGGTAGAGCTGATCCTTGTATTTTTGTTGGAATGCATGAAAAAATTCAGCTAAAAACTCGAAGTGGAAAAGATTTTTTGACCGTTTGAAAAAAGTGTCTCCATTTCAGACATTTTAATGGCTACTGGCAGCAAACCCATAAAATTTCAAATGCTCTTTAAGGGGCTGTGAGTTCTTGAGGTTTGATGAGGGATAGGGGGCCCATATAAGGGCCAAGTATCAGCACCCATCGCACATCATGTGCACACACCCCCCGACCCCCTTAATCGTCGGAACCCCCAATGCCGTCTGTTAGGCTCTCCGACGATGCTCCGACGATGGTGCCCCGGGCGAAAAAAATTTGGCACCAGAACATGCCCAAGCCCACCATGTGCACCATGGCTCAAACTCTTAGACTGGGAATGAACTTTTTATGCTTAGACATGGAATGAACTCCGTATGCCTAAGCCAACCCACGAAACGAGGGTGCGGGCGCTCAGTCCGTCGGAGAGGCAAAATACGCAAGCTGGGGATCGGCCCGGTCCCCCTCTGCGTGTTGCCGGTCTTGCTGCCACAACCCTCGATCTGGCTGGGGCTTAGACATGGAATGAACTCCCTATGCCTAAGCCAACCCATGAAAATGGGCGTGCGGGCGCTCAGTCGGCCGGAGAGGCAAAATGCGTAAGCTGAGGATCGGCTCTGTCCCCCTTGCGTGCTATTGATCCTGCTACCGCAACCCTCAGTCCGGTTCGATCTTAGACTGGGAATGAACTCCGTATGCTTACACTGGGGATGAACTCCATATGCCTAAGTCAACCCACGAAATGAGCATGCGGGCACTCAGCCGATCGGAGAGGTTGGCCGGAAAGGCAGAATACGTAAGCTGGGGATCGACTTAATCCCCCCCTACGTGCTACCGATCCTGCTGCCGATCCTACTGCCATAACCCTTGGTTCGATCTGATCTTAGACTGGGAATGAACTCCATATGCTTAGACATGAAATGAACTCCGTATGCCTAAGCCAACCCACGAAAGGAGCGTGTGGGTGCTCAACCGACCAGAGAGGCAGAATACGCAGTCAGGGATCAACCCGGTCCCCCCTGCATGCTGTCGATGTTGCTGCTGGTCTTACTACCACAACCATTGGTCCGATCTGATCTTAGACTGGGAATGAACTTCGTATGCTTAGACATGGAATGAACTCTGCATGCCTAAGCCAACCCACGAAACAAGAGTGCGGGCACTCAGCTAGTCGGAGAGGCAGAATGTGCTAACTGGGGACCAGCCCGATCCCTCCTGTGTGCTGTCGATCCTGCGACCACAACCCTCGATCCGATCCTATCTTAGACTGGGAATGAACTCCGTATGCCTAAGTCAATCGACAAAATGAACGTTCGGGCGCTGAGCTGACAGGAGAGGCATAATGCGCAAGTCAGGGATCGGCCTAGTCCCCTTGGTCCGACTGGGGCTTAGACATGGAATGAACTCCCTATGCTTAAGCCAACCCACGAAATGGGTGTGCGGGCACTCAGTTAGCCAGAAAGGCAGAATGTATAAGCCGGGGATCAACTCGGTCCCCCCTACGTGTTATCGCAACCCTCGATCAGGTTCGATCTTAGACTGGGAATAAACTCCGTACGCTTAGGCTGGGGATGAACTCCGTATGCCTAAGTCAACCCACGAAAAGAGCATGCGGGTGCTCAGTAGGCTAGAGGGCATATGCGTAAGCCGGGGATCAGCTCGATCCCCCTCTACATGCTGTCGATCCTGCTACCACAACCCTAGGTCCGGCTGGGGCCTAGACATGGAATGAACTCTGTATGTCTAAGCCAACCCACGAAATGAGCGTACGGGCGCTCAGCCAACCGAAGAGGTAGAACACGCAAGCCGTGGATCAGCCTGATCCTCCCTACGTACTATCAATCCTGCTGCTGGTCCTGCTGTCGTAACCCTCGGTCTGATCTGATCTTATATTGGGAATGAACTTCGTATGCTTAGACATGGAATGAACTCCGTATGCCTAATCCAACCCATGAAATGAGTGTGCGGGCACTCAACCGGCCGGAGAGACAGAATGCGCAAGCTGGGGACCAGCCCAATGCCCCCTGTGTGCTATCGATCTTGTTATCGTAACCTTTGGTCCGGTCTAATCTTAGACTGGGAATGAACTCCGTATGCCTAAGCCAACCCATGAAACGAGCGTTCGGGTGCTGAGTAGACCGGAGAGGCATAATGCATAAGCCAGGGATCAGCTCGGTCCCTCTCTGCGTGCTACCAGTCTCGCTGCCATAACCCTCAGTTCTGCTGGGGCTTAGCCATGGAATGAACTCCCTATGCCTAAGCCATCTCACGAAATGGGTGTACGGGCGTTCAGCTGGCTGGAGAGGCAGAATCCGCAAGTCAGGGATCGGTTTAGTCTGCCCTGCATGCTATCGATCCTACTACCGCAACCTTCGATCTGATCCAATCTTAGACTGGGAATGAACTCCATATGCTTAAACTGGGGATGAACTCCGTATGCCTAAGTCAACCCATGAAACGAGCGTGCAGGTGCTCAGCTGACCGGAGAGGCTGACCGGAAAGGCATAATGCACAAGTTGGGGATCAGCCCGGTCCCCTTCTGCGTGCCAAGGATCAGCCCGATCCCCCTCGGTTCGATCCAATCTTAGACTAGGGATAAACTCCATGTGCATAAGTTAACCCATGAAACGAACGTGCGAGCGTTCAGCTGGTCGGAGAGGTAGAATGTGCAAGCCAGGGATCGGCTTATCCCTCCCTATGTGCTGTCGATCCTGCTGCTGGTCCTCCTATCGCAAGCCCCGGTCCAGTTCGATCTTAGACTGGGAATGAACTCCGTACGCTTAGACATGGAATGAACTTCGTATGCCTAAGCCAACCCATGAAACGAGCATGCGAGCGCTCAGCCGGCTGGAGAGGCAGAATGCACAAGCCGGGGACCGACCTGATCCCCCCTACGTGCTATCGATCCTGCTACCGCAACCCTCGGTCCGATCAAATCTTAGATTGGGAATGAACTCCGTATGCCTAAGTCAACCCTTGAAACGAGCGTTTGGGCATTGAGTCGATCGAAGAGGCATAATACGTAAGTCGAGGATCAGTTCGATCCCCCTCTATGTGCTGCCGGTCCCGTTGCCACAACCCTCGATCCGACTGGGGCTTAGACATGGAATGAACTCCTTATGCCTAAGCCAACCCACGAAACGGGCGTGCGGGTGCTCAGTCGGCCGGAGAGGCAGAATGCGCAAGCCAGGGATCGGTTAGTCCCTCATGCATGATGTCGATCCTGACTGCAACCCTCGATCCGGTTCGATCTTAGACTAGGAATGAACTCCGTATGACTAAGTTAACCCACGAAACGAGCGTGCAGGCGCTCAACCAGTCGGAGAGGCATAATGCACAAGCTGGAGATCAGCCCGGTCCCCCTCTGCGTGCTGTCAATCCTGCTGCCGGTCCTGTTGCCACAACATTCGGTCTGGCTGGGGCTTAGACATGGAATGAACTCAGTATGCCTAAGCCAACCCATGAAACCAGCGTGCAGGTGCTTAACCAGTCGGAGAACCAGAATGTGTAAATCGGGGATCAGCCCGGTCCCCCCTGCATGCTGTCGATCCTGCTGCTGGTCCTGCAGCCACAACCCTCGGTCCGGTCCAATCTTAGACTGGGAATGAACTCCGTATGCCTAAGGCAACCCATGAAACAAGCGTACAGGTGCTTAGCCGGTCGGAGAGGCAGAATGCACAAGCCGGGGACAGGCCCGGTCCTTCCCTATGTGCTGTCGATCCTACTGTCGCAACCCTCCGTCCAGTCTGATCTTAGACTAGGAATGAACTCCGTATGCCTAAGTCAACCCACGAAACGAACGTATGGGCACAGAGCTAGCCGGAAAGGCATAATGCATAAGTCGGGGATCGGCCCGATCCCTCTCTACGTGCTGTCGGTCCCGTTACGACAACCCTCAGTCTAACTGGGGCTTAGACATGGAATGAACTCCCTATAACTAAGCCAAACCATGAAATGGGTGTGCGGGCACTCAGCAGACCGGAGAGGCAGAATGTGCAAGTCGGGGATAGGCCTGGGCCCCCCTGTGTGCTGCCGATCCTACTGTCGTAACCCTCGATCCAGTTTGATCTTAGACTGGGAATGAACTCCGTATGCTTAGACATGGAATGAACTCCGTATGCCTAAGCCAACCCATAAAACGGGCGTGCGAGTGCTAAGCTGGCCGGAGATGCAGAATGCATAAGCCGAGGATCAGCCCGATCCCCCTTGCGTGCTGCCGAACCTTCTGTCGCAACCCTTGGTCCGGTCTGATCTTAGACTAGAATGAACTCCATATGCTTAGACTGGGGATGAACTCCGTATGCCTAATTCAACCCATGAAACGATCGTGTGAACACTCAGCCAACTGAAGAGGTCGATCGGAGAGGCATAATGCGTAAGCCGGGGATCAGTCGGGTCCCCCTTTGTGTGCTGTCAATCCCACTGCCGGTCCTGCTACCGTAACCCTCGGTCCAGTTGGGGCTTAGACATGGAATGAACTCCGTATGCCTAAGCCAACCCACGAAATGAGCGTCCGGGCACTCAGCCGGCCAAAGAGGTAGAATGCGTAAGTCAAAAATCAACCCGGTCCCCTCCTGCGTGCTGTCGATCCTGCTACTGGTACTGCTACCGTAACCCTCGATCTGATCTGATCTTACACTGGGAATGAACTCCGTATGCCTAAGTCAACCCACGAATACGAGCGTACAGGCGCTGAGCCAGCCGGAGAGGCATAATGCGCAAGTCGGGGATTGACCCGATCCCCTTCTGCGTGCTGTCGGTCCCGCTACCACAACCCTCAGTCCGGTTGGGGCTTAGACATAGAATGAACTCCCTATGCCTAAGCCAACCTATGAAACGAGCGTGCGGGCTCTCAGCCGGTCGGAGAGGCAGAATGCGCAAGTCGGGGATCGGCCAGGTCCCCCCTGTGTGCTGTCGATCCTGCCGCCATAACCCTCGGTCTGATATGATCTTAGACTAGGAATGAACTCCGTATGCTTAGACCGAGGATGAACTTCGTATGCCTAAGTCAACCCACAAAACGAGCGTCCAGACGCTCAGCCAACCAGAGAGGCAGCATGCGTAAGCTAGGGATCGAACGGGTGGTAGGTGGGTTCAAGCACATCTTCATATTTTTGCCATGCCAATGCCATTTTTATGGCTTGTAAATTCAAACAATGGTCCCCTACACCTTCATGTGAAGTTTCGTGGCAAGACGACTTGTTTTCTATTTTTCATGATTTTTGAAATTTTTTGTAGTTTGGGATTTTTTAAAATTTTTTTAGAAAGAGTTTTGTCCCCAAATTTGGTAGTGGTGATCCTTGTATTTTTGTTGGCATGCACAAAAAAATTTAGAAAAAAAATCGAAGTGAAGCGGATTTTGTGACTGTTTGAAAAAAGTGTCCCCGTTTTAGACATTTTAATGGCTACTGGCAGCAAACTTATAAAATCTCAAATGCTCTTTGAGGGGGTGTGAGTTCTCGAGGTTTGATGAGGGATAGGGGGCCAATATAAGGGCCAAGTACCAGCACCCATCGCACATCATGTGCGCACACCCCCCGGCCCCTCCAATCGTCAGAACCCCCAATACAACAGGTTAGGCTCTCCGATGATGCGCCGACGATGGTGCCCCGGGAGGCACAAGCACATGCCCGAGCCCAGCATGTGCACCGTGGCTCAAACTCTTAGACTGGGAATGAACTCTGTATGCTTAGACATGGAATGAACTCCGTATGCTTAAGCTAAGCCACGAAACAAGCGTGCGGGTGCTCAGTCGGTCGGAGAGGCAGAATGCAAAAGCCAGGGATCAGACCGGTCCCCCTCTGCGTGTTGCTAATCCCACTACCACAACCCTTGGTTCGGCTAGGGCTTAGACATGGAATAAACTCCCTATGCCTAAGCCAACCCACGAAACGGGCGTGCGGGCGCTCAGCCGACCAGAGAGGCACAATGCGTAAGCTGGGGATTGGCCCGATCCCCCCTACGAGCTGTCGATCCTACTGCTAGGCCTACTGCCACAACCCTCAGTCTGGTCTAAACTTAGACTGGGAATGAACTCCGTGTGCTTAGACATGGAATGAACTTTGTATGCCTAAGCCAACCCACAAAATGAGTGTGCGAGCGCTCAACTAGCCGGAGAGGCAGAATGCGCAAGTTGGGCACCGATCAAGTCCCCCCTGCGTGTTATCGATCCTACTGCCGCGACCCTTGGTCCATTTCAATCTTACATTGGGAATGAACTCCATATGCCTAAGTCAACCCACGAAACGAGCATGCGGGCGCTGAGCCGATCGGATAGGGATAATGCGCAAGTCAGGGATCGACTTGATCCCCCTCTATGTGCTGCCGGTCCAACTGCCACAACCCTCAGTCTGGCTGGGGCTTAGACATGGAATGAACTCCCTATGCCTAAGCCAACCCATGAAACGGGCGTGCGGGCGCTCAGTCGATCGAAGAGGCAGAATGTGTGAGCCGAGGATTGGCCCGGTCCCCCCTTCATGTTTCCGATCCTACTGTCGCAACCCTTGGTCTGGTCTGATCTTAGACTGGGAATGAACTTTGTATGCTTAGACTGGGGATGAACCCAATATGCCTAAGTCAACCCCTGAAATGAGCGTATGGGTGCTCTGTCAGCTGGAAAGGCCAGCCAGAGAGACAGAATGCGCAAGTCAGGGATCAGCCCTATCCCCTCATGCTTGCTGTCGATCCTGCTGCTAGTCCTACTACTGTAACCCTCGGTCCGGTCTGATCTTATACTGGGAATGAACTCCATATGCTTAGACATGGAATGAACTCTGTATGCCTAAGCCAACCCACAAAATGAGCGTACGGGTGCTCAACCGACAGGAGAGGCAGAATGCGCAAGCCGGGGATCGACTTGATCCACCCTTCGTGCTATCGATCCTACTGCCGCAACCCTCGGTCTGATTCGATCTTAGACTGGGAATGAACTCTGTATGCCTAAGTCAACCCACGAAATGAGCGTTCGGGCACTGAGCCGGTCGAAGAGGAATAATGTGCAAGCCGGGGATCGACCCGTTCCGCCTCTGCGTGCGGTCGGTCCCACTGCCATAACCCTCTGTTCGACTGTGGCTTAGACATGGAATGAACTCCCTATGCCTAAGCCAACCCACGAAATGGGCGTGCGGGTACTCAGTCGGTCGGAGAGGCATAATGCGTAAGTCAGGGATCAGTCTGGTCCCCCTCTGCGTGCTGTCGATACCGCTACCAGTCCTGTTGCCACAACCCTCGGTCCGACTAGGGCTTAGACTTGGAATGAACTCTGTATGCCTAAGCCAACCCATGAAACGAGCGTGCGGGCACTCAGTCGGTTGAAGAGGTAGAATGCACAAGCCGGGGATCGGCTCGGTCCCCCCTGTGTGCTGTCGATCCTACTACTGGTCCTGCTGCTGCAACCCTCGGTCTGGCCTGATCTTAGACTGGGAATGAACTCTGTATGCTTAGACATGGAATGAACTCCGTATGCCTAAGCTAGCCCATGAAACGAGTGTGCAGGCACTCAACCGATCGGAGAGGCAGAATGCGTAAGCCGGGGACCGACCCGATCCCCCCTATGTGCTATCGATCCTGCTGTCACAACCCTTGGTTTGGTTTTATCTTAGACTGGGAATGAACTCTGTATGCCTAAGTCAACCCACGAAATGAGCGTGCGGGCGTTGAGCCAGCCGGAGAGGCATAATGTGCAAGCCGAGGATCGGCCGGATCCCCCTCTGCGTGCTACCAATCCCGCTGCCACAACCCTTGGTTCGACAGGGGCTTAGACATGGAATGAACTCCCTATTCCTAAGCCAACCCATGAAACAGGTGTGCGGGCACTCAGTCGGCCAGAAAGGTAGAATGCGCAAGCCGGGGATCGACCCGATCCCCCCTTCTGCTGCCAATCATGCTATCGTAACCCTCAATTCGGTCTGATCTTAGACTGGGAATGAACTCTGTATGCTTAGACTGGGGATGAACTCCGTATGCCTAAGTCAACCCATGAAACGAGCGTGCAGACACTCAACCGACCAGAGAGGCAGGTTGCGCAAGCCGGGGATCGAATGGGTGGTAGGTGGGTTCAAGCACATCTTCATATTTCTGCCATGCTAATGCCATTTTTATGGCTTGTAAATTCATACAATGGTCCCCTACGCCTTCATGTGAAGTTTTGTTTCAAGACGACCCATTTTCTATTTTTCATGATTTTTGAAACTTTATGCGGTTTGGGATTTTTTAAAATTTTTTTAGAAAGAATTTTGTCCCCAAATTTGGTGGAGGTGATCCTTGTATTTTTGTTGGCATGCACAAAAACATTCAGCTAAAAACTCAAAGTGGAGAAGATTTTGTGACCGTTTGAAAAAGTGTCCCCATTTTAGACACTTTAATGGCTACTGGCAGCAAACCTATAAAATCTCAATTGCTCTTTAAGGGCGTGCAAGTTCTCGAGGTTTGATGAGGGATAGGGGGCCAATCTAAGTGCCAAGTACCAGCACCCATCGCACATCATGTGTGCACACCCCCTGGCCCCCCAATCGTCGGAACCCCCAATGCCGTCGATTAGGCTCTTCGGCGATGGTGCCCCGTGCGAAAAAAATACGACACCAGCACATGCCCGAGCCCAGCATGTGCACCGTGGCTCAAACTCCTAGACTGGGAATGAACTCCGTATGCTTAGACATGGAATGAACTCCATATGCCTATGCCAACCCATAAAATGAGCGTGCAGGCGCTTAGCCGAACGGAAAGGCAGAATACGCAAGTCGAGGATCGGCCTGGTCCCTTTCTACGTGCTACCGATCCCGCCGTCACAACCCTTGGTCTGACTGGGGCTTAGACATGGAATGAACTCCCTATGCCTAAGCCAACCCATGAAACGGGCATGCGGTCGCTCAGCCGACCGAGAGCAGAATCGCAAGCCGGCATCGACCCGATCCCCCCTGCATGCGCCGATCCTGCTGCTTGCAACCCTTGTCCAATTTGCTTAACTGGGAATAACTCCGTATGTTAGACTGGGCATGAACTCCCTATGCCTAAGCCAACCCACGAAACGACCGTGCGGGTGCTCAGTCGGTTGGAGAGGTAGAATGCGCAAGCCGGGGATCGACCCGATCCCTCCTATGTGCTACCGATCCTGCTGCTGGTCCTGTTACTGTAACCCTTAATCCGGTCAGATCTTAGACTGAGAATGAACTTCGTATGCTTAGACAGGGAATGAACTCTGTATGCCTAAGCCAACTAACGAAACAAGCGTGCAGGCGCTCAACCGGCTGGAGAGGCAGAATGCACAAGTCAAGGATCGGCTCAGTCCGCCTCTGCATGCTGTCAGTCCCGCTGCCACAACCCTCGGTCCGGCTGGGGCTTAGACATGGAATGAACTCCCTATGCCTAAGCCAACCCATGAAACGGGCGTGCGGGTGCTCAGCCGATCGAAGAGGTAAAATGCATAAGCCGAGGATTAGCCCGATCCCCCTATGTGCTGTCGATCTTGCTATCGTAACCCTCGGTTCGATCTGATCTTAGATTGGGAATGAACTTCGATGCTTAGACTGTGGATGAACACCGTATGCCTAAGTTAACCCACGAAATAAAAGTGTGGGCGCTCAGCCGACTGGAGAGGCCGACCGGAGAGGCATAATGCGTAAGTCGAGGATTAGCCCAGTCCCCCTCTGCGTGCAACTGATCCTGCTGCCGGTTCTGTTGCCACAACCCTCGGTCCGGCTGGGGTTTAGACATGGAATGAACTCCGTATGCCTAAGCCAACCCACGAAATGAGCGTGTGGGCGCTCAGTTGATCGGAGAGGCAGAATGCGCAAGTCGAGGATCGACTTGGTCCCCCCCTGTGTACTACCAATCTTACTGCTGGTCCTGCTATCGCAACCCTCGGTCTGGTCTGATCTTAGACTGGGAATGAACTCTGTATGCTTAGACTTGGAATGAACTCTGTATGCCTAAGCCAACCCACAAAACGAGCGTGCGGGCACTCAGCTGGCAGGAGAGGCAGAATACCTAAGCTGGG
This sequence comes from Durio zibethinus, assembly GCF_002303985.1. Next base: position 31,899,067 of record NW_019167826.1, on the reverse strand, counting down.
GTCAGACCCGATCCCCCCTGTGTGCTGTCGATCCTACTCCCGCAACCCTCTGTTCGGTCTGATCTTAGACTAGGAATGAACTCTGTATGCCTAAGTCAACCCATGAAATGAGCGTACTGGTGCTGAGCCGATCGGAGAGGCATAATGCGCAAGCCGTGGATCGGCCCGTTCCCTCTCTACGTGCTGCCTGTCCTGCTGCCACAACCTTCAGTCCGACTAGGACTTAGACATGGAATGAACTCCCGATGCCTAAGCCAACCCATGAAACGGGCGTAGGGCGCTCAGCCAACCGAAGAAGCAGAATGCGTAAGCTAGGGATCAGCTCGGTACCCCCTACATGCTGTCGATCCTGCTGCCGCAACCCTCGATCCGGTCCGATCTTAGATTGAGAATGAACTCCATATGCTTTGACATGGAATGAACTCCATATGCGTAAGCCAACCCATGAAACGAGCGTACGGGCACTCAGTCGGTCGGAAAGGTAGAATGCGTAAGTCGAGTATCACCCTGATCCCCCCTGTGTACTATCGATCTTACTGTTGGTCCTGCTGCTGTAACCCTCGGTCTGGTCTGATCTTAGACTGGGAATGAACTCTGTATGCTTAGACTTGGAATGAACTCCGTATGCCTAAGCCAACCCATAAAGATGACGTGCACCTGCGCTCGGCCGACAGGAGAGGCAGAATGCACAAGGGGATCAGACTCGATCCACCCATTGTGCTGTCGATCTTGCCGCACCCTCGCGTCTGACGATCATTTAGACTGGTATGAACTCTGTATGCCTAAGTCAACCCACGAAACGAGCGTTCGGGAGCTGAGCGGTCGAGAGGCATAATGCAAGCCGGGGTCACCCGTTCCCCCTTTGCGTGCTGGTGTCCTACTGCCATAACCCTCAGTCGTTGCGCTTAGACATGGAATGAACTCCGTATGCCTAAGCAACCCACGAAACGGCGGGTGCGTACTCAGCTGGCCGAGAGGTACAATGCGTAAGTGGGGATATGGTTCCCTTCTGCGTGCTGTCGATACTGCTGCTGGTCCTGTTGCCACAACCCTCAGTCTGGTAGACTAGGGCTTAGATCTAGACATGGAATGAACTTTGTATGCCTAAGCCAACCCATGAAACGAGTGTGCGAGCGTTCAGTCAGTCGGAGAGGCAGAATGCGCAAGTCAGGGATCGACTCGGTCCCCCTGCGTGTTGGGGATCTTGCTGTCGCAACCCTCGGTCCGATCCGATCTTAGACTGGGAATGAAGTCCGTATGCTTAGACTGGGGATGAACTTCGTATGCCTAAGCCAACCCACGAACCAAACCTGTGGGCACTCAGCTAGCTGGAGAGGCCGGCCGAAGAGGCAAAATGCATAAGCCGGGGATCAGCCCGATCCCCCTTGCGTTCTATCGATCCTACTGCCGCAGCCCTTGGTCGAATCTGATCTTAGTTTGGGAATGAACTTCGTATGCTTAGACATGGAATGAACTCCATATGCGTAAGTGAACCCACGAAACGAGCGTGCGGGTGCTCAGCCAATCGGAGAGGAAGAATATGCAAGCCGGGGACCGGCTCGGTCCCCCCTGTGAGCTGTCGATCCGGGGATCCGTAACCCTCGGTCCAGTTTGATCTTAGACTGGGAATGAACTTCGTATGCTTAGATTGGGGATGAACTTCGTATGCCTAAGTTAACCCATGAAACAAGCGTGCGGGCGCTCAGTCGGCCGGAGATGCCGGTCGAGAGGTAGAATGCGAAAGTCAGGGATCGGCCCAATCCCCCCCGCATGCTGTCGATCTTGCTGCTGGTCCTACTACCACAACCCTCGGTCTGGTCTAATCTTAGACTGGGAATGAACTTCGTAGGCTTAGACATGGAATGAACTCCGTATGCCTAAGCCAACCAATGAAACGAACGTGCGGGCACTCAGTCAGCTAGAGAGGCAGAATGTGCAAGTCAGGGATTGACCCGATCCCCCCTGCGTGCTGTCGATCCTGCTGCCGTAACCCTCGATCCGGTCCTATCTTAGACTGGGAATGAACTCCATATGCTTAGACTGGGGATGAACTCCGTATGCCTAAGTCAACCCACGAAACGAGCGTGTGGGTGCTCAGTCGACTAGAGAGCCCGATCGAAGAGGCAGAATACGCAAGCCAGGGATCAGCCCGATCCCCCCTTGTATGCTATCGATCCTACTGCTGGTCCTGCTGTCGCAACCCTCGGTCCGATCTGATCTTAGACTAGGAATGAACTCCTTATGCTTAGACATGGAATGAACTCCGTATGCCTAAGCCAACCCACGAAATGAGCGTGCGGGCGCTCAGCCGACCGGAGAGGTAGAATCGCAAGGCGAGGATCGGCCCGGTCCACCCTGCGTGCTGTCAATCCTGTTGCCGCAACCCTCGGTCCGGTCTGATCTTAGACTGGGAATGAACTCCGTATGCTTAGACATGGAATGAAGTTCGTATGCCTAAGCCAACCCCCGAAACGAGTGTGCGGGCGCTCAACCTGCGGGAAAGGCAGAATGCACAAGCTAGGGGATCGACTCGATCCACCCTGCGTGCTGTCGATCCTGCTACAGCAACCCTCGGTCTGGTCTGATCTTAGACTGAGAATGAACTTCGTATGCCTAAGTCAACCCACAAAATGAGCGTGCGGGCACTGAGCCGATCGGAGAGGCATAATCCGCAAGCCGGGGATTGGCCCAGTCCCCCTCTGCATGCTGTCGATCCCGCTGCCACACCCCTTGGTCCAGCTGGGGCTTAGACATGGAATGAACTTTGTATGCCTAGGCCAACCCACAAAATGAGCGTGCGGGCGCTCAACTGGCTGGAGAGGCAAAATACGCAAGCCAGGGATCTGTCCGATCCCTCCTGTGTGCTATCGATCCTGCTATCGTAACCCTCAGTCTGGTCCAATCTTAGACCTGGAATGAGCTCCGTATGCCTAAGTCAACCCACAAAATGAGCGTGCAGGTGCTGAGTCGACCGGAGAGGCATAATACCCAAGCCAGGGATCGGCTCGGTCCCCCTCTGCGTGTTGCCAATCCCACTGCCACAACCCTCGGTCCAGTTGGGGCTTAAACATGGAATGAACTCCCTATGCCTAAGCCAACCCATGAAACGGGCGTGCGGGCGTTCAGCAGGTCAGAGAGGCAGAATGCGCAAGCCGGGGATCAGTCCAGTCCCCTCTACGTGCTGTTGACCCTGCTGTCGCAACCCTCGGTCCAGTTCGATCTTAGACTGGGAATGAACTCCGTATGCTTAGACTGGGGATGAACTCTGTATGCCTAAGTCAACCCATGAAACGAGTGTGTGGACGCTCAGCCGGCCGGAAAGGCAGAATGCGTAAGTCGAGGATCGGCTCGATCCCCCCTGTGTGCTATCGATCTTGCCGTTGCAACCCTCGGTCCGGTCCAATCTAGGACTGGGAATGAACTCTGTATGCATAAGTCAACCAACGAAACGAGCGTGCGGGCGCTGAGCCGATCGAAGAGGCATAATGCGCAAGCCAGGGATCGGCCCGATCCCTTTCAGTGTGCTGCCAGTCCCGCTGCCACAACACTCGGTCTGGCTAGGTCTTAGACATGGAATGAACTCCCTATGCCTAAGCCAACCACGAAACACGCCTGCGGGCACTCAGTCGACTGGAGAGACAGAATGCGCAAGCCAGGGATCGACCCAGTCCCTCCTGTGTGCTGTTGGTACTGCTGCTGCAACCCTCGATCCGGTTCGATCTTAGACTTGGAATGAACTTCGTATTCTTAGATTGGGGATGAACTCCGTATGGCGAAGTCAACCCATGAAACGAGCATGCGGGTGCTCAACCGATTGGAGAGGCCGATCGGAGAGGCATAATGCACAAGTCGGGGATTAGCCCGATCCTTCTCTACGTACTACCGATCCCACTGCTGGTCCTGCAGCCACAACCCTCGATCCGGCGGGGGCTTAGACATGGAATGAACTCCATATGCCTAAGCCAACCACGAAACAAGTGTATGGACGCTCAACCGATCGGAGAGGCAGAATGTGCAAGCCAGGGATCGACCTGATTCCCCCTGCGTACTGTCGATCCCGCTGTCGTAATCCTCAGTCTGATTTGATCTTAGACTAGGAATGAACTCTATATGCCTAAGTCAACCCATGAAACGAGCATTCGGGCGTTGAGCCGATCGGGGAGGTATAATGCGCAAGCCAGGGATCGGTCCGGTCCCCCTCTACGTGCTACCGGTCTTGCTGCCACAACCCTCGATTTGGCTGGGGCTTAGACATAGAATGAACTCCCTATGCCTAAGCCAACCCACGAAACGGGCGTGCGGGCGCTCAATTGGCCGAAGAGGCAAAATGCGTGAGTCGGTGATCGGCTCGGTCCCCCCTGCGTGCTACCGATCTTGCTGTCGCAACCCTCAGTCCGATCTGATTTTAGACTAGGAATGAACTCCGTATTCTTAGATTGGGGATGAACTCTGTATGCCTAAGTCAACCCATGAAACGAGCGTGTGGGCGCTCGGCCGACTAGAGAGGCAGGATACGTAAGCTGGGGATCGAACGAATGGTATGTGGGTTCAAGCACATCTTCATATTTCTATCATGCCAATGCCATTTTTATGGCTTGTAAATTCATACAATGGTCCCCTAAGCCTTCATGTGAAGTTTCGTGGCAAGATGACCTGTTTTCTATTTTTCATGGTTTTTGAAACCTTTTACGGTTCGTGATTTTTTAAAATTTTTTTAGAAAGTGTTTTGTCCCCAAATTTTGGTAGAGGTGATCCTTGTATTTTTGTTGGTATGTACAAAAAAATTCAGCTAAAAACTCAAAGTGGAGAAGATTTTGTGACCATTTGAAAAAAGTGTCCCCATTTCAGACACTTTAATGGCTACTGGCAGCAAACCTATAAAATCTCAAATGCTCTTTAAGGGGGTGTAAGTTCTCAATGTTTGATGAGGGATAGGGGGCCGATATAAGGGCCAAGTACCAGCACCCATCACACATCAGTGCGCACAACCCCCCGGCCCCCAATGGATGAAACCCCCAATGCCGTTGGTTACGCTCCCCGGCCCCTAATGGACGGAACTCCCTATGCCTCGATCCCCCCTGTGTGCTGTCAATCCTGCTGCTGGTCTTGCTGCCACAACCCTCAGTCCAATCTTATCTTAGACTCGGAATGAACTCCGTATGCTGAGACATGGAATGAACTCCGTATGCCTAAGCCAACCTACAAAACGAGCGTGCGGGCACTCAGTCGATCGAAGAGGCAAAATGCACAAGTCGGGGATCGGCCCAATCCCCCCTACGTGCTATTGATCCTACTACCGCGACCCTCGGTCTGGTCTGATCTTAGACTAGGAATGAACTCCTATGCCTAAGTCAAACCATGAAACGAGCGTGCGGGCGCTGAGTCGGTCGGAGAGGCATAATGCACAAGCCGGGGATCGACTCGGTACCTCTCACGTGCTGTCGGCCTCACTGCCACAACCCTCGGTCTGGCTGGGGTTTAGACATGGAATGAACTCCCTATGCCTAAGCCAACCCATGAAACGGACGTGCACAAGTTGGGGATCGACTCGGTCCCCCCTGCGTGCTGTCGATCCTGCTGCCGTAACCCTTGGTCCGGTCCGATCTTAGACTGGGAATGAACTCCATAAGCTTAGACTGGGGGTGAACTTCGTATGCCTAAGTCAACCCATGAAACAAGCGTACGTGCGCTCAGCCGACCAAAGAGGCAGGATGCGCAAGCCGGGGATCGAACGGGTGGTTGGTGGGCTCAAGCACATCTTCATATTTCTACCATGCCAATGCCATTTTTATGGTGTGTAAATTCATACAATGGTCCCCTAAGCCTTAATGTGAAGTTTCGTGCCAAGACGACCCGTTTTCTATATTTCACGATTTTTGAAACTTTTTACAGTTTGAGATTTTTTAAAATTTTTTTAGAAATATTTTTGTCCCCAAATGTGGTAGATGTGATCCCTGTATTTTTGTTGGCATGCACAAAAAAATTCAGTTAAAAACTCGAAGTCGAGAAGATTTTGTGACTGTTGGAAAAAAGTGTCCCCATTTCAGACACTTTAATGGCTACTGGCAGCAAACCTATAAAATCTCAAATGCTCTTTAAGAGGGTGTGAGTTCTCGAGGTTTCATGAGGGTTAGGGGGCCAATATAAGGGCCAAGTACCAGCACCCATTGCACATCATGTGCGTACACCCCCCGGCCCCCCAATCGTCGGAACCCCCAATGCCGCCAGTTAGGCTCTCCGGTGATGCTCCGACGATGGTGCCTCGGGTGAAAAAAATGTGGCACCAGCACATACCTGAGCCTAGCATGTGCGCCGTGGCTCAAAATGCACATGCCGAGGATCGGCCCGGTCCCTCCTACGTGCTGTCAATCCTGCTACTGCAACCTTCGGTCCGGTCTGATCTTAGATTAGGAATGAACTCAGTATGCTTAGACTAGGGACGAACTTCGTATGCCTAAGTCAACCCACAAAACAAGCGTGTGGGCACTCAGCCGACCAGAGAGGCCGATCGGAGAGGCATAATGCGCAAGCCAGGGATCAGCCCAATCCCCCTCTGCGTGCTGTCAATCCCGTCACTGGTCCTGCTGCATAACCCTCGGTCCAGGCTGGGGCTTAGAACATGGAATGAACATCGTATGCCTAGGTCCAAACCCATGAAACGAGCCATGCAAGCCGCTTGAGCCGGATCGAAGAGGCAGAATGCGTAAAGCCAGGGAATAGGCCGGTCCCCCCTGGCGGTGCTGTAGATCTTGCTGCTGGTCCTACTACCGTAAACCCTTGGTGCGGTCTGATTTTAGACTGGGAATGAACTTCGGTATGCTTTAGACATGGATGAACTCCGCTATACCTAAGCCAACCCACGAAACGAGCGATGCGGCACTCAGGCTGACCGGAGAGGTAGAATGTGTAAGTCGGAGACGGGGATCAAGTCCCCTCCTCTGTGCTGTCGATCTTGCTACCGCAATACCCTCCGGTCCGATCTATTTAGACTAGGAATGAAATCTTCGTATGCCTAAGTCAACCCATAAAACGAGCTTGCGGGCGCTGAGCCGGCTAGAGAGGCTTAATGCGCAAGCCGGGGATCGACCTGATCCCCCTCTACTTGCTGCCGGTCCCGCTGCCACAACCCTCGGTCTGGCTGGGGCTTAGACATGGAATGAACTCCCTATGCCTAAGCCAACCCACGAAACGAGTGTGCGGACGCTCAGCCGACCAGAGAGGCAGGATGCGCAAGCCGGGGATCGAATGGGTGGTAGGTGGGTTCAAGCACATCTTCATATTTCTGCCATGCCAATGCCATTTTTATGGCTTGTAAATTCATACAATGGTCCCCTACGCCTTCATGTGAAATTTCATGGCAAGACGACCCGTTTTCTATTTTTCACGATTTTTGAAACTTTTTATGGTTTGAGATTTTTTAAAATTTTTTTAGAAAGATTTTCGTCCCCAAATTTGGTAGAGGTGATCCTTTTATTTTTGTTGCCATGCACAAAAATATTCAGCTAAAAAATCGAAGTGGAAAAGTTTTTGTGACCGTTTGAAAAAAATGTCCAAATTTCAGACACTTTAATGGCTACTGGCAACAAACCTATAAAATCTCAAATGCTTTTTAAGGGGGTGTGAGTTCTTGATGTTTGATGAGGGATAGGGGGCCAATATAAGGCCAAGTGCCAGCATCTATCGCACATCATGTGCGCACACCCCCCAACCCCCCCAACCGTCGGAACCCCCAATGCCACCTGTTAGGCTCTCCGTCGATGCTCTGGTGATGGTGCCACGGGCGAAAACAATGCAGCACCAGCACATGCCCCAGCCCAACATGTGCACCGTGGCTCAAAATCTTAGACTGGGAATGAACTCCGTATATCTAAGCCAACCCACGAAACGAGCGTGCGGGCGCTCAGCCGACCGGAGAGGCAGAATGCGTAAGCCGGGGATTGGCTCGATCCCCCCCTATGGGCTGTCGATCCTGCTGCTGCAACCCTCGGTCCGGTTTTATCTTAGACTGAGAATGCACTTTGTATGCTTAGACTGGCGATAAACTCTGTAAGCTTAAGTCAACCCACGAAACAAGCGTGCGGGCGCTCAGTTGGCCGGAGAAGCCGACCGAAGAGGCATAATCCGCAAGCTGAGGATCAGCCCGATCCCCCTCTGCATGCTGTCGATCCCACTGCCGGTCCTGCTGCCACAACCCTCGGTCCGGCTAGGGCATAGACATGGAATTAACTCCGTATGCCTAAGCCAACCCACGAAACGAGCGTACGGGTGAGAGTCTAACCGAATAGGCAAAATGCACAAGCCGGGGATCGACCCGATTCCCCACTACGTGCGGTCGATCTTGCTCCTGGTCCTACTATCGTAACCCTCGGTCTGATCCGATCTTAGACTGGGAATGAACTCCATATGCTTAGACATGGAATGAACTTTGTATGCCTAAGCCAACCCATGAAACGAGCGTGCCGGTGCTCAGTCGATCAGAGAGGCAGAATGCGTAAGCCGGGGATCGACCCAGTCCCCCATGCATGCTATCGATCCTACTATCGCAACCATCTATCTGATCCAATCTTTGACTAGGAATGAACTCTGTATGCCTAAGTCAACCCACAAAACGAGCGTTCGGGCGTTGAGCCGACCGAAGAGGCATAATGTGCAAGCCCGGGATCGGCCTAGTCCCCCTCTGTGTGCTGCCAGTCTCGCTGCCATAACCCTCGGTCCGATTGGGGCTTAAACATGGAATGAACTCCCTATGCCTAAGACTGGGGATCAGCCCGATCCCCTTCTGCGTGCTGTCAATCCTGCTGCCGGTCTTGCTACCATAACCTTCGGTCCGATTGGGGCTTAGACATGCAATGAACTCTGTATGCCTAGGTCAAACCACGAAACGAGCGTGCAGGAACTTAGCCAGTCGGAGAGGTAGAATGTGCAAGCTAGGGATCGGCCCGATCCCCCCTGCGTGCTGTTGATTCCTGCTGTTGGTCCTGCTATCCTAACCTTCAGTCTGGGTTCGATCTTAGACTGGGAATGAACTTCGTATGCCTAAGCCAACCCACGAAACGAGCATGCGGGCTTTCAGCCGGTCGGAGAGGTAGAATGCGCAAGCTGGGGACTGGCCCGATCCCCCCCTGCGTGCTATTGATCCTGCTGCCACAACCCTTGGTCTGGTCCGATCTTAGACTGGGAATAAACTCTGTATGCCTAAGTCAACCCATGAAATGAATGTGCGGACGCTGAGCCGACCGGAGGGATATAATGCATAAGTCAGGGATTGGCCCGATCCCCCTCTGCATGCTACTGGTCCTGCTGCCACAACCCTCGGTCCGGTTGGGGGCTTAGACATGGAATGAAACTCCCTATGCCTAAGCCAACCCATAAAACGGGCGTACGGGTGCTGAGCCGGCCGCTGAGGTATAATGCACAAGTCGAGGATCGGCCCGATCCCCCTCTACATGCTGTCGGTCCCACTGCCACAACCCTCAATCCGATTGGGGCTTAGACATGGAATGAGCCAACCCATGAAACAAGCGTGCGGGTGCTCAGCCAGCTGAAGAGGCAGAATGCACAAGCCGGGGAATGACCCGATCCCCCCTGCGTGCTGCCATCCTACTGCCACAACCTTTCGATCCGATCTGATCTAATACTGGGAATGAACTCTGTATGCTTAGACTGAGGATAAACTCTGTATGCCTAAGTCAACCCATGAAACGAGCGTGCGGATGCTCAGTCGACCAGAAAGGCAAGATGCGTAAGCCGGGGATCGAACGGGTGGTAGGTGGGTTCAAGCACATCTTCATATTTCTGCCATGCCAATGCCATTTTTATGGCTTGTAAATTCATACAACGGTCCCCTATACCTTCATGTGAAGTTTCATGGCAAGACGACCCCTTTTTCTGTTTTTCATGATTTTTGAAACATTTTATGGTTCGAGATTTTTTTAAATTTTTTTAGAAAGAGTTTTGTCCCTAAATTTGGTAGAGGCGATCCTTGTATTTTTTTTGGCATGCACAAAAAAATTCAATTAAAAACTCAAAGTGGAGATGATTTTGTGACCATTTGAAAAAAGTGTCCCCATTTTAGACATTTTAATGGCTACTGGCAGCAAACCTATAAAATCTCAAATGCTCTTTAAGGGGGTGTGAGTTCTCAAGGTTTGATGAGGGATAGGGGGCCAATATAAGGGCCAAGTACCAGCACCCATCGCACATCATGTGCGCACACCCCCCGAGCCCCCCAATTGTCGGAACCCCCAATGCCGTCGGTTAGGCTCTCCGACGATGGTACCCCGGCAAAAAAAATGCGGCACCTGCACATGCTCGAGCCCAGCATGTGCATTGTGGCTCAAACTCTTAGACTGGGAATGAACTCCGTATGCTTAAACATGGAATGAACTCCGTATGCCTACGCCAACCCACGAAATGAGCGCGCGGGCGCTCAGTTGGTCGGAGAGGTAAAATGCACAAGCTGGGGACCCACTCGATCCCCCCTGCATGCTGTAGATCCTGCTGCTACAACCCTCAGTCTGGTCTGATCTTAGACTGGGAATGAACTCCGTATGCCTCAGTCAACCCATGAAACGACGTTCGGGCGCTGAGCCGACCGGAGAGGCATAATGCGTAAGTCGGGGATCGACCCGATCCCCCTCTGCGTGCTACCGATCCCACTGCCACAACCCTCAGTCTGGCTGGGTGTTAGACATGGAATGAACTCCCTATGCCTAAGCCAACCCACGAAATGGGCGTGTGGGCGCTTAGCCGGCCGAAGAGGCAAAATGCACAAGCTGAGGATCTACACGGTCCCCCTACGTATAACTGATCCTGCTATCGCAACCCTCGATTCGGTCTTATGTTAGACTGGGAATGAAATCCATATGCTTAGACTGGGAATGAACACCGTATGCCTAAGCCAACCCATGAAATGAGTGTGCGGGCGTTCAGCCGGTCGAAGAGGTAGAATGCGTAAGTCGGGTATAGGCCCGGTCCCCCCCTGCGTGCTGTCGATCCTGCTGTCACAACCCTTGGTCCGGTCTGATCTTAGACTGGGAATAAACTCCATATGCTTAGACTGGGGATAAACTCCGTATGCCTAAGTCAACCCATGAAACGAGCATTTGGGCGCTCAATCGGGGATCGACCCGGTCCCCCCTGCATGCTATCGATCCTGCTGCTGTAACCCTCGGTCCGGTCTGATCTTAGACTGGGAATGAACTTCGTATGCTTAGACTGGGCATGAACTCTGTATGCCTAAGTCAACCCATGAAACAAGCGTGTGGAACGCTCAGCCGATCAAAGAGGTAGAATGCATAAGTCGAGGATCGGTTCGGACCCCCTGTGTGCTACCGATCCTGCTGTCGCAACGCTCGGTCCGGTTCGATCTTAGACTGGGAATGAACTCCCTATGCTTAGACTGGGGATGACCTCCATATGCCTAAGTCACCCCACAAAACGAGCGTGCGAGAGCTCAGTCGATCGAAGAGGTTGACCGAAAAGGCATAATACGCAAGTCGGGGATCAGCCCGATCCACCTCTGCGTGCTACCGATCCCGCTGCCAGTCCTATTGTAATAACTTTCTGTCCGGCTAGGGCTTAGACATGGAATGAACTCCGTATGCTTAAGCCAACCCACAAAACGAGCGTGAGGGTGCTCAGCCAACCCACAAAACGAGCGTGCGGGTGCTCAGCCAACCCACAAAACGAGCGTGCGGGTGCTCAGCCAACCGTAGAGGTAGAATTTTTAAGCCGGGGATCGGCCCGATCCCTCTTGCGTGCTGTCGATCCTGCTGCTGGTCTTGCTACCACAACCCTCGGTCCGGTCTGATCTTAGACTAGGAATGAACTCTGTATGCTTAGACATGGAATGAACTTCGTATGCCTAATCCAACCCACGAAATGAGCGTGCGGGCGCTCAACCAGTCGGAAAGGTAGAATGCGAAAGCTGGGGATCGGTCCGGTCCCTCCTACGTGCTACCGATCCTGCTGTCGCAACCCTTGGTGCGGTTCGATCTTAGACTGGGAATGAACTTTGTATGCTTACACTGGGGATGAACTCCGTATGCCTAAGTCAACCCACGAAACGAGCGTACGGACGCTCAGCTGACCAGAGAGACAGGATGCGTAAGCCGGGGATCGAACGGTGGTAGGTGAGTTCAAGCACATCTTCATATTTCTGCCATGCCAATGTCATTTTTGTGGCTTGTAAATTCATACAATCATCCCTTAAACCTTCGTGTGAAGTTTCGTGGCAAGATGACCCATTTTCTATTTTTCATAATTTTTGAAACTTTTTACGATTCGGGATTTTTTAAAATTTTTTTAGAAAGAGTTTTATCCCCAAATATCGTAGAGGTGATCCTTGAATTTTTGTTGGCATGCACAAAAACATTTAGCTAAAACCTCGGAGTGGAGAAGATTTTGTGACCATTTGAAAAAAGTGTCCCCATTTCAAACACTTTAATGGCTACTGGCAACAAACCTATAAAATCTCAAATGCTCTTTAAGGGGGTGTGAGTTCTTGAGGTTTGATGAGGGACAGGGGACCAATATAAAGGCCAAGTACCAGCACCCATCGAACATCATGTGCGCACCCCCCCGCCCCCCTAATCGTCGGAACGCCCAATGCCACCGGTTAGGGTCTCCGGCGATGCTCCGACGATGTTGCTCTGGGTGAAAAAAATACGGCACCCGCACATGCCCAAGCCCAACATGTGCACCGTGGCTCAAAATCTTAGACTGGGAATGAACTCCGTATGCTTAGACATGGAATGAACTCCATATGTGTAAGCAAACCCATGAAATGAGCGTGTGGGCGCTCCGCCTATTGGAGAGGCAGAATGCGTAAGCCGGGGACCAACCTGGTCCCCCCTATGTGCTCTCGATCCTGCTACCGTAACCCTTGGTCCGGCTGGGGCTTAGACATGGAATGAACTCCCTATGCCTAAGCCAACCCACGAAATGGGCGTGCGGGCGCTCAGTAGGCCGGAGAGGCAGAATGCGCTAGTCGAGGATCGGCCCGGTCCCCCCTGCGTGCTGTCGATCCTGCTGTCGCAACCCTCTGTCCAATCTGATCTTAGAATGGGAATGAACTCCGTATGCTTAGACTGGGGATGAACTCTGTATGCTAAGTCAACCCACGAAACGAGCGTGCGAACGCTCAGCCGACCAGAGAGGTAGGATGCGCAAGTGGGGGACCGAACGAGTGGTAGGTGGGTTCAAGCACATCTTCATATTTTTGCCATGCCAATTCCATTTTTATGGCTTGTAAATTCATACAATGGTCCCCTAAGCCTTCATGTGAAGTTTCGTGGCATGACGACCCGTTTTCTATTTTTCACGATTTTTGAAACTTTTTACGGTTTGGTATTTTTAAAATTTTTTTAGAAAGAGTTTTGTCCCCAAATTTGGTAGAGGTGATCCTTGTATTTTTCTTTGGCATGCACAAAAAAATTCACCTAAAAACTCAAAGTGGAGAAGATTTTGTGATCGTTTGAAAAAAGTGTCCCCATTTCAGACACTATAATGGCTACTGGCAGCAAACCTATAAAATCTCAAATGCTCTTTAAGTGGGTGTGAGTTCTTGAGGTTTGATGAAGGATAGGGGGCCAATATAAGGGCCAAGTACCAGCACCCATCGCACATCATGTGCGCACACCCCCCGGCCCCCCCAATCGTCCGAACCCCCAATGCCACCGGTTACGCTCTCCGACGATGTTCTGACGATGCTCCCCCGGGCGAAAAAAATACGGCACCAGTACATGCTCGAGCCCAACATGTGCACTCCGTATGCTTAGATAAGGAATGAACTCCATATGCCTAAGCCAACCCACTAAACGTACGTGCGGCCGTTCAGCCAGCCAAAGAGGCAGAATGCGTAAGTCGGGGATTGGCCCGGTCCCTCTCTGCTTGCTACCAATCCCGCTGCCACAACCCTCGGTCCGGTTGGGGCTTAGACATGGAATGAACTCCCTATGCCTAAGCTAACCACAAAACGAATGTGCGGGCGCTCAGCCGGTCGGAGAGGCAGAATGCGCAAGTCAGGGATAGGCCCGGTCCCCCCTGCGTACTGTCGATCCTGCTACCGTAACCCTCGGTTTGGTCTGATCTTAGACTGGGAATGAACTCCGTATGCTTAGACTGCGGATGAACTTCGTATGCTTAGACTGGGGATGAACTTCGTATGCTTAGACTGGGAATGAACTCCGTATGCCTAAGTCAACCCACGAAATGAGCGTTCGGGCGCTCAGCCAGCCAGAGAGGCCAGTCAGAGAGGCAGAATGCACAAGTCGGGGATCGGCCCTGTCCCCCCTGCATGCTGTCAATCTTGCTGCTAGTCCTACTATCGCAACCCTCGATCCAGTCCGATCTTAGACTGGGAATGAACTCCGTATGCCTAAGCCAACCCATGAAACGAACGTACGGGTGCTTAGCCGGCCGAAGAGGCCTAATGCACAAGTTGGGGACCGACCCGGTCCCCCCTGCGTGCTGTCGATCCTGCTATCGCAACCCTCGGTTCGGTCTGATTTTAGACTGGGAATGAATTTCGTATGCCTAAGTCAACCCACGAAATGAGCGTTTGGGCACTGAGCCGACCAGAGAGGCATAATGTGCAAGCCAGGGATCGACCCAATCCCCCTCTGCGTGCTGCTGGTCCCACTACCACAACCCTCAGTTCGGCTGGGGCTTAGACATGGAATGAACTCGCTATGCCTACGCCAACCCACGGAACGGGCATGCGGGCGTTCAGCCGGTCGGAGAGGTAGAATGCGCAAGTCGGGGATCGACCTGATCCCAACTGCGTGCTACCGATCCTACTGTCGCAACCCTCGGTCCTATCCGATCTTAGATTGGGAATGAACTTCATATGCTTAGACTGGGGATGAACTTCGTATGCCTAAGTCAAGTCACGAAATGAGCGTGGAGACACTCAGCCATCCAGAGAGGCAAGATGCACAAGCCGGGGATCGAACGGGTGGTAGGTAGGTTCAAGGACATCTTCATATTTCTGACGTGCCAATGCCATTTTTATGGCTTGTAAATTCATGTGAAGTTTTGAGGCAAGATGACCCGTTTTCTATTTTTCACAATTTTCAAAACCTTTTGCAGTTTGAGATTTTTTAAAATTTTTTTAGAAAGATTTTTGTCCCCAAATTTGGTAGAGGTGATGCTTGTATTTTTGTTGGCATGCACAAAAAAATTCAGCTAAAAACTCATAGTGGAGAAGATTTTGTGATCGTTTAAAAAAAGTGTCCCCATTTCAGACACTTTAATGGCTACTGGCAGCAAACTTATAAAATCTCAAATGCTCTTTAAGGGGGTTTGAGTTCTCAAGGTTTGATGAGGGATAGTGGGCCAATATAAGGGCCAAGTATGAGCACCCATCGCACATCATGTGCGCACAACCCCTGGCCCCCCCAATCGTCGGAACCCCCAATGCCGTCAGTTAGACTCTTTGGTGATGCCCCGACGATGGTAACCCGGGTGAAAAAAATGCAGCACCAGCAAATGCCCGAGCCCAGCATGTGCACCGTGGCTCAAAATCTTGGACTGGGAATGAACTCCATATGCTTAGACATGGAATGAACTCTGTATGCCTAAGCCAACCCAAAAAACGAGCATGCGGACGTTCAGACGATCGGAGAGGCAGAATGCGTAAGCCGGGGATCTGCTTGATCCCCTATGCGTGCTAGCAATTCTGCTACCGCAACCCTCGGTCTAGTTAGATCTTAGACTGGGAATGAACTTCGTATGCTTAGATTGGGGATGAACTCCGTATGCCTAAGTTAACCCATGAAACGAGTGTGCGGGCACTCAGCCAGCCGGAGAGGTCGACTAGAGGGTAGAATGTGCAAGCCAGGGATTGGCCTGGTCCCCCCTGCGTGCTGCCGATCCGACTGCTGGTGCTACTGTCGTAACCCTAGGTCCGGTCTGATCTTAGACTGGGAATGAACTCCGTATGCCTAAGCCAACCCATGAAACGAGTGTGCGAGCGCTCAGTCAGCCGGAGAGGCAGAATGCGTAAGTTGGGGACCGGCCCGATCCCTCCCTACGTGCTGTCAATCCTGCTGCCGTAACCCTCGATCCGGTCCGATCTTAGATTGGGAATGAACTCCGTATGCCTAAGTCAACCCATGAAACGAGCGTTCGGGCACTGAGCCGGTCAAAGAGGCATAATGCGCAGGCCGAGGATCGGCTCGGTCCTCCTTTATGTGCGGGCATTCAACTGGCCAAAAAGGTAGAATACGTAAGTCGGGGACCGGCCCGATCCCCCCTGCGTGCTATCGATCCTACTGTCGTAACCCTCGGTCTGGTCCAATCTTAGACTGGGAATGAACTCCGTATGCCTAAGTCAACCCATGAAACAAGCATGTGGGCGCTAAGCTGGCCGGAGAGGCATAGTGCGCAAGCTAGGGATCAGCTCGATCCCCTTCTGTGTGCTGCCGATCCCACTGCCACAACCCTTGGTCCGGCTGGGGCTTAGACATAGAATGAACTCCCTATGCCTAAGCCAACCCACGAAACGAGCGTATGGAAGGGTCGGAGAGGCAGAATGCGCAAGCCAGGGATCAGCCTGATCCCCCCTGCGTGCTGTCGATCTTACTACCGAAACCCTCAGTCCGGTCCGATCTTAGACTGGGAATGAACTCTGTATGCTTAGACTGGGGATGAACTCCGTATGCCTAAGTCAACCCATGGAACGAGTATGTGGGAGCTCAACCGGTTGGAGAAGCCGGCCAGAGAGGTAAAATGTGCAAGCCGGGGATCGACTCGATCCCCCCTACATGCTATCGATCCTGCTGATGGTCCTACTACCGTGACCCTCGATCTGGTCTGATCTTAGACTGGGAATGAACTCCGTATGCTTAGACATGGAATGAACTCCTTATGCCTAAGCCAACCCACGAAACGAGCGTGCGGGGATCGAGTGCTGTCGATCCTGCTACCGTAACCCTTGATCCAATCCGATCTTAGACTGGGAATGAACTTCGTATGCCTAAGTCAACCTACGAAACGTACGTTCGGGAGCTGAGTCGATCGAAGAGGCATAATACGCAAGCCGAGGATCGGTTCGGTCCCCCTCTGCATGCTGCCGATCCCGCTACCACAACCCTCGATCCGGTTGGGGCTTAGACATGGAATGAACTCCTTATGCCTAAGCCAAGCCACGAAACAGGCATGCTGGCACTCAGTAGATCGAAGAGGCAGAATGCGTAAGTCGGGGATCAGCCCGATCCCCCATCGTGCTATCGATCCTGCTGCCGCAACCTTCGGTCTATTTGATCTTAGACTGGGAATGAACTCTGTATGCTTAGACTGGGGATGAACTCCGTATGCCTAAGTCAACCCACGAAACGTGCGTACGGGCGCTCAGCCAATCGGAGAGGCATAATGCGCAAGTCGGGGATCGGTTAGGTCCCCCTTGCATGCTGTCGATCCTGTTGTTGGTCCTGCTACCGCAACCCTCGATCCGGCCTGATCTTAGACTGGGAATGAACTCTGTATGCTTAGACATGGAATGAACTCCATATGCCTAAGCCAATCCATGAAACGAGCGTGCGGGCGCTCAACCGATCAGAGAGGTAGAATGTGCAAGCCGGGGACCGATCTGATCCCCTCTGTGTGCTATCGATCCCATTACCGTAACCCTCGGTCTGATCCAATCTTAGACTGGGAATAAACTCCGTATGCCTAAGTCAACCCACGAAACGAGCGTTCGAGTGCTGAGTCGACCGGAGAGGCATAATGTGCAAGCCGAGGATCGACCCGATCCCCCTTTGTGTACTGTCGGTCCCGTTGCCAGAACTCTTGGTTCGACTGGGGCTTAAACATTGAATGAACACCCTATGCCTAAGCCAACCCACGAAATGGGCATGCAAGCGCTCAATCGACCGGAGAGGCAGAATGCACAAGCCGAGGATCGTCTCGGTCCCCCCTACATGCTGTCGATCCGACTGCCACAACCCTCGTTTCGATCTGATCTTAGACTGGGAATGAACTCGGTATGCTTAGACTGGAGATGAACACCGTATGCCTAAGTCAACCTACAAAATGAGTGTGCAGGCACTCAACCGGTCGGAAAGGCCGACCGGAAAGGCATAATGCCCAGGCCGGGGATTAGCTCGACCCCCTTCTGCGTGCTACCGATCCCGCTGCCGGTCTTGCTGCCACAACCCTCAATCCGACTGGGACGTAGACATGGAATGAACTCCCTATGCCTAAGCCAACCCACGAAATGGACGTGCGGGCACTCAGTCGATCGAAAAGGCAGAATGCGCAAGCTGAGGATCAGCCCGATCCCTCCTGTGTGCTCCGACGATGCTCCAACGATGGTGCCTCGAGCAAAAAAAATACGGCACCAGCACATGTTTGAGCCTAGCATGTGCACCGTGGCCTAAACTCTTAGACTGGGAATGAACTCTGTATGCCTAAGCCAACCCATGAAACGAGTGTACGGGTGCTCAACCGGCCAGAGAGGCAAAATACGCAAGCCGGGGATTAGCCCGATCCCTCTCTGCGTGCTACCAGTCCTGCTACCACAACCCTCGATCCGGCTAGGGCTTAGACATGAAATGAACTCCCTATACCTAAGCCAATCCATGAAATAGGTGTGCGGGTGCTCAACCGGCTGAAGAGGTAGAATGCGCAAGCCGGGGATCGGCCCGGTCCCCCTTACGTGCTAACGATCCTGCTGTCGTAACCCTCGATCTTGTTTGATCTTAGACTGGGAATGAACTCCGTATGCTTAGACTGTGGATTAACTCCGCATGCCTAAGTCAACCCATGAAACGAGCGTGCAGGCGCTCAGTCGATCGGAGAGGCCAGTCAAAGATCGACTCGATCCACCCCTGTCGCAACCCTTTGCTCGATCCGATATTAGACTAAGAATGAACTTCGTATACTTAGCCATGGAATGAACTCCGTATGCCTAAGCTAACCCACGAAATGAGCATGTGAGTGCTCAGCCGGTCGGAGAGGTAGAATGTGCAAGCTGGGGATCGACCCAGTCCCTCCTGCGTGCTGTTGATCCTGCTACCGTAACCCTCGGTACGATCCAATCTTATACTGGGAATGAACTTCGTATGCCTAAGTTAACCCATGAAATGAGTGGTCAGGCATTGAGTCGGTTGGAGAGGCATAATACACAAGCCGGGGATTAGCCCGGTCCCCCTTGTGTGCTATCAATCCTGCTACCGCAACCCTCAGTCCGGTCCGATCTTAGACTGGGAATGAACTTCGTATGCTTAGACTGGGGATGAACTCCGTATGCCTAAGTCAACCCATGAAACGAGTGTGCGGGTGCTCAACCGGCCGAGAGGTAGGCCAGGGAGGCATAATGCATAAGTCGAGGATCAGCCTGATCCCCCTCTGCATGTTACCGATCCTGCTGTCGGTCCTGCTGCCACAACCCTTGGTCCGGTTGGGGCTTAGACATGGAATGAACTCCGTATGCCTAAGCCAACCCACGAAACGAGCATGCGGGTGCTCAACCGATCGGAGAGGAAGAATACGTAAGCCAAGGACCGACTCGGTCCCCTCCTGCATGCTATCGATCCTGCTACCGCAACTCTCGGTCTGGTCTGATCTTAGATTGGGAATGAACTCTGTTTGCCTAAGTCAACCCACGAAACGAGCGTTCAGGTGCTAAGCCAGTTGGAGAGGCATAATGCGCAAGTCGGGGATCAGCCCGGTCCCCCTCTGCATGATGTCGATCCCGCTGCCACAACCCTCGGTCCAGTTGGGGTGTAGACATGGAATGAACTCCCTATGCCTAAGCCAACCCATGAAATGGGCCTGTGGGCGCTCAGTCGATCGAAGATGCCAGCCAGAGAGGTGTAATGCGCAAGTCGGGGATTAGCCCGGTCCCCCTCTACGTGCTACCGATCCCGCTACTAGTCCTACTGCCACAATCTTTGGTCCGACTGGGGCTTAGACATGGAATGAACTCTGTATGCCTAAACCAACTCACGAAATGAGCGTGTGGGCGTTCCGTCGATCGAAGAGGTAGAATGTGCAAGTTGAGGATCGGACCGGTCCCCCATTGCATGCTACCAATCCTGCTACTGGTCTTGCTGTCGCAACCCTCGATCCGGTCTGATCTTAGACTGGGAATGAACTCCGTATGCTTAGACATGGAATGAACTCCGTATGCCTAAGCCAACCCACGAAACGAGCGTGTGGGAGCTCAGCTGACCGGAGAGGTAGAATGCGCAAGTCGAGGATCGGCCCGGTCCCTCCCTGCGTGCTGTTGATCTTGCTACTGCAACCCTCAGTTCAGTTCGATCTTAGACTGGGAATGAACTCCGTATGCTTGAGTCAACCCATAAAACGAGCGTACGGGCGCTAAGCCGACCAGAGGGGTATAATGCGTAAGTCGAGGATCGACGAGATCTCCCTCTGCATGCTGCCGATCCCGCTGCGACAACCCTCGGTCCGACTGGGCCTTAGACATGGAATTAACTCCCTATGCCTAAGCCAACCCATGAAACGGGCGTGCGGGTTCTCAACTGATCGGAGAGGCAGAATGCAAAATATGGGGATCGACTCGGTTCCCCCTGCGAGCTGTCGATCCTGCTGCTGCCACCCTCAGTCCGATTTGATCTTAGATTGGGAATGAACTCCGTATGCATAGACTGGGGATGAACTTCGTATGCCTAAGTTAACCCATGAAACGAGCGTGCGGACACTCAACGGACCAGAGATATAGGATGCGCAAGCCGAGGATCGAACGGGTGGTAGGTGGGTTCAAGCACATCTTCATATTTCTGCCATGCCAATGCCATTTTTATGGCTTGTAAATTTATACAATTGTCCCCTATGCCTTCATGTGAAGTTTCGTGGCAAGACGACCCATTTTCTATTTTTCAGGATTTTTGAAACTTTTTACGGCTCGAGATTTTTTAAAATTTTTTTAGATGGGGTTTTGCCTCCAAATTTGGTAGAGGTGATCCTTGTATTTTTTTTGGCATGCACAAAAAAATTCAGATAAAAACTCGAGGTGGAGAAGATTTTGTGACCATTTGAAAAAAGTGTCCCCATTTCAGACATTTTAATTACTATTGGCAGGAAACCTATAAAATTTCAAATGCTCTTTAAGGGGGTGTGTGTTCTTGAGGTTTGATGAGGGATAGGGGGCCAATATAAGAGCCACATCATGTGCGCACACCCCCTGGCCCCCCCAATCGTCAGAAACCCCAATGCCTCCAGTTAGGCTCTTCGATGATGCTCCGACGACGCTCCGGTGATGTTGCCCCGAGCAAAAAAAATGTGGCACCAACACATGCCCGAGCCCAGCATGTGCACCCTGGTGCAAAATCTTAGACTAGGAATGAACTACGTATGCTTAGACATGGAATGAACTCCGTATGTCTAAGCCAACCCACAAAACGAGCGTGCAGGCGCTCAGCCGATCGGAGAGGCAAAATGCGCAAGCTGAGGATCGGCCCGGTCCCCCATGTGTGCTATCGATCCTGCTGCTAGTCCTGCTACCGTAACACTCGATCTGGTCTGATCTTAGACTGGGAATGAACTCTGTATGCTTGACATGGAATGAACTCCGTATGCCTAAGCCAACCCATGAAACGAGCGTACGGGCGTTCAACCGATCGGAGAGGTAGAATGCACAAGCCGAGAATCGACCCGATTCCCCCTTACGTGCTATCGATCCTGCTACCGCAACCTTCGATCCGGTCCAACCTTAGATTGGGAATGAACTCCGTATGCCTAAGTCATCCCACGAAATGAGCATACAGGCGCTAAGCCAGCCGGAGAGGCATAATGCACAAGCCGGGGATCAGCCCGATCCCCCTCTGCGTACTATCGGGGCCGCTACCCCAACCCTCGATCTGGCTGGGGCTTAGACATGGAATGGACTCCCTATGCCTAAGCCAACCCATGAAATGGGAGTGCGGGCGCTCAGCCGATCGGAGAGGCAGAATGCGCAAGTCGGGGATCGTCTCGATCCCCCCTGCGTGCTGTCGATCCTACTGTCGCAACCCTCGGTCCGGTTTGATCTTTGACTGGGAATGAACTTCGTATGCTTAGACTAGGGATGAACTCCGTATGCCTACGTTAACCCATGAAATGGGCGGCAGGAGCTCAATCAACTGAAGAGGCTGACTGGAAAGGCAGAATGCGCAAGTGGAGGATCGCCTGGTCCCCCCTACGTGCTACCGCTCCTGCTGCTAGTTCTGTTGTCGTAACCCTCGGTCCAATCTGATCTTAGGCTGGAATGAACTTCGTATGCTAAGACATGAATGAACTCCGTATGCCTAAGCCAACCCATGAAACAAGCGTGCGGGTGCTCAGCCGACCAAAGATGCCAAAATGCATAAGCCGGGGATCGGCCTGGTGCCCCCTGCGTGCTATCAATCTTGCTACCGTAACCCTCAGTCCGATCCAATCTTAGATTGGGAATGAACTCCATATGCCTAAGTCATCCCACGAAATGAGCGTTTGGGTGATGAGCCAATCGGAGAGGCATAATGCGCAAGCCGGGGATCGGCTCAGTCCCCCTCTGCGTGCTGTCGGACCCGCTGCCACAACCCTCAGTCCTGCTGGGGCTTAGACATGGAATGAACTCCCTATGCCTAAGCCAACCCACGAAACGGGCGTGTGGGTGCTTAGCTGGTCGGAGAGGTAGAATGCGCAAGCCAAGGATCAGCCCGGTCCCTCGCTGCGTGCTACCGATCCTACTGCCGTAACCCTCGGTATGCTTAGACATGAAAGAACTCCGTATGCAAAAGTCAAACCATGAAACGAACGTGCGGACACGGAGCTAGTCGAAGAGGCATAATGCGTAAGTCGGGGATCGACCTGGTCCCCCTCTACGTGCTGCAGGTCCCGTTTGCCACAACCCTGATCTGGCTGGGGCTTAGACATGGAATGAACTCCCTATGCCTAAACCAACCCACGAAACGGGCATGTGGGCGCTCAATCGGCCGGAGAGGCAGAATGCGCAAGTCGGGGGTCGGCCTGATCCCCCCTGCGTGCTGTCGATCCTACTGTCGCAACCATCGATCCGGTCTGATCTTAGACTGGAAATGAACTCCGTATGCTTAGACCGGGGATCAAACTCCGTATGCCTAAGTCAACCACGGAATGAGCGTGCGGTGCTCAGTCGGCCAGAGAGGCATAGTACGCAAGCCGGGGATCAGCCCGATCCCCTTCTGCATGCTGCTGATCCCACTACTGATCCTACTGCCACAACCTCGTCCAGCTGGGCTTAGACATAGAATGAACTCCGTATGGCTAAGCCAACCCATAAAACGAGCGTACGGGTGCTCAACCGGCCGAAGAGGCAAAATGTGTAAGCCGGGGATCGGCCCGGTCGCCCCTGCGTGCTGTCGATCCTGTTGTTGCAACCTTCGGTTCGGTCCGATCTTACACTGGGAATGAACTTCGTATGCTTAGACATGGAATGATCTCTGTATGCCTAAGCCAACCCGTGAAACGAGCGTGCGGGCGCTCAGCCGACCGGAGAGGCAGAATGCGTAAGCCAGGGATCGGTCCGGTCCTTCCCCCGCGTGTTGTCGATCTTGCTACCGTAATCCTTGGTCCGGTCTGATCTTAGATTGGGAATGAACTCTGTATGCCCAAGCCAACCCACAAAATGAGCGTGCAGGCGTTCAACCAACCGGAGAGCCAAAATACGCAAGCCGGGGATCAGCCCGGTCCCCCCTGCAGCTGGTCCTACTACTGCAACCCTCGGTTCGGTCCGATCTTATACTGGGAATGAACTACATATGCTTAGACATGGAATGAACTCCGTATGCCTAAGCCAACCCATAAAACGAACGTGTGGGCGCTGAGCTGGTCGGAGAGGCATAATGCGTAAGTCGAGGATTGGCCTGGCCCCCTCTGCGTGCTGTCGATCCCACTGCCACAACCCTCAGTCCGGCTAGGGCTTAGACATGGAATGAACTCCCTATGCCTAAGACAACCCACGAAATGGGCATGCGGGCTTTCAGCCAATTGGAGAGCTAGAATGCGCAAGCCGGGGATCAGCTCGATCCCCCCTACGTGCTGTCGATCCTGCTGCCTCAACCCTCGGTCCGATCCGATCTTAGACTGGGAATGAACTCTATATGCTTAGACATGGAATGAACTCTGTATGCCTAAGCCAACCAATGAAATGAAAGTGCGGGCGCTCAGCCGATCGAAGAGGCAGAATACGTAAGCCGAGGAACCAGCCCACCCCCATACGTGCTGTCAATCCTGCTGCTGCAACCCTTGGTCCGATCTGATCTTAGACTGGGAATGAACTCCGTATGCCTAAGTCAACCCATGAAATGAGCGTACGGGTGCTGAGTCGACCGGAGAGGCATAACGCGCAAGCGAGGGATCGGCCCGGTCCCCCTCTGCGTGCTGCCGATCCCACTGCCACAACCCTCGATCCGGTTGGGGCTTACTCATGGAATGAACTCCCTATGCCTAAGCCAACCCATGAAACGGGCATGCGGGCGCTTAGTCGGTCGGAGAGGTAGAATGCATAAGCCAGGGATTGGCCCAATCCCCCCTCCGTGCTACTGATACTACTACCACAACCCTCGGTCTGGCCCGATCTTAGACTAGGAATGAACTTCGTATGCTTAGAATGGGGATGAACTCCGTCTACCTAAGTCAACCCATGAAACAAGCGTGTGGTCGCTCAGCCAACCAGAGAGGCAGGATGCGCAAGTCGGGGATCGAACGGGTGGTAGGTGGGTTCAAGCACATCTTCATATTTCTGCCATGCCAATGCCATTTTTGTGGCTTGTAAATTCATACAATCATCCCCTAAGCCTTCATGTGAAGTTTCGTGGCAAGATGACCCGTTTTCTATTTTTCATGATTTTTGAAACATTTTACGGTTCGGGATTTTTTAAAATTTTTTTAGAAAGATTTTTGTCCTGAAATTTCGTAGAGGTGATCCTTGTATTTTTTTTGGCTTGCACAAAAAAATTCAGCTAAAAACTCGAAGTGGAGAAGATTTTGTGATCATTTGAAAAAAGTGTCCCCATTTTAGAGACTTTAATGGCTACTGGCAACAAACCTATCAAATCTCAAATGCCCTTTAAGGGGGTGTGAGTTCTCGAGGTTTTGATGAGGGATAGGGGGCCACTATAAAGGCCAAGTACCAGCACCCATCGCACATCACGTGCGCACACCCCCCGGCCCACCCAATCACCGGAACCCCCAATGCCGTCGGTTAGGCTTTCCGACGACGCTCCGGCGATGGTGCCCCGGGCGAAAAAAATGTGGCACCAGCACATGCTGAGCCCAGCATGTTCACCGTGGCTCAAAATCTTAGACTGGGAATGGTCTCCATATGCTTAGACATGTAATGAACTCCGTATGCCTAAGCCAACCCACGAAATGAGCGTGCGGGCGCTCAGCCAGCCGGAGAGGTAGAATGCTCAAGCCGAGGATCGGCTCGGTCCCCCTCTACGTGCTGCCGGTCCCACTGCCACGACCCTCAGTCTGGTTTGGGCTTAGACATGGAATGAACTCTCTATGCCTAAGCCAACCCATGAAACGGGCTTGCGGGCGCTCAGTCGATCGGAGAGGTAGAATGCACAAGCCGAGGATCAACCCGGTCCCCCTGCATGTTTCCAATCCTGCTGCTGCAACTCTCGATCCGATTCAATCTTTGATTGGGAATGAACTCCATATCATTATACTGTGGATGAACTCCGTATGCCTAAGTCAACCCGTAAAACAAGCAGGCGGGCGCTCAGCCGACCAAAGAGGCCGATCGGAGAGGTAGAATGCGCAAGCCAGGGATCGGCCCGTCCCCCCTACGTGCTACCGATCCTACTGCCGCAACCCTTGGTCTGGTCTGATGTTAGACTGGGAATGAACTCCGTACGCTTAGACTAGGGACGAACTCCGTGTGCCTAAATCAACCCACGAAACGAGCGTGCGGGTGTTTAGCGACCAGAGAGGCAGGATGTGCAAGCTGGGGATCGAAAGGGTGGTAGGTGGGTTCAAGCACATCTTCATATTTCTGCCATGCCAATGCCATTTTTATGGCTTATAAATTCATACAATGGTCCCCTAAGCCTCATGTGAAGTTTCGTGGCAAGAGGACCCATTTTCTACTTTTCATGATTTTTGAAACTTTTTACGGTTCGGGATTTTTTAAAATTTTTTTGGAAAGAGTTTTTTCCCCAAATTTGGTAGAGGTGATCCTTGTATTTTGTTGGCATGCACAAAAAAATTTAGCTAAAAACTCAAAGTGGAGAAGATTTTGTGATCGTTTGAAAAAAGTGTCCCCATTTTAGAGACTTTAATGGCTACTGGCAGCAAACCTATAAAATCTCAAATGCTCTTTAAAAGGGTGTGAGTTCTTGAGGTTTGATGAGGGATAGGGGGCCAATATAAGGGCCAAGTGTCACGCCCTGGGCAGGCGCGCCAGGCACATCAGGCGCACCAGCAGGCGAGCCAGAGGTTGAGGCCCGCAGACCAGGCATGCTGGTGGGTATCTGCATGCAAAGCCTAGCATGCTGTCGATCCTGCTACCGCAACCCTTGGTCCGGTCCAATCTTAGACTGGGAATGAACTCCGTATGCTTAGATTGTGGATGAACTTCGTATGCCTAAGTCAACCCACGAAACGAGCGTGCGGGTGCTCAGCCGACCGAAGAGGCCGATAGGAGAGGCATAATGCGCAAGCCGAGGATCAGCCCGGTCCCCCTCTGTGTGCTATCGATCTTGCTGCCAGTCCTATTGTCAAAACCCTCGGTTAGGTTGGGGCTTAGACATGGAATGAACTCTGTATGCCTAAGCCCCCGAAACGAGTGTGCAGGTGCTCAATCGATCGGAGAGGCAGAATGCGTAAGCCGAGGATCGACCCGGTCCCCCTTCGTGCTGTCGATCCTGCTGCTACAAACCTCGGTCTGACTGGGGTTTAGACATGGAATGAACTCCCTATGCCTAAGCCAACCCATGAAATTGGCGTGCGGGTGCTTAGCCGATCGAAGAGGTAGAATGCACAAGCCGGGGATTGGCCCGGTCCCCCCTGCATGCTGTCGATCCTACTGCGCAACCCTAGATTCGGTCTGATCTTAGACTGGGAATGAACTCCGTATGCTTAGACTGGGATGAACTCGTATGCCTAAGTCAACCCATGAAACGAGCGTGCGGGCGCTCAGCCAGCCGGAGAGGCCGACAGGAGAGGCATAATGCGCAAGCCAGGATTAGCCCGATCCCCTCTGCGTGCTACTGATCCCGCTACCGGTACTATTGTCAAAACCCTCGGTCAAACTGAGGCTTAGACATGGAATGAACTCTGTATGCCTAAGGTCAACCCATGAAATGAGCGTTGCTCGGTTGCTGAGCCAGCCCGGAAGAGGCATAATGCGCAAGCCGGAGGATTCGACCCGTTCCCCTTCTGCGTTGGCGTGCCGGGAAATCTCGGGCTGCCACAACCCTGCGGTCCGACTGGGCTCAGACATGGAATGAACTCCCTATGCCTAAGCCAACCCACAAAACTGGCGTGCGGGTGCTTAGCACGATCGAAGAGGTAGAATGCACAAGCCGGGGATTGGCCCGGTCCCCCTTGCATGCTGTCGATCCTGTTGCCGCTGGAACCTCGATTCCGATCTGCTTTTAGACTGGGAATGAACTCCGTATGCCTAAGTCAACCCCGAAATGAGCGTACGGGCGCTCAACTGCCAGAGAGGCAGGATGGCGCAAGCCGCGGGATCGAGCGGGGTGGTAGGTGCGGTTCAAGCACACTTCATTTTCTGCCCAATGCCATTGCCATTTTTTATGGCTTGTAAAATGTATACAATGGTCCCCTAAGCCTTCATGTGAAGGTTTTCGTGCAAGACTTACCCCGTTTTCTTATTTTTCAACAAATGTGTTGAACATTTTGTGGTTTTAGGGATTTTTTTAAAATTTTTTTAGAAATAGTTTTGTACCAAAATTTGGTGAGGTGATCCTTGTATTTTTTTTTTGGCTTTGCCACAAAAAATTCAGGCTAAAAACTCGAAGTGGAGAAGATTTGGTGACCGTTTGAAAAAGGTGTCCCCATTTTCAGGACACTTTAATGGCCTACTGGGCAGCAAACCTATAAAATCTCAAATGCTCTTTAAGGGGGTGGAGTTCTCGAGGTTTGATGAGGGATAGGGGCCAATATAAGGGCCAATGTCATGCCCTGGGAGGGGAGCGCTTGGCACATCAGGCGCACCAGCAGGTGAGCCAGAGGTTGAGGCCCGCAGACCAGGCATGCTGGTGGGTATCTACGTGCAAAGCTAGCAAACGAGTCAGAATGCCTGTCCAACTTGCAGGCCAGCCCGTGAGACCAAGTCCTGGCTTAAAAAGCACCCGTACCACATCCAAAAGGGCCCAAGGTGCTGGACACACAAGGGAAGCTTCTGGAAGCAGGCAGGATTAGTAGCAGCATCCTGGCAGATTTGGTTGTCCCTGAAAATCTGGAGTTAGCACCCTGATTGTTTGTAATCTATGTAATCCCATGATTTTAGCCTTTATTCTAGGGATATTGCCATTAAGTGTAAGCTGGAGCCTCAACTATAAATAGAGGGCTGCTCCTCCCTCATTTGTACACCATCAAACACTTCTATTTCAGTGAATACAAGAGCATTTCCAGAATTCTGCCTTCTTATCCTTTTTCTCTTTAACTTGCGTAATCAGCCCTTCTTGTTGTTCTAGTGCCCGTACGCTTGTGTTTTAGGCTAAATTAGGCATAAAGGAGGAGATTCCAAGCCTAAGGTCACACAATTTCTGAGTCTAAGGTCAGAGCCCGTGACAGTTGGTATTAGAACAGGTTCGATTCTGTGTGTTTGTGTTGTGCAGGT
>NW_019167826.1:31830011-31869281 GCF_002303985.1 Durio zibethinus | reverse complement strand
TTCACGATTTTTGAAACTTTTTACGGTTCGAGATTTTTTTAAATTTTTTTAGAAAGAGTTTTATCCCCAAATTTGGTAGAGATGATCCTTGTATTTTTTTTGGCATGCATAAAAAAATTCAGCTAAAAACTCGAAGTGGAGAAGATTTTGTGACTATTTGAAAAAAGTGTCCCCATTTCAGACACTTTAATGGCTACTGGTAGCAAACCTATAAAATCTCAAATGCTCTTTAAGGGGGTGTGAGTTCTCGAGGTTTGATGAGGGATAGGGGGCCAATATAATGGCCAAGTACCAGCACCCATCGCACATCATGTGTGCACGCCCCCCGGCCCCCCCAATCGTCGGAACCCTTAATACCGCCGGTTAGGCTCTCCGACAATGATCCGACGATAGTGCCCCGGGCGAAAAAAATGCAGCACCAGCACATGCGTGAGCCCAGCATGTGCACCATGGCTCAAAATCTTAGACTGGGAATGAACTTCGTATGCTTAGACATGGAATGAACTCTGTATGCCTAAGCCAAGCCACGAAATGAGCATGCGGGCGCTTAGCTGGCCGAAGAGGCAGAATGCGCAAGCCGGGGATCGGCCTGGTCCCCCCTATGTGTTGTCAATCCTGCTGCCACAACCCTTGGTCTGGTCTGATCTTAGACTAGGAATAAACTCCGTATGCATAAGGCAACCCATGAAACGAGTGTACGGATGCTGAGCAGGCTGAAGAGGCATAATGTGCAAGTCGCGGATCGACCTGGTCCCCCTCTGCGTGTTGCCTGTCCCGTTGCCACAACCCTCAGTCTGGCTAGGGCTTAGACATGGAATGAACTCCCTATGCCTAAGCCAACCCATGAAACGGGCGTGCGGGCACTCAGTCGACCGAAGAGGCAGAATGCGTAAACCGGGGACTGACCTGGTCCCCCCTGCGTGCTATCGATCCTACTACCGTAATCCTTCGTCCAGTTCGATCTTAGACTAGGAATGAACTTCGTATGCTTAGACTGGGGATGAACTCCGTATGCCTAAGTCAACCCACGAAACGAGCGTGCGAGTGCCCAGCCGATCGGAGAGGTCGGCCGGAGAGGCATAATGCGCAAGCCGAGGATCAGCCCGATCCCCCTCTACGTGCTACCGATCTCGCTGTCGGTCTTGCTGCCACAACCCTCAGTCTAGCTGGGGCTTAGACATGGAATGAACTCCGTATGCCTAAGCCAACCCACAAAATGAGCGTGCGGGCGCTCAGTCGGCCGGAGAGGTAGAATGCGTAAGCCAGGGATCGGCCTAATCCTCGCTGCGTGCCATCGATCCTGCTACTGGTCCTGCTACCGCAACCCTCAGTCCGGTCCGATCTTAGACTGGGAATGAACTCCGTATTCTTAGACATGGAATGAACTCCGTATGCGTAAGTAAACTCACGAAACGAGCGTACGGGTGCTCAACCGGCCTGAGAGGCAGAATGCGCAAGCCGGGGATTGACCCGATCCCCCATTATGGGCTATCGATCCTGTTGCCGCAACCCTCGATCTGGTCTGATCTTAGACTGGGAATGAAGTTCGTATGCTTAAGTCAACCCACGAAATTAGCGTGCGGGCGCTGAGTCAGCCAGAGAGGCATAATGCGTAAGCCAGGGATCGGCCCGATCCCCCTCTGCATGCTGTTGGTCCCGCTACCACAACCCTCGATTCGATTGCAGCTTATACATGGAATGAACTCCCTCTGCCTAAGCCAACCCATGAAATGAACGTGCGGGCGCTGAGTCAGCCAGAGAGGCATAATGCGCAAGTCGGGGATTAGCCCGGTCCCCCTCTGCATGCTACTGGTCCCGCTGCCACAACCCTCGGTCTGACTGGGGCTTAGACATGGGATGAACTCCCCTGCCTAAGCCAACCAACGAAACGGGCGTGCGGACACTCAGCCTGCCGGAGAGGCAGAATGCGCAAGTCAGGGATCAGCCTGGTCCCCTCTGCGTGCTGTCGATCTGGCTGCCGCAACCCTCGACACAGTCCGATCTTAGACCAGGAATGAACTCTGTATGCTTAGACTGGGGATGAACTCCATATGTCTAAGTCAACCCACGAAATGAGCGTGCGGGCGCTCAGCCGACCAGAGAGGCAGGATGCGCAAGCTGGGGATCGAACGGGTGGTAGGTGGGTTCAAGCACATCTTCATATTTCTACCATGCCAATGCCATTTTTTATGGCGTGTAAATTCATACAATGGTCCCCTAAGCCTTCATGTGAAGTTTCGTGGCAAGACGACCCATTTTCTATTTTTCATGATTTTCAAAACTTTTTACGGTTCGAGATTTTTTAAAATTCTTTTAGAAAGAGTTTTGTCCCCAAATTTGGTAGAGGTGATCCTTGTATTTTTTTTGGCATGCATAAAAACATTCAGCTAGAAAATCGAAGTGGAGAAGATTTTGTGACCATTTGAAAAAAGTGTCCCCATTTCAGACACTTTAATGGCTACTGGCAGCACACCTATAAAATCTCAAATGCTCTTTAAGGGGGTGTGAGTTCTCGAGGTTTGATGAGTGATAGGGGGCCAATATAATGCGTAAGTCGGGGATCAGCCCGGTCCCCCTCTGCGTGCTGCCGATCCCACTGCCGATCCTGCTGCCACAACCCTCAGCCTGGCCGGGGCTTAGACATGGAATGAACTCCCTATGTCTAAGCCAACCCACGAAGCGGGCATGCGGGCGCTCAACCGGTCGGAGAGGTAGAATGCACAAGCCGGGGATTGGCCCGATCCCCCCTGCACGAAGCGGGCATACAGTCGCTCAGCCGGTCGGAGAGGTAGAATGCACAAGCCGGGGATTGGCCCGATCCCCCCTACGTGCTATCGATCCTGCTACTATAACCGTCGGTCTAGTCTGATCTTGGACTGGGAATGAACTTTGTATGCCTAAGTTAACCCATGAAACGAGCGTGTGGGCACTGAGCCGGTCGGAGAGGCATAATGCGCAAGCCGGGGATCGGCTCGGTCCCCCTCTACGTGCTGCCAGTCCCACTGCCACAACCCTCGGTCTGGCTAGGGCTTAGACATGGAATGAACTCCCTATACCTAAACCAACCCACGAAATGGGCGTACGGGCGCTCAACCAACCGGAAAGGCAAAAAGCGCAAGCCGGGGATTGGCTCGATCCCATCTGCGTGCTGTCGATCCTATTGCCGTAACCCTCTGTCCGGTTCGATCTTAGATTAGGAATGAACTCTGTATGCTTAGACTGGGGATGAACTCTGTATGCCTAAGTCAACCCACGAAACGAGCGTGCGGGCACTCAGTCGACCAGAGAGGCAGGATGTGCAAGCCGGGGATCGAACGGGTGGTAGGTGGGTTCAAGCACATCTTCATATTTCTGCCATGCCAATGCCATTTTTATGGCTTGTAAATTCATACAATGGTCCCCTAAGCCTTCATGTGAAGTTTCATGGCAAGACGACCCGTTTTCTATTTTTCATGATTTTCGAAACATTTTATGGTTCGGGATTTTTTAAAATTTTTTTAGAAAGAGTTTTGTCCCCAAATTTGGTAGAGGTGATCTTGTATTTTTGTTGGCATGAACAAAAAAATTCAGCTAAAAGCTCGAAGTGGAGAAGATTTTGTGACCGTTTGAAATGCTTTTTAAAGGGGTGTGAGTTCTCGAGGTTTGATGAGGGATAGGGGGCCAATATAAGGGCCAAGTGTCATGCCCTGGGTGGGCGTGCCAGGCACATCAGGCGCACTAGCAAGTGAGCTAGAGGTTGAGGCCCGCAGACTAGGCGTGCTGTTGGGTATCTGCACGTAAAGCCTAGCAAACGAGTTCAAAACGCCCGCCCAACTTGCAGGCCAGCCTGTGAGACCAAGGCCTAGCATACAAGCTGCCCGTACCACATCCAGAAGGGCCCAAGGTGCTGGACACATAAGGGAAGCTTCTAGAAGCCGGCAGGATCAGCAGCAGCATCCTGGTAGATTTGGTTGACCCTGAAAATCAGGAGTTAGCATCCTGATTGATTGTAATCTGTATAATCCCATGATTTTAGCCTTTATTCTAGGGATATTGCCATTAAGTGTAAGCTAAAGCCTCAACGATAAATAGAGGGTTGCTCCTCCCTCATTTGTACACCATCAAACACTTCTGTTTCAGTGAATACAAGAGCATTTCTAGAATTTTGCCTTCTTATCCTGTTTCTCTTTAACTTGCGTAATCAGCCCTTCCTGTTGTTCTAGTGCCCGTACGCTTGTGTTTTAGGCTGACTTAGGCATAAAGGAGAGATTCCAAGCCTAAGGCCGCATGGTTTCTGAGTCTAAGGTTGTTGCCCGTGACAGTTGGTATCAGAGCAAGTTTGATTCTGTGTGTTTGTGTTGTGCAGGTTAGAGGAGATGGCATCCCAAAGTGACGCTGCTAACCAACAACCAAAGGCCTAGGAGCATGGGCATGGAAGAGGGAGGAAAGCTAGTTCTAGAGATATTTGGTCTACCATGGATGGTAGGCTGGCCAAGGTGGAGGTGACCATGGGCGACATGGGGGAGAAGCTTGAGGGGGTAGAGACTCACATTGCATCGCTAGACTCCATGGGGGAGGAGATCCAAAGTGAGCTGCAAGATGCTCTCAACGAAGGCTTGGATGTGTTCACCCAAAAGAATTAGACCTTGGAGGCTGAAGTGTTGACCTTGCACGATGGCATGGAGGCCATACGCCAGCGGATGGAAGAGCTTACCAGTGAGCTTATTGCTTGCAAGACTGCCATTGGGAATGGCATGTTTGCTGGAGTGTCCAAGTCCAAATTGGATGTCCCCAAGCCTAAGGAGTTCAAGGGGACTAGGGCGGCCAAAGAAGTAGATAACTACCATTGGGGTATGGAGCAGTACTTCCAGGCTATAGGCATGCAAGACAAGGCAATAAAGGTAAGCACTGCTGCTATGTATCTCACTGATGTAGCCTTATTGTGGTAGAGGTGCAGGTGTGATGATGTCAGGCATGGGAGTGCCAAGATTGGAACCTAGGTAGAGTTCCAATAGGAGTTCAGAGAAAAATTTTACCCGAAGTATGTCGATGATGAGGCATGGGCAAAGTTGTGCAAGTTGAGCCAGCAAGGGGACATAAGGGAGTATGTCCAGAAATTCTCTGAACTAATGCTACCGATCTCGGATCTAGGCAAGAAGCATGCCTTATTTGCTTTCATGGATGGGTTAAAGTCGTAGGTGAAGCATGAGCTACAAAAGAGAGGAGTTCATGACTTGGCTAAAGCCATGACTACTGCCGAGGCCTTGATAGAGTTCAAGCCTCTGAACAAGTTCGGGTTTACCAAAGCCAAGGGTAAGGGCAGGGACGATAGGGACCGGAAGAAGCAGTCCAAAGGGAAGGACCATGATCGGTAGTCCAAGGATGGAAATCAAGATCGTTCAACTAAGGATGACGAGAGGAGCCACCAGCAGGCAAGTGGAAAGCAATGGGGTACCGAGAGCCACTAGCATGCTACCTATGTGGAGGGAGCCACATAGCATGCAATTACCCACAGAAGCGCAAGCTGGCTACTGTAGACAAGGAGTCTGACGAGGAGCCAGAGTCAGGGGTAGCAAAGCATGGGTCGTTGGTGCTCAATGCTGTCCAGAGTAAGGGGAGCCGTAAGCCAAAGGGCTTGATGTTTACAGATCTGATGGTTGCGGATCAGAAGGTGAGTGCACTGGTGGACACAGGTGCCTCACATCTTTTTATTTTATGTGATAGAGCCCGGAAGCTTAGACTAAATGTGCAGAAAGGGACTGGTACCATCAAAACGATGAACTCCAAGGAAGTTTCAGCCATTGGAGTAGCGCGGGGAGTGGAGTTGCAGCTTGGAGACTGGAAAGGCAAGGAAACCATTGAGGTAATACCCCTGGACGACTATGAGTTTGTGATTGGGTTGGATTTCCTTTTTCGGATTAATGCCCTCCTTGTGCCTTTTACCGATTGTGTTTGCATCTTGGATGCACGATGCCAATGCCTAGTGCCATTGAGGAGAGGGTCTGGAGTTGGGTCATGGGTGGTGTCAGCCATCCAATTTGCCAAGGCGGTAAGCAGACAAGAAGACACCTTCTTGGCAGCCCTAAAATATGATGAGCCAAGGGAGAAGGAGACGGAGTAACCTATAAAATCTCAAATGCTCTTTAAGGGGGTGTGAGTTCTCAAGGTTTGAAGAGGGATAGGGGGCCAATATAAGGGCCAAGTACCAGCACCCATCACACATCATGTGCGCACACCCCTTCGACCCCCCCATCGTCAAAACCTCCAATGCCACCGGTTAGGCTCTCCGATGATGCTCCAACGATGGTGCCCCGGATGAAAAAAATGCAGTACCAGAACAAGCTCGAGCCCAGCATGTGCATCGTGGCTCAAACTCTTAGATTGGGAATGAACTCCGTATGCTTAGACATGGAATGAACTCCGTATACCTAAGCCAACCCATGAAACGAGCGTGCGGGGTGCAAAGCCGGTCGGAGAGGTAGAATGCGCAAGATGGGGATCGGCCCGGTCTCCCTCTGCATGCTACTCGTCCCGTTACCATAACCCTCGGTCCGACTGTGGCTTAGACATGGAATGAACTCCCTATGCCTAAGCCAACCCATGAAAAGAGCATGCGGGCGCTCAACTGGCTGGAGAGGCAAAATGTGCAAGCCAGGGATCGGCTCGGTCCCCCCTACGTGCTGTCGATCCTGCTGTCGCAACCCTCGATCCAGTCCAATCTTAGACTGGGAATGAACTTCATATGCTTAGACTGGGGATAAACTCCGTATCCCTAAGCCAACCCACGAAACGAGTGTGCGGGCGCTCAGCCGACCAGAAAGGCAGAATGCATAAGTTGTTGACTGGCTCGGTCCCCCCCTGCGTGCTGTTGATCCTACTGTCATAATCCTCGGTCTGGTCCAATCTTAGACTCGGAATGAACTCCGTATGCCTAAGTCATCCCATAAAATGAGCGTGCGGGTGCTGAGTCGGCCGGAAAGGCATAATGCACAAGCTGGGGATCGGCCCGATCACCCTTTGCATGCTGTCGGTCGTGCTGCCACAACCCTCGGTCCGACTGGGGCTTAGACATGGAATGAACTCCCTATGCCTAAGCCAACCCACAAAACGGGTGTGTAGGCGCTCAGCCGGTCGGAGAGGCAGGATGCGCAAGTCGGGGTTCGAACGGGTGGTAGGTGGGTTCAAGCACATCTTCATATTTCTACCTTGCCAATGCCATTTTAATGGCTTGTAAATTCATTCAATGGTCCCCTACGCCTTCATGTGAAGTTTCGTGGCAAGACGACCCATTTTCTATTTTTCATGATTTTTGAAACTTTTTGTGGTTCGAGATTTTTTAAAATTTTTTTAGAAAGAGTTTTGTCCCCAAATTTGGTAAAGGTGATCCTTGTATTTTTGTTGGCATGCACAAAAAAATTCAGCTAAAAACTCAAAGTGGAGAAGATTTTGTGACCGTTTGAAAAAAGTGTCCCCATTTCAGACACTTTAATGGCTACTGGCAGTAAACCTATAAAATCTCAAATGCTCTTTAAGGGGGTGTGAGTTCTCGAGGTTTAATGAGGGATAGGGGGTGAATATAAGGGCTGCGTGCCGTCACAACCCTCTGTATGCTGTCGGTCCCACTGCCACAACCCTCGATCCGGCTGGGGCTTAGACATGGAATGAACTCCCTATGCCTAAGCCAACCCACGAAATGGGCGTGCGGGCGCTCAGCCGACCAGAGAGGTAGAATGCGTAAGCTGGGGATCGGCCCGAACCCCCCTGTGTGCTATCGATCCTGCTGCTGCAATCCTCGATCCGGTTCGATCTTAGACTAGGAATGAACTCCGTATCCCTAAGTCAACCCTATAAAATCTCAAATGCTCTTTAAGGGGGTGTGAGTTCTCAAGGTTTGAAGAGGGATAGGGGGCCAATATAAGGGCTAAGTACCAGTACCCATCGCACATCATGTGCGCACACCCTCGACCCCCCCATCATGAAAACCTCCAATGCCGTCGGTTAGGCTCTCCGACGATGCTCCAGCAATGGTGCCCCGGATGAAAAAAATGTGGTATCAGCACATGCCCGAGCCCAGCATGTGCATCGTGGCTCAAACTCTTAGACTGGGAATGAACTCCGTATGCTTAGACATGGATGAACTATGTATGCCTAAGCCAACCCACGAAATGAGCGTGCGGGCGCTCAGTCGACCGGAGAGGCAGAATGCGCAAGCCAAGGACCGCCCTGGTCCCCCCTGCGTGCTGTTGATCCTGCTGTCACAACCCTCAGTCCGGTCTGATCTTAGACTGGGAATGAACTCCGTATGCCTAAGTCAACCCACGAAACGAGCGTACGGGCACTGAGCCGGCCGGAGAGGCATAATGTGCAAGCTGGGGATCGGCCCGATCCCCCTCTGCAAGCTGTCGGTCCCGCTGCCACAACCCTCGGTCCAGCTGGGGCTTAGACTTGGAATGAACTCCCTATGCCTAAGCCAACCCATGAAACGGGCGTGCGGGCGCTCAACCGGTCGGAGAGGCAGAATGCACAAGCCAGGGATCGGATAGGTCCCCCCTGCGTGCTATCGATCTTACTATCGCAACCCTCGGTCCGATCCGATCTTAGACTGGGAATGAACTCCATATGCTTAGACTGGGGATGAACTCCGTATGCCTAAGTCAACCCACGAAACGAGCATGCGGACGTTCAGTCGGCCAGAGAGGTAGGATGCACAAGCCAGGGATCGAACGGATGGTAAGTGGGTTCAAGCAGATCTTCATATTTCTACCATGCCAATGCCATTTTTATTGCTTGTAAATTCATGCAATGGTCCCCTTCACCTTCACGTGAAGTTTCGTGGCAAGACGACCCATTTTCTATTTTTCACGATTTTTGAAACTTTTTGCGGTTCAGGATTTTTTAAAATTTTTTTAGAAAGCATTTTATCCCCAAAGTTGGCAGAGGCGATCCTTGTATTTTTGTTGGAATGCACAAAAAAATTCAGCCAAAAACTCAAAGTGGAGAAGATTTTGTGACCATTTGAAAAAAGTGTCCCCATTTCAAACACTTTAATGGCTACTGGCAACAAACGTATAAAATCTCAAATGCTCTTTAAGGGGGTGTGAGTGCTTGAGGTTTGATAAGGGATAGGGGACCAATATAAGGGCCAAGTACCAGCACTCATCGCACATCATGAGCGCACACCCCTCGGCCCTCCCAATCGTCGAAACCCCCAATGCTGTCGGATAGGCTCTCCGGTGATGCTCCGATAATGGTGCCCCGGGCGAAAAAAATGCGCCACCAGCACATGCTCGAGCCCAGCATGTGCACCATGGCTCAAACTCTTAGACTAAGAATGAACTCCGTATGCTTAGACATGGAATGAACTTCGTATGCCTAAGCCAACCCACGAAACGAGCGTGCGGGCGCTCAGTCGGTCGGAGAGGCAAAATGACCAAGCCGGGGATCGGCTCGATCCACCTCTACGTGCTGTCGGTCCCACTACCATAACCCTCAGTCTGGCTAGGTCTTAGACATGGAATGAACTCCCTATGCCTAAGCCAACCCACGAAACGGGCGTGCGGGCACTCAGCCGACCGGAGAGGCAGAATGCGCAAACCGGGGATTGGCTTGGTCCCCCTTGTGTGCTGTCGATCCTGCTGCTGCAACCCTCGATCCGGTTGGATCTTAGACTGGGACTGAACTCCGTATGCTTAGACTAGGGATGAACTCCGTATGCCTAAGTCAACCCACGAAACGAGCATGCGGGCGCTCTGCCGGTCGGAGAGGTCGGCCGAAGAGGCAGAATGCGCAAGTCGGGGATCGACCCTGTCCCCCCCTGCGTGCTGCCGATCCTGTTGCTGGTCCTACGGCCACAACCCTCGGTCCAATCCGATCTTAGACTGGGAATGAACTTCGTATGACTAAGCCAACCCACAAAACGAGCGTGCAGCACTCAGCCGGCCGGAGAGGCAAAATGCACAAGCCAGGGACCGGCCTGGTCCCCCTGCGTGCTGTCAATCCTGCTGTCGCAACCCTCGGTCCGATCCGGTCTTAGACTGGGAATGAACTCCGTATGCCTAAGTCAACCCACGAACGAGCGTGCGGGCGCTGAGCCGGTCGGAGAGGCATAATGCGCAAGCTGGGGATCGGCCCGATCCCCCTCTGCATGCTGTCAGTCTCGTTGCCACAACCCTCGGTCTGACTGGGGCTTAGACATGGAATGAACTCCCTATGCCTAAACCAACCCATGAAACGGGCGTGCGGCCGTTCAGCCAGTCGGACAGGCAAAATGCGCAAGTCGGGGATCGGCCCTGTCCTCCCTGCATGCTGCCGATCCTGCTGCTGCAACACTCGGTCCGGTTCGATCTTAGACTGGGAATGAACTCTGTATGCTTAGACTGGGGATGAACTCTATATGCCTAAGTCAACCCATGAAACGAGCGTGCGGATGCGCAAGCCAATGATCAAACATGTGGTAGGTGGGTTCAAGCACATCTTCATATTTCTGACATGCCAATGCCATTTTTATGGCTTGTAAATTCATACAATGGTCCCCTATGCCTTCATGTGAAGTTTCGGGGCAAGACGACCCGTTTTCTATTTTTCATGAATTTCAAAACTTTTTGGGGTTTGGGATTTTTTAAAATTTTTTCAGAAAGACTTTTTTCCCCAAATTTGGTAGAGGTGATCCTTGTATTTTTGTTGGCATGCACAAAAAAATTCAGCTAAAAACTCGAAGTGGAGAAGATTTTGTGACCGATTGAAAAAAGTGTCCCCATTTCAGACACTTTAATGGCCACTGGCAGCAAACCTATAAATCTCAAATGCTCTTTAAGGGGGTGAGTTCTCAAGGTTTGAAGAGGGATAGGGGCCAATATAAGGGCCAAGTACCAGCACCCATCGCACATCATGTGCGCACGCACCCCGGCCCCCCCAATCGCCGGAACCCCCAATGTCGTCGGTTAGGCTCTCCGAGGATGCTCCGATGATGGTGCCCCAGGCGAAAAAAATGTGGCACCAGCACATGCCCGAGCCCAGCATGTGCATTGGGGCTCAAACTCTTCGACTGGGAATGAACTCCGTATGCTTAGACATGGAATGAACTCCGTATGCCTAAGCCAACCCACGGAACGAGCGTGCGGGCGCTCAGCCGGGCGGAAAGGCAGAATGCGTAAGTCGGGGATCGGCCCAGTCCCCTCCTACGCGCTGTTGATCCTGCTACCAAAACCCTCGGTCTGGTCCAATCTTAGGCTGGGAATGAACTCCGTATGCCTAAGTCAACCCACGAAACGAGCGTGCGGGCGCTAAGCCAACCGGAGAGGCATAATGCGCAAGTTGGGGATCAACCCAATCCCCCTCTACGTGCTGTCGATCCCGCTGCTAGAACCCTCAGTCCGGCTGGGGTTTAGACATTGAATGAACTCCCTATGCCTAAGCCAACCCATAAAACAGGCATGCTGGCGTTCAGCCGGTCGGAGAGGCAGAATGCGCAAGTTGGGGATCGGCCTGATCCCCATGCGTGCTGCCGATCCTACTGTCGTAACCCTTGGTCCGATCTGATCTTAGACTAGGAATGAATTCCATATGCCTAAGTCAACCCATGAAACGAGCGTGCGGATGCTCAGCTGACCAGAGAGACAGGATGCGCAAGCCGGGGATCGAACGGGTGGTAGGTGGATTCAAGCACATCTTCATATTTTTACCGGGCCAATGCCATTTTTATGGCTTGTAAATTCATACAATGGTCCCCTATGCCTTCTTGTGGAGTTTCGTGGCAAGGCGACCCGTTTTCTATTTTTCACAATTTTTGAAACTTTTTACGGTTCAGGATTTTTGAAAATTTTTTTAGAAAGAGTTTTGTCCCCAAATTTGGTAGAGGTTATCCTTGTATTTTTGTTGGCATGCATAAAAACATTCAGCTAAAAACTTGAAGTGGAGAAGATTTTGTGACCGTTTGGAAAAAGTGTCCCCATGTTAGACACTTTAATGGCTACTGGCAGCAAACCTATAAAATCTCAAATGCTCTTTAAGGGGGTGTGAGTTCTCGAGGTTCGATGAGGGATAGGGCACCAATATAAGGGCCAAGTACCAGCACCCATCGCACATCATGTGCGCACACCCCTCGGCCCCCCCAATCGTCTGAACCCCCAATGCCGTCGGTTAGGCTCTTCGGCGATGCTCTGGCGATGGTACCTCGGGCGAAAAAATGCGGTACCAGCACATGCTCGAGCCCAGCATGTGCATCGTGGCTCAAAGTCTTAGACTTGGAATGAACTCCTCAAGCTTAGACATGGAATGAACTCCCTATGCCTAAGCTAACCCACGAGATGAGCGTACGGGTGCTCAGCCAGTCGGAGATCGGCCCGGTCCCCCTCAGCGTGCTGTCGATCCCGTTGCCACAACCCTCATTTTGGCTGGGGCATAGACAAGGAATGAACTCCATTTGCCTAAGCCAACCCACGAAACGAGCATGCGGGCGCTTAACCGGTCGGAAAGGCAGAATGTGCAAGCGAGGGATCGACCTGGTCCCCCTGCGTGCTGTCGATCCTGCTGCCACAACCCGTGGTCCGGTCTGATCTTAGACTGGGAATGAACTTTGTATGCTTAGACATGGAATGAACTCAGTATGCCTAAGCCAACCCATGAAACGAGCGTGCAGGCATTCAGTCGACTGGAGAGGCAGCATGCGCAAGCCGAAGAACGGCTCGACCCCCCTGTGTGCTGTCAATCCGACTGCCGCAACCCTCGGTCCGGTCCGATCTTACACTGGGAATGAACTCCCTATGCCTAAGTCAACCCACAAAATGAGCATGCGGGCGTTGAGCTGCCCGGAGAGGCATAATGCGCAAGCCGGGGATCAGTCCGGTCCCCTTCTGCGTGCTGTCGGTCCCACTGCCACAACCCTCGGTCCGGCTGGGGCTTAGACATGGAGTGAACTCCCTATGCCTAAGCCAACCCACGAAACGTGCGTGCGGGCGCTCAGCCGGCCAAAGAGGTAAAATGCGCAAGCTGGGGATCCGTTCAGTCCCCCTTACGTGCTGCCGATCTTGTTGCCGCAACCTTCGGTCCGATCTGATCTTAGACTAGGATTGAACTCTGTATGCTTAGACTAGGGGTAAACTCTGTATGCTTAGACTAGGGATAAACTCCGTATGCCTAAGTCAACCCACGAAACAAGCGTACGGGTGCTCAGCCGACCAGAGAGGTAGGATGCGCAAGCCGGGGATCGAATGGGTGGTAGGTGGGTTTAAGCACATCTTCATATTTCTGTCATGCCGATGCCATTTTTATGGCTTGTAAATTCATACAATGGTCCCCTAAGCATTCATGTGAAGTTTTGTGGCAAGACGACCCGTTTTCTATTTTTCACGATTTTTGAAACTTTTTTTGGTTCAAGATTTTTTCAAATTTTTTTAGAAAGATTTTTCTCCCCAAATTTGGTATAGGTGATCCTTGTATTTTTTTTGGCATGCACAAAAAAAGTTTGGTAAAAACTCGAAGTGGAGAAGATTTTGTCACCGTTTGAACAAAGTGTCCCCATTTCAGACACTTTAATGACTACTGGCAGCAAACCTATAAAATCTCAAATGCTCTTTAAGGGGGTGTGAGTTCTCAAGGTTTGATGAGGGATAGGGGGCCAATATAAGGGCCAAGTACCAGCACCCACCGCACATCATGTGCGCACACCCCCTGACCCCCCCAATCGTCGGAACCCCCAATGCAGCCGGTTAGGCTCTCCGACGATGCTCTGGCGATGGCACCCCGGGCAAAAAAAGTGTGGCAACAGCACATGCTCGAGCCTAGCATGTGCACCATGGCTCAAAATCTTAGACGAGGAATGAACTCCGTATAACTAAGCCAACCCATGAAAAGAGCGTGCAGGCGCTCAGCCGACCGGAGAGGCAGAATGCGCAAGCTGGGGATTGGCTCGGTCCCCCCTGCGTGCTGTCGATCCTACTGCCGCAACCCTCGGTCCGATCCGATCTTATAGTGGGAATGAACTCTATATGCATAAGTTAACCCATGAAACAAGCGTGCAGGCGTTGAGCCGACCGAAGATGCGTAATGCGCAAGCCGGGGATCGATTCGGTCCCCCTCTGCGTGCTGTCGGTCTCGCTGCCACAACCCTCTATCCGGCTGGGGCTTAGACATGGAATGAACTCCCTATGCCTAAGCCAACCCATAAAACGGGCGTGCGGGCGCTCAGCAGGCCGGAGAGGTAGAATGTACAAGTCGGGGATCGGCCCGATCCCCCCTGCATGCTACCGATCCTGCTACCGTAACCCT
Organism: Durio zibethinus; assembly: GCF_002303985.1. The sequence continues at coordinate 31,855,037 of NW_019167826.1, read as the reverse complement.
CGATCCGATCCTATCTTAGACTAGGAACGAACCCTATTTGCGTAGACTGGGATGAACTCCGTATGCCTAAGTCAACCCACGAAACGAGCGTGCGGGCGCTCAGCTGGCCGGAAAGGCATAATGCACAAGCCGAGGATTAGCCCGGACCCCCTCTACTGTTACCGATCTCGCTGCCAGTCCTGCTGCCACAACCCTCGGTCCGACTGGGGCTTAGACATGGAATGAACTCCGTATGCCTAAGCCAACCCACGAAACTAGCGTGCGGATGCTCAATCGATCGGAGAGGTAGAATGCATAAGTCGGGGATCGACTCGATCCCCCCTGCGTGCTGTCGATCCTGCTGCTAGTCCTACTACCGCAACCCTCGAATGAACTTCGTATGCCTAAGCCAACCCATGAAACGAGCATGCCGGCGCTCAGTCGGTCAGAGAGGTAGAATGCGTAAGCCGGGGATCGACCCACTCCCCCATGTGTGCTATCGATCCTACTATCGCAACCCTCTGTCTGATCCGATCTTTGACTAGGAATGAACTCTGTATGCCTAAGTCAACCCACGAAACGAGCGTTCGGGCGTTGAGCCGATTGAAGAGGCATAATGTGCAAGCCCGGGATCGGCCTAGTCCCCCTCTGTGTGGTGCCAGTCTCGCTGCCATAACCCTCGGTCTGATTGTGGCTTAAACATGGAATGAACTCCCTATGCCTAAGACTGGGGATCAGCCCGATCCCCTTCTGCATGCTGTCAGTCTTGCTGCCGGTCTTGCTGCCATAACCCTCGGTCCGACTGGGGCTTAGACATGCAATGAACTCCATATGCCTAGGTCAAACCACGAAACGAGCGTACGGGCACTCAGCCAGTCGGAGAGGCAGAATGTGCAAGCCAGGGATCAGCCCGATCCCCCCTGCGTGCTGTTGATCCTACTGCTGGTCCTGCTACCGTAACCTTTAGTCCGGTCCGATCTTAGACTGGGAATGAACTCCGTATGCCTAAGCCAACCCACGAAACGAGCATGCGGGCTTTCAATCGGTCGGAGAGGCAGAATGCGTAAGCTGGGGACTGGCCCGAGCCCCCCCTGCGTGCTGTTGATCCTGCTGCTGCAACCCTTGGTCTGGTCCGATCTTAGACTAGGAATAAACTCCGTATGCCTAAGTCAACCCATGAAACGAACGTGCGGACGCTGAGTCGACCGGAGGGGCGTAATGCTTAAGCCGGGGATTGGCCCGATCCCCCTCTGCATGCTGCTGGTCCCGCTACCACAACCCTCGATCCGGTTGGAGCTTAGACATGGAATGAACTCCCTATGCCTAAGCCAACCCATAAAACGGCCGTACGGGTGCTGAGCCTGCCGATGAGGCATAAGGCGCAAGTCAGGGATCGGCCCGATCCCCCTCTACATGCTGTCGGTCCCACTGCCATAACCCTCAATCCGATTGGGGCTTAGACATGGAATGAACTCTCTATGCCTAAGCCAACCCATGAAACAAGCGTGCGGGTGCTCAGCCAGCTGAAGAGGCAGAATGCGCAAGCCGGGGAATGACCCGATCCCTCCTACGTGCTGCCATCCTACTGCCACAACCCTCGATCCGGTCCGATCTTATATGGGAATGAACTTTGTATGCTTAGACTGAGGATAAACTCTGTATGCCTAAGTCAACCCACGAAACGAGCGTACGGACGCTCAGCCGACCAGAAAGGCAGGATGCGCAAGCCGGGGATCGAACGGGTGGTAGGTGGGTTCAAGCACATCTTCATATTTCTGCCATGCCAATTCCATTTTTATGGCTTGTAAATTCATACAATGGTCCCCTATGCCTTCATGTGAAGTTTCATGGCAAGACGACCCCTTTTCTGTTTTTCATGATTTTCGAAACGTTTTATGGTTCGAGATTTTTTAAAATTTTTTTAGAAAGAGTTTTGTCCCTAAATTTGGTAGAGGTGATCCTTGTATTTTTGTTGGCATGCACAAAAAATTTAGCTAAAAACTCAAAGTGGAGATGATTTTGTGACCGTTTGAAAAAAGTGTCCCCATTTTAGACATTTTAATGGCTACTGGCAGCAAACCTATAAAATCTCAAATGCTCTTTAAGGGGGTGTGAGTTCTCAAGGTTTGATGAGGGATAGGGGGCCAATATAAGGGCCAAGTACCAGCACCCATCGCACATCATGTGCGCACACCCCCCGACCCCCCAATTGTCGGAACCCCCACTACCGTCAGTTAGGCTCTCCGACGATGCTCCGACGATGGTACCCCCGGGCAAAAAAAATGCGACACCTGCACATGCTCGAGCCCAGCATGTGCATCGTGGCTCAAACTCTTAGACTGGGAATGAACTTCGTATGCTTAAACATGGAATGAACTCCGTATGCCTAAGCCAACCCACGAAACGAGCGCGTGGGCGCTCAGTCGGTCAGAGAGGCAGAATGCACAAGTTGGGGACCGACCCGATCCCCCCTGCATGCTGTAGATCCTGCTGCTACAACCCTCGGTCTGGTCTGATCTTAGACTGGGAATGAACTCCGTATGCCTCAGTCAACCCACGAAATGAGCGTTCGGGCGCTGAGCCGGCCGGAGAGGCATAATGCGTAAGTCGGGGATCGGCCCGGTCCCCCTCTGCATGCTGCCGGTCCCGCTGCCACAACCCTCAGTCCGGCTGGGTCTTAGACATGGAATGAACTCCCTATGCCTAAGCCAACCCACGAAACGGGCGTGCGGGCGCTTAGCCGGCCGAAGAGGCAGAATGCACAAGCTGCGGATCTACCCGGTCCCCCTACGTATAACTGATCCTGCTGTCACAACTCTCGATCCGGTCTGATGTTAGACTGGGAATGAACTCCATATGCTTAGACTAGGAATGAACACCGTATGCCTAAGCCAACCCACAAAATGAGTGTGCGGACGTTCAGCCGGTCGAAGAGGCAGAATGCGTAAGTCGGGTATAGGCCCGGTCCCCCCTGCTTGTTGTCGATCCTGCTGCCGCAACCCTCGGTCCGATCCGATCTTAGACTGGGAATAAACTCCGTATGCTTAGACTGGGGATAAACTCCGTATGCCTAAGTCAACCCATGAAACGAGCATTTGGGCGCTCAATCGGGGATCGACCCGGTCCCCCCTGCATGCTATCGATCCTGCTGCTGTAACCCTTGGTCCGGTCTGATCTTAAACTGGGAATGAACTTCGTATGCTTAGACTGGGCATGAACTCTGTATGCCTAAGTCAACCCATGAAATAAGCGTGTGGGCGCTCAGCCGGTCAGAGAGGTAGAATGCACAAGTCGAGGATCGGTTCGGACCCCCTGTGTGCTACCGATCCTGCTGTCGCAACGCTCGATCCGATCCGATCTTAGACTGGGAATGAACTCCCTATGCGTAGACTGGGGATGAACTCCATATGCCTAAGTCAACCCATAAAATGAGCGTGCGGGAGCTCAGTCGACCGAAGAGGTCGGCCGAAAAGGCATAATGCGTAAGTCGGGGATCAGCCCGATCCACCTCTGCGTGCTACCGATCCAGCTGCCAGTCCTGTTGTAACAACTTTCTGTTTGCCTAGGGCTTAGACATGGAATGAACTCCGTATGCTTAACCCAACCCACAAAACGAGAGTGCGGGTGCTCAGCCAGCCGTAGAGGTAGAATTTTTAAGTCAGGGATCGACCCGACCCCTCCTGCGTGCTGCCGATCCTGCTGCTGGTCTTGCTACCACAACCCTCGGTCCGGTCTGATCTTAGACTGGGAATGAACTCCGTATGCTTAGACATGGAATGAACTTCGTATGCCTAAGCCAACCCACGAAACGAGCGTGCGGGCGCTCAACCAGCCGGAGAGGTAGAATGCGAAAGCTGGGGATCGGTCCGGTCCCCCCTGCGTGCTACCGATCCTGCTGCCACAACCCTTGGTGCGGTTCGATCTTAGACTAGGAATGAAATTCGTATGCTTACACTGGGGATGAACTCCGTATGCCTAAGTCAACCCACGAAACGAGCGTACAGACACTCAGCTGACCAGAGAGACAGGATGCGTAAGCCGGGGATTGAACGGGTGGTAGGTGGGTTCAAGCACATCTTCATATTTCTGCCATGCCAATGCCATTTTTGTGGCTTGTAAATTCATACAATCATCCCTTAAGCCTTCATGTGAAGTTTCGTGGCAAGATGACCTATTTTCTATTTTTCACAATTTTTGAAACTTTTTACGATTCGAGATTTTTTAAAATTTTTTTAGAAAGAGTTTTATCCCCAAATATCGTAGAGGTGATCCTTGAATTTTTGTTGGCATGCACAAAAACATTTAGCTAAAAACTCGAAGTGGAGAAGATTTTGTGACCATTTGAAAAAAGTGTCCCCATTTCAAACACTTTAATGGCTACTGGCAACAAACCTATAAAATCTTAAATGCTCTTTAAGGGGGTGTGAGTTCTTGAGGTTTGATGAGGGACAGAGGACCAATATAAAAGCCAAGTACCAGCACCCATCTAACATCATGTGCGCACCCCCCCGCCCCGCTAATCGTCGGAATGCCCAATGCCGCCGGTTAGGGTCTCCGGCGATGCTCCGACGATGTTGCTCCGGGTGAAAAAAATACGACACCCGCACATGCCCAAGCCCAACATGTGCACCATGGCTCAAAATCTTAGACTGGGAATGAACTCCGTATGTGTAAGCCAACCCATGAAACGAGCGTGTGGGCGCTCTGCCTATTGGAGAGGCAGAATGCGTAAGCCGGGGATCGACCCGGTCCCCCCCTATGTGCTCTCGATCCTGCTGTCGTAACCCTTGGTCCGGCTGGGGCTTAGACATGGAATGAACTCCCTATGCCTAAGCCAACCCACGAAATAGGCGTACGGGCGCTCAGTAGGCCGGAGAGGCAGAATGCGCTAGTCGAGGATCGGCCCGGTCCCCCCTGCGTGCCGTCGATCCTGCTGTCGCAACCCTCGGTCCAGTCTGATCTTAGACTGGGAATGAACTCCGTATGCTTAGACTGGGGATGAACTTTGTATGCCTAAGTCAACCCACGAAACGAGCGTGCGAACGCTCAGCCGACCAGAGAGGTAGGATGCGCAAGTGGGGGACCGAACGAGTGGTAGGTGGGTTCAAGCACATCTTCATATTTTTTTCCATGCCAATGCCATTTTTATGGCTTGTAAATTCATACAATGGTCCCCTAAGCCTTCATGTGAAGTTTCGTGGCATGACGACCCGTTTTCTATTTTTCACGATTTTTGAAACTTTTTATGGTTTGGTATTTTTAAAATTTTTTTAGAAAGAGTTTTGTCCCCAAATTTGGTAGAGGTGATCCTTGTATTTTTCTTTGGCATGCACAAAAAAATTCACCTAAAAACTCAAAGTGGAGAAGATTTTGTGATCGTTTGAAAAAAGTGTCCCCATTTCAGACACTATAATGGCTACTGGCAGCAAACCTATAAAATCTCAAATGCTCTTTAAGAGGGTGTGAGTTCTCGAGGTTTGATGAAGGATAGCGGGCCAATATAAGGGCCAAGTACCAGCACCCATCGCACATCATGTGCGCACACCCCCCGGCCCCCCCAATCGTCGGAACCCCTAATGCCACCGGTTACGCTCTCCGACGATGTTCTGACGATGGTCCCCCGGGTGAAAAAAATACGGCACCAGTACATGCTCGAGCCCAACATGTGCACTCCGTATGCTTAGATAAGGAATAAACTCCATATGCCTAAGCCAACCCACTAAACGTGCGTGCGGCCGTTCAGCCAGCCAAAGAGGCAGAATGCGTAAGTCGGGGATTGGCCCGGTCCCTCTCTGCATGCTACCAGTCCCACTGCCACAACCCTCGGTCCGATTGGGGCTTAGACATGGAATGAACTCCCTATGCCTAAGCCAATCATGAAACGAATGTGCGGGCGCTCAGCCGGTCGGAGAGGCAGAATGCGCAAGCCGGGGATAGGCCTGGTCCCCCCTGCATGCTGCTGATCTTGCTACCGCAACCCTCGGTTTGGTCTGATCTTAGACTGGGAATGAACTCCGTATGCTTAGAGTGGGGATGAACTTCGTATGCTTAGACTGGGGATGAACTCCGTATGCCTAAGTCAACCCACGAAATGAGCATTCGGGCGCTCAGCCAGCCAGAGAGGCCAGTCAGAGAGGCAGAATGCACAAGTCGAGGATCGGCCCTGTCCCCCCTGCATGCTGTCGATCCTGTTGCTAGTCCTACTATCGCAACCCTCGATCCAGTCCAATCTTAGACTGGGAATGAACTCTGTATGCCTAAGCCAACCCATGAAACGAGCGTGCGGGTGCTTAGCGACCGGAGAGGCATAATGCACAAGTTGGGGACCGACCCGATCCCCCCTGCGTGCTGTCGATCCTGCTATCACAACCCTCGATCCGATCTGATCTTAGACTGGGAATGAATTTTGTATGCCTAAGTCAACCCACGAAATGAGCGTTCGGGCATTGAGCCGGCCAGAGAGGCATAATGCGCAAGCCAAGGATCGACTCGATCCCCCTCTGCGTGCTGCTGGTCCCACTACCACAACCCTCAGTTCGGCTGGGGCTTAGACAATGGAATGAACTCGCTGTGCCTACGCCAACCCACAGAACGGGCATACGGGTGTTCAGCAGGTCGGAGAGGTAGAATGCGCAAGTCAGGGATCGACCTGATCCCAACTGCGTGCTACCGATCCTGCTGTCGCAACCCTCGATCCTATCCGATCTTAGACTGGGAATGAACTTCATATGCTTAGACTGGGGATGAACTTCGTATGCCTAAGTCAACTCATGAAATGAGCGTGGGGACACTCAGCCGTCCAGAGAGGCAAGATGCACAAGCCGGGGATCGAACGGGTGGTAGGTGGGTTCAAGGACATCTTCATATTTCTGCCGTGCCAATGCCATTTTTATGGCCTGTAAATTCATGTGAAGTTTTGAGGCAAGACGACCCGTTTTCTAGTTTTCACAATTTTCAAAACTTTTTGCAGTTCGAGATTTTTTAAAATTCTTTTAGAAAGATTTTTGTCCTCAAATTTAGTAGAGGTGATGCTTGTATTTTTGTTGGCATGCACAAAAAAATTCAGCTAAAAACTCATAGTGGAGAAGATTTTGTGACCGTTTAAAAAAAGTGTCCCCATTTCAGACACTTTAATGGCTACTGGCAGCAAACTTATAAAATCTCAAATGCTAATTAAGGGGGTGTGAGTTCTCAAGGTTTGATGAGGGATAGGGGGCCAATATAAGGGCCAAGTATAAGCACCCATCGCACATCATGTGCGCACAACCCCTGGCCCCCCCAATCACCAGAACCCCTAATGTCATCGGTTAGGCTCTCTGGTGATGCCCCGACGTTGGTGCCCCGGGCGAAAAAAATGCAGCACCAGCAAATGCCCGAGCCCAGCATGTACACCGTGGCTCAAAATCTTGGACTGGGAATGAACTCCATATGCTTAGACATGGAATGAACTCTGTATGCCTAAGCCAACCCACAAAACAAGCGTACGGGCGTTCAGACAACTGGAGAGGTAGAATGCGTAAGCCGGGGATCTGCTTGATCCCCTATGCGTGCTACCAATTCTGCTACCGCAACCCTCAGTCCAGTTAGATCTTAGACTGGGAATGAACTTCGTATGCTTAGACTAGGGATGAACTCTGTATGCCTAAGTCAACCCATGAAACGAGTGTGCGGGCACTCAGCCAGCCGAAGAGGTCGACTAGAGGGCAGAATGTGCGAGCCAAGGATTGGCCTGGTCCCCCCCTGCGTGCTGCCGATCCTACTGCTGGTGCTACTGTCACAACCCTAGGTCCGGTCTGATCTTAGACTGGGAATGAACCTCGTATGCTTAGACATGGAATGAACTCCGTATCCCTAAGCCAACCCATGAAACGAGTGTGCGGGCGCTCAGTCGACCGGAGAGGCAGAATGCGTAAGTTGGGGACCGGCCTGATCCCTCCCTACGTACTGTTAATCCTACTGCCGCAACCCTTGGTCCGGTCCGATCTTAGATTGGGAATGAACTCCGTATGCCTAAGTCAACCCATGAAACGAGCGTTCGGGCACTGAGCCGATCAAAGAGGCATAATGCGCAGGCCGAGGATCGGCTCGGTCCCCCTTTATGTGCGGGCATTCAGCTGGCCAAAAAGGTAGAATACGTAAGCCGAGGACCGACCCGATCCCCCCTGCGTACTATCGATCCTGCTGTCATAACCCTCGGTCTGGTCCGATCTTAGACTGGGAATGAACTCCGTATGCCTAAGTCAACCCATGAAACAAGCATGTGGGCGCTAAGCTGGCCGGAGAGGCATAGTGCGTAAGCCAAGGATCAGCCCGATCCCCCTCTGCGTGCTGCCGATCCCACTGCCACAACCCTTGGTCCGGTTGGGGCTTAGACATAGAATGAACTCCCTATGCCTAAGCCAACCCACGAAACGAGCGTGTGAAAGGGTCGGAGAGGCAGAATGCACAAGCTAGGGATCGGCCTGATCCTCGCTGCGTGCTGTCGATCGTACTACCGAAACCCTCGGTCCGGTCCGATCTTAGATGGGAATGAACTCTGTATGCTTAGAGTGGGGATGAACTCTGTATGCTTAGACTGGGGATGAACTCCGTATGCCTAAGTCAACCCATGGAACGAGCATGCGGGAGCTCAACTGGTTGGAGAGGCCGGCCAGAGAGGTAAAATGCGCAAGCCGGGGATCGACCCGATCCCCCCTACGTGCTATCAATCTTGCTGATGGTCCTACTGTCGTGACCCTTGATTTGGTCTGATCTTAGACTGGGAATGAACTCCGTATGCTTAGACATGGAATGAACTCCGTATGCCTAAGCCAACCCACGAAACGAGCGTGCGGGGATCGAGTGTTGTCGATCCTGCTACCGTAACCCTTGATCCAATCCGATCTTAGACTGGGAATGAACTTCGTATGCCTATGTCAACCTAGAAAACGTACGTTCGGGAGCTGAGTCGACCGGACAGGCATAATACGCAAGCCGAGGATCGGCTCGGTCCCCCTCTGCGTGTTGTCGATCCCGCTACCACAACCCTTGGTCCGGTTGGGGCTTAGACATGGAATGAACTCCTTATGCCTAAGCCAAGCCACGAAACGGGCATGCTGGCACTCAGTAGATCGGAGAGGCAGAATGCGCAAGTCAGGGATCAGCCCGATCCCCCATCGTGCTACCGATCAGGCTGCCGTAACCTTCGGTCTGTCTGATCTTAGACTGGGAATGAACTCCGTATGCTTAGACTGGGGATGAACTTCGTATGCCTAAGTCAACCCACGAAACGTGCGTACGGGCGATCAACCAACCGGAGAGGCATAATGTGCAAGTTGGGGATCGGTTATGTCCCCCTTGCATGTTGCCGATCCTGTTGTTGGTCCTACTGCCGCAACCCTCGATCCGGTCTGATCTTAGACTGGGAATGAACTCTGTATGCTTAGACATGGAATAAACTCCGTATGCCTAAGCCAATCCATGAAACGAGCGTGCGGGCACTCAACCGATCGGAGAGGTAGAATGTGCAAACCGGGGACCGACCCGATCCTCCTTGCGTGCTATCGATCCCGCTATCGTAACCCTCGGTCTGATCCAATCTTAGACTGGGAATGAACTCCGTATGCGTAAGTCAACCCACAAAACGAGCGTTCAAGTGCTGAGCCGGCCGGAGAGGCATAATGCGTAAGCCGAGGATCGGCCCGGTCCCTCTTTGTGTGTTGTCGGTCCCATTGCCAGAACTCTTGGTTCGACTGGGGCTTAAACATGGAATAAACTCCCTACGCCTAAGCCAACCCACGAAATGGGCGTGCAGGCGCTCAGTCGATCGAAGAGGCAGAATGCACAAGCCGAGGATCGTCTCGATCCCTCCTACATGCTGTCGATCTGGCTGCCACAACCCTCGTTTCGATATGATCTTAGATTGGGAATGAACTCGGTATGCATAGACTGGGGATGAACACCGTATGCCTAAGTCAACCTACAAAACGAGTGTGCAGGCGCTCAACCGGTCAGAAAGGCCGACCGGAGAGGCATAATGCCCAGGCCGAGGATTAGCTCGACCCCCTTCTGCGTGCTGCCAATCCCGCTGTCGGTCTTGCTGCCACAACCTTCAATCCGGCTGGGGCGTAGACATGGAATGAACTCCCTATGCCTAAGCCAACCCATGAAACGGACGTGTGGGCGCTCAGTCGATCGAAAAGGTAGAATGCGCAAGTCGAGGATCAGCCCGATCCCTCCTGTGTGCTTCGATGATGCTCCAGCGATGGTGCCCCGAGCAAAAAAAATACGGCACCAGCACATGTCCGAGCCTAGCATGTGCACCGTGGCCCAAACTCTTAGACTAGGAATGAACTCCGTATGCCTAAGCAAACCCATGAAACAAGTGTACGGGCGCTCAACCGGCCAGAGAGGGAAAATGCATAAGCCGGGCATTAGCCCGATCCCCCTCTGCGTACTGCCAGTCCTGTTACCACAACCCTCGATCCGGCTGGGGCTTAGACATGGAATGAACTCCCTATACCTAAGCCAACCCATGAAACGAGTGTGCGGGCACTCAACCGGCTGAAGAGGCAGAATGCACAAGCTGGGGATCGGCCTGGTCCCCTTTACGTGCTATCGATCCTACTGTCGTAACGCTCGGTCTTGTTTGATCTTAGACTGGGAATGAACTCTGTATGCTTAGACTATGGATTAACTCCGTATGCCTAAGTCAACCCACGAAACGAGCGTGCAGGCGCTCAGTCGATCGGAGAGGCCAGTCAGAGAGGCAGAATGCGTAAGTCAGGGATCGACTCGATCCACCCCTGTCACAACCCTTGGTTTGATCCGATATTAGACTAGGAATGAACTTCGTATACTTTGCCATGGAATGAACTCCGTATGCCTAAGCTAACCCATGAAACGAGCATGCGAGTGCTCAGCCGGTCGGAGAGGTAAAATGTGCAAGCTGGGGACCGACCCGGTCCCTCCTACGTGCTGTCGATCCTGCTACCGCAACCCTCGGTCCGATCCAATCTTATACTGGGAATGAACTTCGTATGCCTAAGTTAACCCATGAAATGAGTGTTCGGGCATTGAGTCGGTTGGAGAGGCATAATACACAAGCCGGTGATCAGCCCGGTCCCCCTTGCGTGCTATCAATCCTGTTGCCGCAACCCTCGGTCCAATCCGATCTTAGACTGGGAATGAACTTCGTATGCTTAGACTGGGGATGAACTCCATATGCCTAAGTCAACCCACGAAACGAGTGTGCGGGTGCTCAACCGGCCGAGTGGTAGGTCGGGGAGGCATAATGCATAAGTCGAGGATCAGCCTGATCCCCCCCTGCATGTTGCCGATCCTGCTGCCGGTCCTGCTGCCACAACCCTTGGTCCGGCTAGGGCTTAGACATGGAATGAACTTCGTATGCCTAAGCCAACCCACGAAATGAGCAAGCGGGCGCTCAACCAACCGGAGAGGAAGAATGCGTAAGCCAAGGACCGACCCGGTCCCCTCTTGCATGCTATCGATCCTGCTACTGAAACACTCGGTCCGGTCTGATCTTAGATTGGGAATGAACTCTGTTTGCCTAAGTCAACCCACGAAACGAGCGTTCGGGTGCTAAGCCAGCTGGAGAGGCATAATGCGCAAGTCGGGGATCGGCCCAATCCCCCTCTGCATGATGTCGATCCCGCTGCCACAACCCTCGGTCCGGCTGGGGTGTAGACATGGAATGAACTCCCTATGCCTAAGCCAACCCATGAAATGGGCCTGTGGGCACTCAGTCGGCCGAAGATGCCGACCAAAAATGCCAGCCAGAGAGGCATAATGCGCAAGCCGGGGATTAGCCCGGTCCCCCTCTGCGTGCTACCGATCCCGCTACTAGTCCTACTGCCACAATCCTTGGTCCCACTAGGGCTTAGACATGGAATGAACTCCGTATGCCTAAACCAACTCACGAAATGAGCGTGTGGGCGCTCAGCCGATCAGAGAGGCAGAATGTGCAAGCTGGGGATCGGACCGGTCCCCCACTGCATGCTACCGATCCTGCTGTTGGTTCTGCTGTCGTAACCCTCAATCCGGTCTGATCTTAGACTGGGAATGAACTCCATATGCTTAGACATGGAATGAACTCCGTTTGCCTAAGCCAACCCACGAAACGAGCGTGTGGGAGCTCAGCAGTCCGGAGAGGTAGAATGTGAAAGCCGGGGACCGGCCCGATCCCTCCCTACGTGCTATTGATCTTGCTGCTGCAACCCTCAGTTGAGTTCGATCTTAGACTGGGAATGGACTCCGTATGCTTGAGTCAACCAACAAAATGAGCATACGGGAGCTGAGCCGACCAGAGGGGTATAACGCGTAAGTCGAGGATCGACGAGATCTCCCTCTGCATGCTACCGGTCCCGTTGCCACAACCCTCGGTCCGACTGGGGCTTAGACATGGAATTAACTCCCTATGCCTCAACCGATCGGAGAGGTAGAATGCAAAAGGCGGGGATCGGTTCGGTCCCCCCTGCGTGCTGTCGATCCTGCTGCCGCCACCCTCAGTCCAGTCTGATCTTAGATTGGGAATGAACTCCGTATGCGTAGACTGGGGATGAACTCCGTATGCCTAAGTCAACCCATGAAACGAGCGTGCGGACACTCAACAGACCAGAGAGACAGGATGCGCAAGCCGAGGATCGAACGGGTGGTAGGTGGGTTCAAGCACATCTTCATATTTCTGCCATGCCAATGCCATTTTTATGGCTTGTAAATTTATACAATTGTCCCCTATGCCTTCATGTGAAGTTTCGTGGCAAGACGACCTATTTTCTATTTTTCAAGATTTTTGAAACTTTTTGCGGCTCGAGATTTTTAAAAATTTTTTTAGGTGGGGTTTTGCCCCCAAATTTGGTAGAGGTGATCCTTGTATTTTTTTTGGCATGCACAAAAAAATTCAGATAAAAACTCGAGGTGGAGAAGATTTTGTGACCATTTGAAAAAAATGTCCCAATTTCAGACATTTTAATTGCTATTGGTAGGAAACCTATAAAATTTCAAATGCTCTTTAAGGGGGTGTGTGTTCTCGAGGTTTGGTGAGGGATAGGGGGCCAATATAAGGGCCACATCATGTGCGCACACCCCCTGCCCCCCCAATCGTCAGAAACCCCAATGCCTCCGGTTAGGCTCTTCGATGATGCTCCGACGACGCTCCAGTGATGTTGCCCCGAGCAAAAAAAATGCGGCATCAACACATGCCCGAGCCCAGTATGTGCACCCTGGCCCAAAATCTTAGACTAGGAATGAACTCCGTATGCTTAGACATGGAATGAACTCCGTATGTCCAAGCCAACCCACAAAACGAGCGTGCAGGCGCTCAGCCGATCGGAGAGGCAAAATGCGCAAGCCGAGGATCGACCCGATCCCCTCATTTGTGCTATCAATCCTACTGCTAGTCCTGCTACCGTAACACTCGGTCCGATCTGATCTTAGACTAGGAATGAACTCCATATGCTTGACATGGAATGAACTCCGTATGCCTAATGCCCAACCCATGAAACGAGCGTTATGGGCGCTCAGCCGATCGGAGAGGCAGTAATGCACAGCCGGGGAATCGACCCGATTCCCCTTGCGGTTGCTATCGATCCTGCTTACCGCAAGCCCCAGATCCGGTCCCACTTAGATTGGGGGAATGAACCTGCCGTATGCCTAAGTCATCCCACAAAATGAGCATACGGGTGCTGAGCCAGTCGGAGAGGCATAAGCACAAGCCGCGGGGATCACCGCTCGATCCCCCTTCTGCGTGCTGCCGGGGCCGCTACCCCAACCCTTGATCTGGCTGGGGCTTAGACATGGAATGGACTCCCTATGCCTAAGCCAACCCACGAAATGGGCGTGCGGGCGTTCAGCCGATCGGAGAGGCAGAATGCACAAGCCGGGGATAGTCCCGGTCCCCCCTACGTGCTGTCGATCCTACTACCGCAACCCTCGATCCGGTTCGATCTTTGACTGGGAATGAACTTCATATGCTTAGACTAGGGATGAACTCCGTATGCCTACGTTCACCCACGAAAAGGGAGGGCGGGAGCTCAGCCGACTGAAGAGGCTGACTGGAAAGGCAGAATGCGTAAGTCGAGGATCGGCCTGGTCCCCCCTACGTGCTACCGCTCCTGCTGCTAGTTCTGCTGTCACAACCCTCGGTCCAGTCTGATCTTAGGCTGGGAATGAACTTCGTATGCTAAGACATGGAATGAACTTCGTATGCCTAAGCCAACCCACGAAACAAGCGTGCGGGTGCTCAGCCGGCCAGAGAGGCAGAATGCATAAATCGGGGATCGGCTTGGTCCCCCCCTACGTGCTATCAATCTTGCTATCGTAACCCTCAATTCGATCCAATCTTAGATTGGGAATGAACTCCGTATGCCTAAGTCAACCCACGAAACGAACGTTCGGGTGATGAGCCAATCGGAGAGGCATAATGCGCAAGCCGGGGATCGGCTCAGTCCCCCTCTGCGTGCTGTCGGTCCCGCTGCCACAACCCTCAGTCCCGCTGGGGCTTAGACATGGAATGAACTCCCTATGCCTAAGCCAATCCACGAAACGGGCGTGTGGGTGCTTAGCTGGCCGGAAAGGTAGAATGCGCAAAGCCGAGGATCAGCCCGGTCCCTCGTTACGTGCGGCTGATCCTGCTGCCATAACCCTCGATACAGTTGGATCTTAGACTGGGAATGAACTTCGTATGCTTAGACATGGAAAGAACTCCGTATGCAAAAGTCAAACCATGAAACGAGCGTGCGGATACGGAGCCGGCCGAAGAGGCATAATGCGCAAGTCAGGGATCGACCTGGTCCCCCTCTACGTGCTGCAGGTCCCGTTGCCACAACCCTCGATCTGGCTGGGGCTTAGACATGGAATGAACTCCCTATGCCTAAGCCAACCCACGAAATGGGCGTGTGGGCGCTCAATCGGCCGGAGAGGCAGAATGCGCAAGTCGGGGATCGGCCCGATCCCCCCTGCGTGCTGTCGATCCTACTGTCGTAACCATCGATCCGGTCTGATCTTAGACTGGAAATGAACTCCGTATGCTTAGACTGGGGATCAACTCCGTATGCCTAAGTCAACCCACGGAACGAGCGTGCGGGCGCTCAGTCGGCCAGAGAGGCATAGTGCGTAAGTCGGGGATCAACCCGATCCCCCTCTGTATGCTGCTGATCCCACTACCGATCCTACTGCCACAACCCTCGGTCCAGTTGGGACTTAGACCTAGAATGAACTCCGTATGGCTAAGCCAACCCATAAAACGAGCATACTGGCGCTCAACCGACCGAAAAGGCAGAATGCGCAAGCCGGGGATCGGCCCGGTCCCTCCTGCGTGCTGTCGATCCTGCTGCTGCAACCTTCCTTTCGATCCGATCTTACACTGGGAATGAACTTCGTATGCTTAGAGATGGAATGATCTCTGTATGCCTAAGCCAACCCATTAAACGAGCGTGCGGGCGCTAAGCCGACCGGAGAGGCAGAATGCGTAAGCCAGGGATCGGTCCGGTCCCTTCCCACGTGCTGTCGATCTTGCTACCGTAATCCTCGATCCGGTTTGATCTTAGATTGGGAATGAACTCCGTATGCCTAAGCCAACCCATAAAATGAGTGTGCAGGCGTTCAACCAGCCGGAGAGGCAAAATACGCAAGCCGGGGATCAGCCCGATCCCCCCTACAGCTGGTCCTACTGCTGCAACCCTCGGTTCGGTCCGATCTTATACTGGGAATGAACTCCATATGCTTAGATATGGAATGAACTCCGTATGCCTAAGCCAACCCATAAAACGAGCGTGCGGGCGTTGAGCCGATTGGAGAGGCATAATGCGTAAGCCGGGGATTGGCCTGGCCCCCTCTGCGTGCTGTCAGTCCCACTGCCACAACCCTCAGTCCGGCTAGGGCTTAGACATGGAATGAACTCCCTATGCCTAAGACAACCCACGAAATGGGCATGCGGGCTTTCAGCCAGTTGGAGAGGTAGAATGCACAAGCCGGGGATCAGCTCGATCCCTCCTACGTGCTGTCGATCCTACTGTCGCAACCCTCGGTCCGGTCCGATCTTAGACTGGGAATGACCTCTATATGCTTAGACATGGAATGAACTTCGTATGCCTAAGCCAACCCATGAAACGAAAGTGCGGGCGCTCAGTCGATCCAAGAGGCAGAATGCGCAAGCCGAGGAACCAGCCCACCCCCCTGCGTGCTGTCAATCCTGTTCCTGCAACCCTCAGTCCGATCTGATCTTAGATTGAGAATGAAATCCATATGCCTAAGTCAACCCATGAAATGAGCGTACGGGTGCTGAGTCGACCGGAGAGGCATAATGCGCAAGCGAGGGACAGGCTGGGTCCCCCTCTGCGTGCTGTCGATCCCACTACCACAACCCTCAGTCCGGTTGGGGCTTACTCATGGAATGAACTCCCTATGCCTAAGCCAACCCATGAAACGGGCATGCGGGTGCTTAGTCGGTCGGAGCGGTAGAATGCATAAGCCAGGGATTGGCCTAATCCCCCCTCCGTGCTACTGATACTGCTACCACAACCCTCGGTCTGGTCCAATCTTAGACTAGGAATGAACTTCGTATGCTTAGAATGGGGATGAACTCCGTCTACCTAAGTCAACCCATGAAACAAGCGTGCGGTCGCTCAGCCGACCAGAGAGGCAGGATGCGCAAGTCGGGGATCGAACGGGTGGTAGGTGGGTTCAAGCACATCTTCATATTTCTGCCATGCCAATGCCATTTTTGTGGCTTGTAAATTCATACAATCATCCCCTAAGTCTTCATGTGAAGTTTCGTGGCAAGATGACCCGTTTTCTATTTTTCATGATTTTTGAAACATTTTACGGTTCAGGATTTTTTAAAATTTTTTTAGAAATATTTTTGTCCCAAAATTTCGTAGAGGTGATCCTTGTATTTTCTTTGGCTTGCACACAAAAGTTCAGCTAAAAACTCGAAGTGGAGAAGATTTTGTGATCGTTTGAAAAAAGTGTCCCCATTTCAGAGACTTTAATGGCTACTGGCAACAAACCTATCAAATCTCAAATGCCCTTTAAGGGGGTGTGAGTTCTCGAGGTTTGATGAGGGATAGGGGGCCACTATAAAGGCCAAGTACCAGCACCCATCGCACATCACGTGCGCACACCCCCCGGGCCCACCCAATCGTCGGAACCCCCAATGCCTTCGGTTAGGCTCTCCGGCGATGCTCCGGCGATGGTGCCCCGGGCGAAAAAAATGTGGCACCAGCACATGCCTGAGCCCAGCATGTGCACCATGGCTCAAAATCTTAGACTGGGAATGGTCTCCGTATGCTTAGACATGTAATGAACTCCATATGCCTAAGCCAACCCACGAAATGAGCGTGCAGGCGCTCAACCAGCCGGAGAGGTAGAATGCTCAAGCCGAGGATCGGCTCGGTCCCCCTCTACGTGCTGCCAATCCCACTGCCACAACCCTCAGTCTAGTTTGGGCTTAGACATGGAATGAACTCCCTATGCCTAAGCCAACCCATGAAACGGGCTTGCGGGCGCTCAGTCGATCGGAGAGGTAGAATGCACAAGCCGAGGATCGACCCGGTCCCCCTGCATGTTTCCAATCCTGCTGCTGCAACCCTCGATCCGATTCGATCTTTGATTGGGAATGAACTCCATATGATTATACTGGGGATGAACTCCGTATGCCTAAGTCAACCCACGAAACAAGCGGGCGGGTGCTCAGCCGACCAAAGAGGCCGATCGGAGAGGTAGAATGCGCAAGCCATGGATCGGCCCAGTCCCTCCTACGTGCTACCGATCCTGCTGTTGGTTCTACTGTTGCAACCTTCAGTTCGGTCTGATCTTAGACTGGGAATGAACTTCGTATGCTTAGACATGGAATGAACTCCGTATGCCTAAGCCCACCCACAAAACGAGCGTGTGGGCGCTCAACCGATAGGAGAGGTAGATTGCGCAAGTCGGGGATCGGCCTGGTCCCCCTACATGCTATCAATCCTACTACCGCAACCCTCAGTCCGGTCCAATCTTAGATTGGGTAATGAACTTCGTATGCCTAAGTCAACCCACGAAACGAGCGTTCGGGCGTTGAGCTGACTGCAGAGGCATAATACGCAAGCCGAGGAACAGCTCGGTCCCCCTCTGCGTGCTGTCGGTCTCGCTGCCACAACCCTCGGTCCGGTTGAGGCTTAGACATGGAATGAACTCCCTATGCCTAAGCCAACCCACGAAATGGGCGTGCGGGTGCTCAGCCGGCCGAAGAGGCAGAAAGCGTAAGCCGAGGATCGACCCATTCCCCCCTACGTGCTGTCGATCCTGCTGCTGGTCCTGCTGCTGTAACCCTCGATCCAATTTGATCTTAGACTGGGAATGAACTCTGTATGCTTAGACATGGAATGAACTCCGTATGCAAAAGTCAACCCATAAAACGAGCATCCGGGCGCTGAGCCAACTGAAGAGGGATAATGCACAAGCCAGGGATCAACCCGGTCTCCCTCTGCGTGCTGCCGGTCCCGCTACCACAACCCTCGGTCCGACTGGCGCTTAGACATGGAATCAACTCCCTATGCCTAAGCCAACCCACAAAACGGGCATGCGGGCGCTCAGTTGGCCGGAAAGGTAGAATGCGTAAGCCGGGGATCAGCTCGGTCCCCCCTGCGTGAAGCCAATCCTATTGTCGCAACCCTCGGTCCGATCCGATCTCAGACTGGGAATGAACTTCGTATGCTTAGACTACGGATGAACTCCATATGCCTAAGTCAACCCACGAAACCAGAGTGCGGGCACTCAGCCAACCGAAAAGGCATATTGCATAAGCCAGGGATCAACCCGGTCCCCTTCTGCGTGCTGTCGATCTCGCTACAGGTCCTGCTGCCACAACCCTCGGTCCGATTAGGGCTTAGACATAGAATGAACATCGTATGCCTAAGCCAACCCATGAAACGAGCGTATGGGTGCTTAACCGGCCAAAGAGGTAGAATGCACAAACTGAGGATCGACCTGGTCCCCCTGCGTGCTGCCGATCCTGCTGCTGCAACCCTCGGTCTGATCCGATCTTATACCGAGAATGAACTCCATATGCTTAGACATGGAATGAACTCCGTATGCCTAAGCCAACCCATGAAACGAGCATACGGGCGCTCAACCAGTCGGAAAGGTAGAATGTGGCAAGCCGAGGATCAGCCTGGTCCCCCCTTACGTGCTGTCAATCTTGCTGCCACAACCCTCGGTCTGATTTGATCTTAGATTGGGAATGAACTCCGTATGCCTAAGTCAACCCACGAAATGAGCGTGTGGGCGTTGAGCCGACCGGAGAGGCATAATGCGTAAGCTGAGGATTGGCCCAGTCCCCCTCTGCGTGCTGCCAGTCCCGCTGCCACAACCCTCAATCTGGCTGGGGCTTAGACATTGAATGAACTCCCTATGCCTAAGCCAACCCATGAAACGGGCATGCGGGCGCTCAATTGGCCGGAACGGCAGAATGCACAAGCCGGGGATCGACTCGGTCCCCCCTACATGCTATCGATCCTGCTGCCGCAACCCTCGGTCTGGTCTGATGTTAGACTGGGAATGAACTTCGTACGCTTAGACTAGGGATGAACTCCGTGTGCCTAAATCAACCCACGAAATGAGCGTGCGGGTGTTCAATCGACCAGAGAGGCAGGATGTGCAAGCTGGGGATCGAAAGGGTGGTAGGTGGGTTCAAGCACATCTTCATATTTCTGCCATGCCAATGCCATTTTTATGGCTTATAAATTCATACAATGGTCCCCTAAGCCTTCATGTGAAGTTTCATGGCAAGAGGACCCGTTTTCTACTTTTCATGATTTTTGAAACTTTTTACGGTTCGGGATTTTTTAAAATTTTTTTGGAAAGAGTTTTTTCCCCAAATTTGGTAGAGGTGATCCTTGTATTCTTGTTGGCATGCACAAAAAATTTCAGCTAAAAACTCAAAGTGGAGAAGATTTTGTGATCGTTTGAAAAAAGTGTCCCCATTTTAGACACTTTAATGGCTACTGGCAGCAAACCTATAAAATCTCAAATGCTCTTTAAAAGGGTGTGAGTTCTCAAGGTTTGATGAGGGATAGGGGGCCAATATAAGGGCCAAGTGTCACGCCCTGGGCGGGCGCGCCAGGCACATCAGGCGCACCAGCAGGCGAGCCAGAGGTTGAGGCCCGCAGACCAGGCATGCTGGCAGGTATCTGCATGCAAAGCCTAGCATGCTGTCGATCCTGCTACCGCAACCCTCGGTCTGGTCCAATCTTAGACTGGGAATGAACTCCGTATGCTTAGATTGTGGATGAACTTCGTATGCCTAAGTCAACCCACGAAACGAGCATGCGGGTGCTCAGCCGGCCGAAGAGGCCGACAGGAGAGGCATAATGCGTAAGCCGAGGATCAGCTCGGTCCCCCTCTACGTGCTGTCAATCCCGCTGCCAGTCCTATTGTCAAAACCCTCGGTTAGGCTGGGGCTTAGACATGGAATGAACTCCGTATGCCTAAGCTAACCCACGAAACGAGTGTGCAGGCGCTCAATCCACCGGAGAGGCAGAATGCGTAAGCCGGGGATCGACCCGGTCCCCCTGCGTGCTGTCGATCCTGTTGCTACAACCCTCGGTCTGACTAGGGCTTAGACATGGAATGAACTCCCTATGCCTAAGCCAACCCACGAAATTGGCGTGCGGGTGCTTAGCCAGTCGAAGAGGTAGAATGCACAAGCTGGGGATTGGCCTGATCCCCCCTGCGTGCTGCCGATCCTACTGTCGCAACCCTCGATCCGGTCCGATCTTAGACTGAGAATGAACTCCGTATGCTTAGACTGGGGATGAACTACGTATGCCTAAGTCAACCCATGAAACGAGCGTGCGGGCGCTCAGCCAGCCGGAGAGGCCGACAGGAGAGGCATAATGCGCAAGCCAGGGATTAGCCCGATCCCCCTCTGCGTGCTGCCGATCCCGTTGCCGGTACTATTGTCAAAACCCTCGATCAAGCTGAGGCTTAGACATGGAATGAACTCTGTATGCCTAAGTCAACCCATGAAATGAGCGTGCGGGTGCTGAGCCAGCCGAAGAGGCATAATGCGCAAGCCGAGGATCGACCCGTTCCCCTTCTGCGTGCTGCCGATCTCGCTGCCACAACCCTCGGTCCGACTGGGGCTCAGACATGGAATGAACTCCCTATGCCTAAGCCAACCCACAAAACTGGCGTGCGGGTGCTTAGCCGATCGAAGAGGTAGAATGCACAAGCCGGGGATTGGCCCGGTCCCCCTTGCATGCTGTCGATCCTGTTGCCGCAACCCTCGATCCGATCTGATCTTAGACTGGGAATGAACTCCGTATGCCTAAGTCAACCCACGAAATGAGCGTACGGGCGCTCAACTGACCAGAGAGGCAGGATGCGCAAGCCGGGGATCGAACGGGTGGTAGGTGGGTTCAAGCACATCTTCATATTTCTGCCATGCCAATGCCATTTTTATGGCTTGTAAATTCATACAATGGTCCCCTAAGCCTTCATGTGAAGTTTCGTGGCAAGACTACCCGTTTTCTATTTTTCACGATTTTTGAAACATTTTGCGGTTTAGGATTTTTTAAAATTTTTTAGAAATAGTTTTGTACCCAAATTTGGTAGAGGTGATCCTTGTATTTTTTTTGGCTTGCACAAAAAAATTCAGCTAAAAACTCGAAGTGGAGAAGATTTGGTGACCGTTTGAAAAAAATGTCCCCATTTCAGACACTTTAATGGCTACTGGCAGCAAACCTATAAAATCTCAAATGCTCTTTAAGGGGGTGTGGAGTTCTCGAGGTTTGATGAGGGATAGGGGGCCAATATAAGGGCCAAGTGTCATGCCCTGGGAGGGGAGCGCTTGGCACATCAGGCGCACCAGCAGGTGAGCCAGAGGTTGAGGCCCGCAGACCAGGCATGCTGGTGGGTATCTACGTGCAAAGCTAGCAAACGAGTTCAGAATGCCTGTCCAACTTGCAGGCCAGCCCGTGAGACCAAGTCCTGGCTAAAAGCTACCCGTACCACATCCAAAAGGGCCCAAGGTGCTGGACACACAAGGGAAGCTTCTGGAAGCAGGCAGGATTAGTAGCAGCATCCTGGCAGATTTGGTTGACCCTGAAAATCTGGAGTTAGCATCCTGATTGATTGTAATCTATATAATCCCATGATTTTAGCCTTTATTCTAGGGATATTGCCATTAAGTGTAAGCTGGAGCCTCAACTATAAATAGAGGGCTGCTCCTCCCTCATTTGTACACCATCAAACACTTCTATTTCAGTGAATACAAGAGCATTTCCAGAATTCTGCCTTCTTATCCTTTTTCTCTTTAACTTGCGTAATCAGCCCTTCCTGTTGTTCTAGTGCCCGTACGCTTGTGTTTTAGGCTAACTTAGGCATAAAGGAGGAGATTCCAAGCCTAAGGCCACACGATTTCTGAGTCTAAGGTCAGAGCCCGTGACAGTTGGTATCAGAGCAAGTTCGATTCTGCGTGTTTGTGTTGTGCAGGTTAGAGGAGATGGCATCCCAAAGTGACGCTGCTAACCAACAACCAGAGGCCCAGGAGCATGGGCATGGAAGAGGAAGGAAAGCCAGTTCTAGAGATATCTGGTCTACCATGGACGGTAGGCTGGCCAAGGTGGAGGTGACCATGGGCGACATGGGGGAGAAGCTTGAGGGGGTAGAGACTCACATTGCATCGCTAGACTCCATGAGGGAGGAGATCCAAAGTGAGCTGCAAGCTGCTCTCAACAAAGGCTTGGATGTGTTCACCCAAAAGAATCAGACCTTGGAGGTTGAAGTGCTGACCTTGCACGATGGCATGGAGGCCATGCGCCAGCGGATGGAGAGCTTACTAGTGAGCTCGTTGCTTGCAAGACTGCCATTGGGAATGGCATGTTTGCTGGAGTGTCCAAGTCCAAATTGGATGTCCCCAAGCCTAAGGAGTTCAAGGGGACTAGGGCGGCCAAGGAAGTAGATAACTACCTTTAGGGTATGGAGCAGTACTTTCAGGCCATGGGCATGTAAGATGAGGCAATAAAGGTAAGCACCGCTGCTGTGTATCTCACTGATGTAGCCTTATTGTGGTAGAGGTGCAGGTGTGATGATGTCAGGCATGGGAGCGCCAAGATTGGAACCTGGGTAGAGTTCCAAAAGGAGTTCAGAGAACAATTTTACCCAAAGTATGCCGATGATGAGGCACGGGCAAAGTTGCGCAGGCTGAGCCAGCAAGGGGACATAAGGGAGTATGTCCAGAAATTCTCTGAACTGATGCTACAGATCTCGAATCTAGGTGAAAAGGATGCCTTATTTGCTTTCATGGATGGGTTGAAGCCATGGGTGAAGCATGAGCTACAAAGGAGAGGAGTTCATGACTTCGCTAAAGCCATGACTACTGTCGAGGCCTTGATAGAGTTCAAGCCTCTGAACAAGTTCAAGTCTACCAAGCCCAAGGGTAAGGGTAGGGATGATAGGGATTGGAAGAAGCAGTCCAAAGGGAAGGACCATGACCGGGAGTCCAAGGATGGAGATCGAGACCGTTCAACCAAGGATGGCGAGAGGAAGCCACCAGCAGGCAAGTGGAAAGCAAAGGGGGACTGAGAGCCACTAGCATGCTACCTATGTGGAGGGAGCCACATAGCGCGTAATTGCCTAGCAGAAGGGCAAGCTGGCTGCTGTAGACAAGGAGTCTAACGAGGAGCCAGAGTCAGGGGCAGCAAAGCTTGGGTCATTGGTGCTCAATGCTGTCCAGAGTAAGGGGAGCCGTAAGCCAAAGGGCTTGATGTTTACGGATCTGATGGTTGTGGGTCAGAAGGTGAGCGCACTGGTGGACACAGGTGCCTCACATCTTTTTATTTCAGGTGATAGAGCCTAGAAGCTCGGACTAAAGGTGCAGAAAGGGACTGGTACCATCAAAACGATGAACTCCAATGAAGTTCCAGCCATTGGAGTAGCGCAGGGAGTGGAGTTACAGCTTGGAGACTGGAAAGGCAAGGAGACCATTGAGGTAATACCCCTTGATGACTATGAGTTTGTGATTGGGTTGGATTTCCTTGTTCGGATTAACGCCCTCCTTGTGCCTTTTACTGATTGTGTTTACATCTTGGATGCACGGTGCCAATGCCTACTGCCATTGAGGAGAGGGTTTGGAGTTGGGTCGTGGGTGGTGTCAGCCATCCAATTTGCCAAGGCGGTAAGCAGACAAGAAGACACCTTCTTGGCAGCCCTGAAATATGATGAGCCAAGGGAGAAGGAGATCGAGTCACCCTTGGAGGTGCTAAAGGTGCTGAAGACCTTTAGTGATGTGATGCCCGCAAAGCTACCTAGCAAGCTACCACCTAAGAGGGAGGTGGACCACAAGATTGAGCTAGTGTCCGAGGCCAAGCCACCAGCTAGAGCCCCTTACCGAATGTCTCCACCAGAGTTGGAGGAGTTGAGGAAGTAGCTCAAAGAGTTAGTTGATGCTGGCTTCATCAGGCCATCGAAGGCACCCTATGGTGCACCGATTCTATTTCAGCGCAAGCATGATGGGTCGTTGTGGCTGTGCATAGACTACCGGGCTTTGAACAAGCTGACCATCAAGAACAAGTACCCCATCCCACTCATTGCGGACTTGTTCGATCAACTTGGGAGTGCAAGGTGGTTCACCAAGCTGGATTTGAGGTCAGGCTACTATCAAGTCAGGATCACGGAGGGAGATGAGCCAAAGATAGCATGTGTCACTCGGTGTGGTTCGTATGAGTTCTTGGTGATGCCTTTTGGACTCACGAACGCCCCAGCAACATTCTGCACCCTTATGAACAAGGTACTTCAGTCATTCCTTGATCGGTTTGTTATGGTTTATTTGGATGACATTGTGATCTACAGCCAGACTTTGGGAGAGCATGTAGACCATTTGAGACGGGTGTTCAAGGTGTTGTGGGTGCACAAGCTATTTGTCAAGAAGGAGAAGTGCTCATTCGCCTAGCAGGAGATCCCATTCCTTGGCCACATAGTGGGAGGTGGCAGGATACGCATGGATGAAGGTAAGATACACGCCATCCTGGAGTGGCAACCACTAGCCAAGGTCATTGAGTTGAGATC
>NW_019167826.1:31787786-31829011 GCF_002303985.1 Durio zibethinus | reverse complement strand
TAGAGGAGATGGCATCCCAAAGTGACGCTGCTAACCAACAACCAGAGGCCCAGGAGCATGGGCATGGAAGAGGAAGGAAAGCCAGTTCTAGAGATATCTGGTCTACCATGGACGGTAGGCTGGCCAAGGTGGAGGTGACCATGGACGACATAGGGGAGAAGCTTGAGGGGGTAGAGACTCACATTGCATCGCTAGACTCCATGAGGGAGGAGATCCAAAGTGAGCTGTAAGCTGCTCTCAACAAAGGCTTGGATGTATTCACCCAAAAGAATCAGACCTTGGAGGTTGAAGTGCTGACCTTGCACGATGGCATGGAGGCCATGCGCCAGCGGATGGAAGAGCTTACTAGTGAGCTCGTTGCTTGCAAGACTGCCATTGGGAATGGCATGTTTGCTGGACTGTCCAAGTCCAAATTGGATGTCCCCAAGCCTATGGAGTTCAAGGGGACTAGGGCGGCCAAGGAAGTAAATAACTACCTTTAGGGTATGGAGCAGTACTTTCAGGCCATGGGCATGTAAGATGAGGCAATAAAGGTAAAGCACCGCTGCTGTGTTATCTCACTGATTAGCCTTATTGTGGTAGAGGTGCAGGTGTGATGATGTCAGGCATGGAGTGCCAAGATTGGAACCCTGGTAGAGTTCCAAAAGGAGTTCAGAGAACAATTTGACCCAAAGTATGCCAATGATGAGCACGGCAAAGTTGCGCAGGCTGAGCCAGCAAGGGGACATAAGGGAGTATGTCCAGAAATTCTCTGAACTTGATGCTACAGATCTCGAATCTAGGTGAAAGGATGCCTTATTTGCTTTCATGGATGGGTTGAAGCCATGGGTGAAGCATGAGCTACAAAGGAGAGGAGTTCATGACTTCGCTAAAGCCATGACTACTGTCGAGGCCTTGATAGAGTTCAAGCCTCTGAACAAGTTCAAGTCTACCAAGCCCAAGGGTAAGGGTAGGGATGATAGGGATTGGAAGAAGCAGTCCAAAGGGAAGGACCATGACCGGGAGTCCAAGGATGGAGATCGAGACCGTTCAACCAAGGATGGCGAGAGGAAGCCACCAGTAGGCAAGTGGAAAGCAAAGGGGGACTGAGAGCCACTAGCATGCTACCTATGTGGAGGGAACCACATAGCGCGTAATTGCTAGCAGAAGGGCAAGCTGGCTGCTGTAGACAAGGAGTCTAACGAGGAGCCAGAGTCAGGGGCAGCAAAGCTTGGGTCATTGGTGCTCAATGCTGTCCAGAGTAAGGGGAGCTGTAAGCCAAAAGGCTTGATGTTTACGGATCTAATGGTTGTGGGTCAGAAGGTGAGCGCACTGGTGGACACAGGTGCCTCACATCTTTTTATTTCAGGTGATAGAGCCTAGAAGCTTGGACTAAAGGTGCAGAAAGGGACTGGTACCATCAAA
This sequence comes from Durio zibethinus, assembly GCF_002303985.1. The sequence goes on along the minus strand of NW_019167826.1, from coordinate 31,827,607 downwards.
ACGATGAACTCCAATAAAGTTCCAGCCATTGGAGTAGCGCAGGGAGTGGAGTTACAGCTTGGAGACTGGAAAGGTAAGGAGACCATTGAGGTAATACCCCTTGATGACTATGAGTTTGTGATTGGGTTGGATTTCCTTGTTCAGATTAACACCCTCCTTGTGCCTTTTACTGATTGTGTTTACATCTTGGATGCACGGTGCCAATGCCTACTGCCATTGAGGAGAGGGTTTGGAGTTGGGTCGTGGGTGGTGTCAGCCATCCAATTGCCAAGGCGGTTAAGCAGACAAGAAGACACCTTCTTGTCAGCCCTGAAATATGATGAGCCAAGGGAGAAAGAGATCGAGTCACCCTTGGAGGTGCTAAAGGTGCTGAAGACCTTTAGTGATGTGATGCCCGCAAAGCTACCTAGCAAGCTACCACCTAAGAGGGAGGTGGACCATAAGATTGAGCTAGTGTCCGAGGCCAAGCCACCAGCTAGAGCCCCTTTCCGAATGTCTCCACCAGAGTTGGAAGAGTTGAGGAAGTAGCTCAAAGAGTTAGTTGATACTGGCTTTATTAGGCCATCAAAGGCACCCTATGGTGCATCGATTCTATTTCAATGCAAGCATGATGGGTCGTTGTGGCTGTGCATAGACTACCGGGCTTTGAACAAGCTGACCATCAAGAATAAGTACCCCATCCCACTCATTGCGGACTTGTTCAATCAACTTGGGAGTGCAAGGTGGTTCCACCAAGCTGGATTTGAGGTCAGCTACTATCAATCAGGATCACGGAGGAAGATGAGCCAAAGATAGCATGTGTCACTCGGTGTGGTCGTATGAGTTCTTGGTGATGCCTTTTGGACTCACGAACGCCCCAGCAACATCTGTACCCCTTATGAACAAGTACTCAGTCATTCCTTGATCGGTTGTTATGGTTTATTTGGATGACATTGTGATCTACAGCCAGACTTTGGGAGAGCATGTAGACCATTTGAGACGGGTGTTCAAGGTGTTGTGGGTGCACAAGCTATTTGTCAAGAAGGAGAATGCTCCATTCGCCTAGCAGGGAGATCCCATTCCTTGGCCACATATGGGAGGTGCAGGATACGCATGGATGAAGTAAGATACACGCATCCTGGAGTGGCAACCACTAGCCAAGGTCATTGAGTTTGAGATCGTTCCTTGGGCTGGTCAACTACTTACAGGCATTTCATCGAAGGTCACTCAGCAATAGCCACGCATTGACTGACTTGCTCAAGAAAAGAGAAAGCATGGAAGTGGAGCGCAGGGTGCCAGGAAGCCTTTGACAGGTTGAAGTGGCTGTGATCAAAGAGCCAGTCTGGCCTTACCAGACCATGCCGAGCCGTATGAGGTGCATACGGATGCATCAGACTTTGCCATAGGGGGCATGTTGATGTAGGAGGGACATCCAGTAGCGTTCGAGAACAGGAAGCTGAATGAGACTGAGCGCAAGTACATGGGTCCAAGAGAAGGAGATGACTGCAGTGGTGCACTGCTTGCACACTTGGCACCATTACCTGTTGGGTCGAGGTTCATGGTTAGACGGACAATGTGGTGACCAGCTACTTCCAGACACAGAAGAAGCTATCCCCCAAGAAGGCGAGATGGTAAGATTTTCTTGCAGAATTTGATTTCCAGATAGAGTATAAGCCGAGACGGGTGAACCTAGTGGCAGACGCCCTGAGCAGGAAGGCTAACCTTGCTGCCATTAGCCAACCAGAGGGGTCACTGGTGCCACGCATCAAGGAAGGACTTACGCATGATCCTACAGCTAAGGCTTTGATGGAGTACGCCCAGCAAGGTAAGACTAGGTGGTTCTGGTTGCAGGATGGCTTATTGTACACCAAGGGCAGTAGACTGTTTGTGCCACAGCACGGGAAACTCCGCAAGGAAGTTTTGCAAGAATGCCATGATTCAAGGTGGGTTGGACACCTCGGAGTGAGTCGTACCTTGGCATTGATCGAGGATCGGTACTACTGGCCGCACATGAGGGACGATGTGGAGGCCTATGTGAAGACTTGTCTTGTGTGCCAACAGGACAAGGTGGAGCTCAAGAAACCAGGCGGTCTCTTGGAGCCATTGCCAATGCCAGAGTGACCATGGGAGAGTGTTTCTCTAGACTTTATAGTCGGTCTACCCAAAGCAGAAGGGTTTGGAAGCATCATGGTAGTGGTGGACAGGTTTTCCAAGTATGGAATCTTCATTCCAGCAACCAAGGAGTGCCCAGTCAAGGAGGCAGCTCAATTGTTCCTGAAGAACATGGTTAAGTATTGGGGAGTGCCGAAGACCATTGTTAGTGATCGGGATGGGCGTTTCACCGGCAGGTTCTGGACTGAGTTGTTCAAGTTGTTGGGGTCAGACTTGAACTTTTCCACCAGCATGCATCTGCAGACCGATGGGCAGACAGAACGAGTGAATGGACTATTGGAGGTCTACCTCAGGCACTATGTGAGTACCACATAAAGGGACTGGCCAAAGCTGCTAGATATTGCATAGTTTTCCTACAACTTGCAAAGGAGTGAGGTAATGACCCAGAGCCCATTTGAGGTTGTGACAGGGCAACAACCACTAACACCTGGTTCGATTGCTGCAGGTTATACAGGGCTGAATCCAGCAGCATACAAGTTTGCCAAGGCATGGCAGGAGCAAACTGACTTGGCCAGAGTTTGTCTACACAAGGCGGCTAAGAGGTCGAAGAAGTGGGTAGACCAGAATAGACGGGACGTGCAGTTCCAGGTTGAAGACTTGGTGTTGGTGAAGCTGCATCCCATTGTGAGCCATAGAGGGCTGCACAAAGGCCTAGTCTGAAGGTATGAAGGACCTTTTCGAGTAGTCAAGAGGGTAGGTAAGGTTGCCTACAAGCTGGATATGCCACCCAAGTTGAAGGTACACTTGGTGTTCCATGTGAGCATGCTCAAGCCATTCCATGAGGATGAGGGAGATCCAAGATGGGCAGAGTCAAAGTGTGCGCCATTAGGAGCATGGGCCTCATATGAGAAGGAGGTCCACAGCATCATAGCTGATCGAGAGGTGAGATGGAAGAACTATCAGCCAAGACAAGAATACATGGTGCGCTAGAAGGGACTTTCAGACAGTGAGGTGAGCTGGGAACCAACAGATGACTTATGGCAGTTCAAGGACTAGATCAGGTAGTACCATGCAGAAGACGCAACAGGGCATTACGCAATCAGGTGAGAGAGAATGTCACACCCTGGGTGGGCGCGTCGGCACATCAGGCGCACCAGCAGGCGAGCCAGAGGTTGAGGCCCGCAGATCAGGCATGCTGGCAGGTATCTATACGCAAAGCCTAGCAAATGAGTTCAGAACACCCTCCCAACTTGCAGGCTAGCCCGTGAGACCAAGGCTTGGCATACAAGTTGCTCGCACCACATCCAGAAGGGCCCAAGGTGCTGGACTCGCAAGGGAAGCTTCTGGAAGCAGGCAGGATCAGTAGTAGCATCCTGGCAGATTTGGTTGACCTTGAAAATCACGAGTTAGCATCCTGATTGATTGTAATCTATATAATCCCATGATTTTAGCCTTTATTCTAGGGATATTGCCATTAAGTGTAAGCTAGAGCCTCAACTATAAATAAAAGGCTGCTCCTCCCTCATTTGTACATCATCAAACACTTTCGTTTCAGTGAATACAAGAGCATTTCCAGAATTCAGCCTTCTTATCCTGTTTCTCTTTAACTTGTGTAATCAGCCTTTCCATTGTTCTGGTGCCCGTACGCTTGTGTTTTAGGCTAACTTAGGCATAAAAGAGGAGATTCCAAGCCTAAGGCCACACGGTTTCTGAGTCTAAGGTCAGAGCCCATGACACAAGTACCAGCACCCATCACACATCATGTGCGCACACCCCCCAGCCCCCCCAATCTCTGAAACCCCTAATGCCACCGGTTAGGCTCTCTGGTGATGCTCCGATGATGGTGCCTCAGGTGAAAAAAATGTGGCACCAGCACATGCCCGAGCCCAGCATGTGCACCGTGGCTCAAAATCTTAGACTGGGAATGAAATTCGTATGCTTAGACATGGAATGAACTCCGTATGCCTAAGCCAACCCACGAAACGAGTGTGCGAGCGCTCAGTCGACCGGAGAGGTAAAATGCAGAAGCTGGGGATCAGCTCGATCCCCACTGTATGCTGTCGATCCTGCTGTCGCAAACCCTCGGTCCAATCCTGATCTTAGGAGGTTAGGAATGAACTCCGTATGCATAAGTTAACCCATGAAACAAGCGTGCGGGCATTGAGCCAACCGAAGAGGCATAATGCGTAAGCCGGGGATTGGCCTGGTCCCCCTCTGTATGCTGCTGATCCCGCTGCCACAACCCTCGGTCCGGCTGGGGCTTAGACATAGAATGAACTCCCTATGCCTAAGCCAACCCACAAAATGACCTAAGAGGCAGGATGCGCAAGCCGAGGATGGAATGGGTGGTAGGTGGGTTCAAGCACATATTTCTGCCATGCCAATGCCATTTTTATGGCTTGTAAATTCATACAATGGTCCCCTAAGCCTTCATGTGAAGTTTCTTGGCAGGACGACCCACTTTCTATTTTTCACGATTTTTGAAACTTTTTACGGTTCAAGATTTTTTAAAAATTTTTTAGATAGAGTTTTGTCCCCAAATTTGGTAGAGGTGATCCTTGTATTTTGTTGGCATGCACAAAAACATTCAGCTAAAAACTCGAAGTGGAGAAGATTTTGTGACCGTTTGAAAAAAGTGTCCCCATTTCAGACACTTTAATGGCTACTGACAGCAAACCTATAAAATCTCAAATGCTCTTTAAGGGGGTGTGAGTTCTCAAGGTTTGATGAGGGATAGGGGGCCAATACAAGGGCCAAGTACTAGCACCCATCGCACATCATGTGCGTACAACCCTTGGCCCCCCAATCACCGAAACCCTCAATGCCGTCGGTTAGGCTCTCCAGTGATGCTCCGATGATGCTCCGACGATGGTACCCCGACAAAAAAAATGCGGTACTAGCACATGCCCGAGCCCAGCATGTGCACCGTGGCTCAAAATCATAGACTTGGAATGAACTCCGTATGCTTAGACATGGAATGAACTCCGTATACCTAAGCCAACCCACGAAATCAGTGTACGGGCGATCAATCGGTCGGAGAGGCATAATGCGAAAGCCGGGAATTGGCCCGGTCCCCCTTTGCTTGTTGCCAGTCCTGCTACCACAACCCTCAGTCTGGGTGAGGCTTAGACATGGAATGAACTCCCTATGCCTAAGCCAACCCACGAAACGGGCGTGCAGGCACTCAGCCGGCCGGAGAGGCAGAATACGCAAGTCGGGGATCGGCTCGGTCCCTCCAGCCTGCTATCGATCCTGCTGTCGCAACCCCCGGTCTGGTCCAATCTTAGACTGGGAATGAACTCCATATGCTTAGACTGGGGATGAACTTTGTATGCCTAAGTCAACCCACGAAATGAGCGTGCGAGCGTTCAGCCGGTCAGAGAGACCGGTTAAAGAGGCATAATGTGCAAGCCAAGGATCTACCCAGTTCCCCTCTGCGTGCTGCTGATCTTGCTGCCGATCCTGCTGCCACAACCCTCGGTTTAGTTGGGGCTTAGACATGGAATGAACTTCATATGCCTAAGCCAACCCACGAAACGAGCGTGCGGACGCTCAGCAAATCGGAGAGGCAGAATGCAAAAGTTGGGGATTGACCTGGTCCCCCATGCGTGCTGTCGATCCTGCTACAGGTCCTATTGTTGTAACCCTCGATCTGGTCTAATCTTAGACTGGGAATGAACTCGGTATGCTTAGACATGGAAAGCACTCCATATGCCTAAGCCAACCCACGAAATGAGCATGTAGGCGCTTAGTAGGCCGGAGCGGCAGATTGTGCAAGCCAGGGATCAGCCCGGTCCCCCCTACGTGTTGTCGATCTTGCTATCACAACCCTCGGTTTGGTCTGATCATAGACTGGGAATGAACTCCGTATGCCTAAGCCAACCTATGAAATGAGCGTGTGGGCGTTGAGCTAGCCGGAGAGGCATAATGTGCAAGCCTAGGATTGGCTCGATCCCCCTCTACGTGCTGTCGGTCCTGCTACCACAACCCTCAGTCCGACTGGGGCTTCGACATGGAATGAACTCCCTATGCCTAAGCCAACCCACAAAACGGGTGTGCGGGGGTTCAGTCGATCGGAGAGGCAGAATGCGCAAGCCGAGGATCGACCCGGTCCTGCCTGCATGCTGTCGATCCTGCTGCCACAACCCTCGGTCTGATCCGATCTTAGACTGGGAATGAACTCTGTATGCTTAGACTGGGGATGAACTCCATATGCCTAAGTCAACCCACGAAACGAGCGTGCGGGGGCTCAAGCCGACCAAAGAGGCAGGATGCCCAAGCCGGGGATCGAACGGTTGGTAGGTGGGTTCAAGCGCATCTTCATATTTTTGCCATGCCAATGAAATTTTTATGGCTTGTAAATTCATACAATGGTCCCCTAAGGCTTCATGTGAAGTTTCGTGGCAAGACGACCCGTTTTCTATTTTTCATGATTTTTGAAACTTTTTGCAGTTCGGGATTTTTTAAAATTTTTTTAGAAAGTGTTTTGTCCCCAAATTTGGTAGAGGTGATCCTTGTATTTTTGTTGGCATGCACAAAAAAATTCTGCTAAAAACTCGAAGTGGAGAAGATTTTGTGACCTTTTGAAAAAAGTGTCCCCATTTCAGACACTTTAATGGCTACTGGCAACAAACCTATAAAATCTCAAATGCTCTTTAAGGGGGTGTGAGTTCTCGAGGTTTGATTAGGGATAGGGGGCCAATATAAGGGCCAAGTACCAGCACCCATCACACATCATGTGCACACAGCCCCTTTGCCCCCCCAATCGTCGAAACCCCCAATACCGCTAGTTAGGCTCTCAGGCGATGCTCTGACGATGGTGCCCCAGGCGAAAAAAATGTGGCACCAGCACATGCCTGAGACCAGCATGTGCACCATGGCTCAAAATTTTAGATTGGGAATGAACTTTGTATGCTTAGACATGGAATGAACTCCGTATGCCTAAGCCAACCCATGAAACGAGCGTGCGGGCGCTCAGTCGACTGGAGAGGTAGATGCGCAAGCCGGGGATCGACCCGATCCCCCTTTGCGTGCTGTCGGTTCCACTGGCACAACCTTCGGTCCAGCTGGGGCTTAGACATGGAATGAACTCCCTATGCCTAAGCCAACCCACGGAATGGGCGTGCGGGCGCTCAGCCGGCCAAAGAGGCAGAATGCACAAGCCGGGGATCGGCCCGATTGCCCCTGCATGCTGTCGATCCTACTACCGCAACCCTAGATTCGGTTTGATCTTAGAATTGGAATGAACTCTGTATGCTTAAACTGGGGATGAACTCCGTATGCCTAAGTCAACCCACGAAATGAGCGTGCGGGCACACAGTCGACCGGAGAGGCCGGTCGTAGAGGCATAATGCGAAAGTCGGGGATCAGCCCGGTCCCCCTTTGCGTGCTGCCAATCCCACTACTGGTCCTGCTACCACAACCCTTGGTCCGGCTGGGGCTTAGACATGGAATGAACTCCGTATGCCTAAGCCAACCCACGAAACGAGCGTGCAGGTGCTCAGTCGGTAGGAGAGGCAGAATGCGCAAGCCGAGGACTGGCCCGATCCCCCCTGCGTGTTGTCGATCTTGCTGCTGGTCCTGCTGCCGTAACCCTCAGTCTGGTCTGATCTTAGACTGGGAATAAACTCTGTATGCTTAGACATGGATTGAACTCTGTATGCCTAAGCCAACCCACAAAACGAGCGTACGGGCGCTCAGCCGGTCGGAGAGGCAGAATGCGCAAGTTGGGGATCAGCCCGATCCCTCCCTACGTGCTATCGATCCTAGTGTCGCAACCCTCATTCTGATCTGATCTTAGACTGGGAATGAACTTCATATGCCTAAGTCAACCAATAAAATGAGCGTACAGGCGCTGAGCACGGTCGGAAAGGCATAATGCGCAAGCCAAGGATCGGCCCGATCCCCCTCTGCGTGCTGTCGATCCCGCTGCCACAACCGTCAATCCGACTAGGGCTTAGACATGGAATGAACTCCCTATGCCTAAGCCAACCCACGAAACGAGCGTGCGGGCACTCAGCCGGCCGAAGAGGTAGAATGTGCAAGTAGGGGATCGGCCCAATCCCCCTTGCGTGCTGTCGATCCTACTATCGCAACCTTCGATCCGGACCGATCTTAGACTATGAATGAACTCCGTATGCTTAGATCGAGGATGAACTCTGTATGCCTGAGTCAACCTATGAAATGAGCATCGGGTGCTCAGTCGACTAGAGAGGCAGGATGCGTAAGCCGAGGATCAAACGGGTGGTAGGTGGGTTCAAGCACATCTTCATATTTCTAACATGCCAACACCATTTTTATGGCTTGTAAATTCATACAATGGTCCCCTAAGCCTTCATGTGAAGTTTCTTGGCAAGACAACCCGTTTCCTATTTTTCATGATTTTGGAAACTTTTTGCTGCTCGGGATTTTTTAAAATTCTTTTAGAAAGAATTTTGTCCCCAAATTTGGTAGAGGTGATCCTTGTATTTTTTTTGGCATGCAAAAAAAAAATTCAGCTAAAAACTCAAAGTGGAGAAGATTTTGTGACCATTTGAAAAAAGTGTCCCCATTTCAGCACTATAATGGCTACTGCAGCAACCTATAAAATCTCAAATGCTCTTTAAGGGGTGTGAGTTCTTGAGGTTTGATGAGGGATAAAGGCCCAATATTAAGGGCCAAAGTACTAGCACCATCACACATCATGTGCGCACACCCCCCGACTCCCCCAATTGTAGGAACCCCCATTGTCGCCGGTTAGGCTCTCCGGTGATGCTCCGACGATGCTCTGACGATGGTGCCTCGGGAGAAAAAAATACGACACCAGCACTTGCCGAAGCCCAGCATGTGCATCATGGCTCAAAATCTTAGACTGGGAATTAACTCCGTATGCTTAGACATGGAATGAACTCCGTATGCCTAAGCCAACCCACGAAATGAGCTTGTGGGCGCTCAGTCGATCGGAGAGGCGAAATGCGCAAGCCGGGGATCGGCCCAATCCCTCCCTATGTGCTATCGATTTTGCTGTTGCAACCCTCGATCTGGTCCGATCTTAGACTGGGAATGAACTCCGTATACATAAGTCAACCCATGAAACGAGCGTACGGGCACTGAGCCAGCCGAAGAAGCATAATGCGCAAGCCAAGGATCAGCCCGGTCCCCCTCTGCGTGCTGCCGGTCCCGCTGCCACAATCCTCCGTCTGGCTGGGGCTTAGACATGGAATGAACTCCCTATGCCTATGCCAACCCACGAAACGGGTGTACGGGCGCTCAGTCGGCCGGAGAGGCAGACTGTGCAAGCTGGGGATCGGCTTGGTCCCCCCTGCGTGCTTATGATCCTGCTGTCACAACCCTCGGTCTGGTCTGATCTTAGATTGGGAATGAACTCCGTATGCCTAGACTGGGGATGAACTTCGTATGCCTAAGTCAACCCACGAAACGAGCGTGCGGGCGCTCAACCGACCGGAAAGGCATAATGCGCAAGCCGGGGATTAGCCTGGTCCCCCTCTGCATGCTGTCGATCCTGCTACCGGTCCTACTGCCACAACCCTCGGTCCAATTGGGGATTAGACATGGAATGAACTCCATATGCCTAAGCCAATCCATGAAACCAACGTGCGGTGGCTCAACCGACCGGAGAGGCAGAATGCACAAGCCAGGGATTGGACCGGTCCCCCCTGCGTGTTGTCGATCCTGCTACTGGTCCTGCTATCGCAACCATCGGTCCAATCTGATCTTAGACTGGGAATGAACTCTGTATGCTTAGACATGGAATTAACTACGTATGCCTAAGCCAACCCATGAAACGAGCGCGTGGGTGCTCAGCCGACCGCAGAGGCAGAATGCGCAAGCCGGGGACTGGCCCGATCCCCCTTACATGATGTCAATCCTACTACCGCAACCCTCAGCCTGATCTGATCTTAGACTAGGAATGAACTCCGTATGCCTAAATCAACTCATAAAGCGAGCGTGCAACCCGATCCCCCTCTGCGTGCTATCGATCCCACTGCCACAACCCTCGGTCCGGCTGGGCCTTAGACATGGAATAAACTCTGTATGCCTAAGCCAACCCACAAAACGAGCGTGCGGGCGCTCAGTCGACTAGAGAGAAAGGATGCCCAAGTCGAGGATCAAATGGGTGGTAGGTGGGTTCATGCAGATCTTCATATTTCTACCACCAATGCCATCTCTATGGCTTGTAAATTCATACAATGGTCCGCTAAGCCTTCATGTGAAGTTTCGTGGCAAGACGACCCGTTTTCTATTTTTCATGATTTTTGAAACTTTTTGCGGTTCAGGATTTTTTAAAATTTTTTTAGAAAGAGTTTTGTAACCAAATTTGGTAGAGGTGATCCTTGTATTTTTGTTGGCATGCACAAAAACATTCAGCTAAAAACTTGAAGTGGAGAAGAATTGGTGATCGTTTGAAAAAAGTGTCTGCATTTCAGACACTTTAATGGCTACTGGTAGCAAACCTATAAAATCTCAAATGCTCTTTAAGGGGGTGTGAGTTCTCGAGGTTTGATGAGGGATAGGGGGCCAATATAAGGGCTAAGTACCAATACCCATCACACATCATGTGTGTACACCCCCCGCTCCCCCAATCACCGGAACCCCCAATGCCGTCGATTAGGCCATTTGATGATGTTATGATGATGGTGCCCCGGGTGAAAAAAATACAGCCCCAACACATGCCCGAGCCCAGCATGTGCACCGTGGCTCAAAATCTTAGACTGGGAATGAACTCTGTATGCTTAGGCATGGAAAGCACTCTGTATGCCAAAGCCAACCAACGAAACGAGCGTGCAGGCGCTCAGCAGGCCAGAGACGTAGATTGCGTAAGCCGAGGATCGACCCGGTCCCCCATGCGTGTTATCGATCCTGTTGTCGTAACCCTCAGTTTGGTCTAATCTTAGACTGGGAATGAACTCTGTATGCCTAAGCCAACCCTCGAAACGAGCGTGCGAGAGCTGAGCCGGTCGGAGAGGCATAATGCGCAAGCCAAGGATTGGCCCGATCCCCCTCTGCGTGCTGTCGGTCCCGCTGCCACAACCCTCGGTCCGACTGGGGCTTCGACATGGAATGAACGCCCTATGCCTAATCCAACCCACAAAACGGGCGTACGGGTGCTCAGCCGATCGGAGAGGCAGAATGCGCAAGCCGGGGATCGACCCGATCACCCCTGCGTGCTGTCGATTCTACTGTCGGAGCCCTCTGTCCGATCTGATCTTAGACTGGGAATGCACTTCGTATGCTTAGACAAGGGATGAACTCTGTATGCCTAAGTGAACCCACGAAACGAGCGTGCAGGCGCTCAACTGGCCGAAGAGGCCGATCGAAGTAGCATAATGCGCAAGCCGGGGATCAGCCCGATCCCCCTCTACGTGATGTCGATCCCACTGTTGGTCTTCCTGCCACAGCCCTCGATCTGACTGGGGCTTAGACATGGAATGAACTCCGCATGGCTAAGCCAACCCACGAAACGAGCAGCGGGTGCTCAGTCGGCTGGAGAGGCTAAATGCGTAAGTCGAGGATCGACCCGGTCCCCCCTGCTTGCTGACGATCCTGCTGCTGGTCCTGCTATCACAACCCTCGGTTCGATCCGATCTTAGACTGGGAATGAACTCCGTATGCTTAAGTCAACCCATGAAACAAGCGTGCGGGCGTTGAGCTAGCTGAAGAGGCATAATGGGCAAGCTGGGGATCGATCCGGTCCCTCTCTGCGTACTGTCGGTCCCACTGCCATAACCCTCGGTCTGGCTGGGGCTTAGACATGGAATGAACTCCCTATGCCTAAGCCAACCCATGAAATTGGCGCGTGGTCGCTCAGCCAGTCGGAGAGGCAGAATGTGTAACTGGGGGATCAACTCGGTCCCCCCTGCGTGCTGTCGATCCTGCTACTGGTCCTGCTGCCGCAACCCTCGGTCAAGTCTGATCTTAGACTGGGAATGAACTTCGTATGCTTAGAAATGGGATGAACTCCGTATGCCTAAGCCAACACATGAAACGAGAGTACGGGCGCTCAACCGATCAGAGAGGCAGAATGCATAAGTCGGGGATTGACCCAGTCCCCTCTGGTGTGCTATTGATCCTGCTACCGCAACCCTCGATCCAGTTTGATCTTAGACTGGGAATGAACTCTGTATGCCTAAGCCAACCCACGAAACGAGCGTACGGGCACTCAGCTGGCCGGAGAGGCATAATGTGCAAGCCGAGGATCAGCCCAGTCCCCCTCTGGATGCTATCGATCCCGCTGTCGGTCCTACTGCCACAACCCTCAATCTGGCTAGGGCTTAGACATAGAATGAACTCCGTATGCCAAAGCCAACCCATGAAACGAGCGTACGGGCGCTCAGCCGATCGGAGAGGTAGAATGCGTAAGTCAGGGATCGGCCCGATCCCCCCTGCATGCTTTCGATCTTGCTGCCGCAACCCTCGGTCCGGTCTGATCTTAGACTGGGAATGAACTCCGTATGCTTAGACATGGAATGAACTCCGTATGCCTAAGCCAACCAACGAAACGCGCGTGCGGGCGCTCAACCGGTTGGAGAGGCAGAATGCATAAGCCAGGGATCGACCCGGTCCCCCCTACGTGCTGTTGATCCTACTGCCGCAACCCTCGGTCTGGTCTGATCTTAGACTAGGAATGAACACCGTATGCCTAAGTCAACCCATAAAATGAGCGTGCGGGCACTGAGCTGGCTAGAGAGGCATAATGCGCAAGTCGGGGATCAGCCCGATCCCCCACTGCATGATGCCTGTCTCGCTGCCACAACCCTCGATCCAGCTAGGGCTTAGACATGGAATGAACTCCCTATGCCTAAGCCAACCCATGAAACGGGTGTGCGGGCTCTCAACCGGCTGAAGAGGTAGAATGCGCAAGTCGGGGATCGCCCTGGTCCCCCTTGCGTGCTGTCGATCCTGCTGCGCAACCCGCGGTCTGGTCCGATCTTAGATTGGGAATGAACTCCGTATGCTTAGACTGGGGATGAACTCCGTATGCCTAAGTCAACCCACGAAAGGAGCGTGTGGGCACTCAGCCGACCAGAGAGACAGGATGCGCAAGTGGGGGATCGAACGGGTGGTAGTTGGGTTCAAGCACATCTTCAAATTTTTGCAATGCCAATGCCATTTTTATGGCGTGTAAATTGATACATTGGTCCCCTAAGCCTTCATGTGATGTTTCGTGGCAAGATGACCTATTTCTATTTTTCATGATTTTTGAAACTTTTTGCAGTTCAAGATTTTTTTAAAATTTTTTTAGAAAGAGTTTTGTCCCTAAGTTTGGTAGAGGTCATCCCTATATTCTTATTGGCATGCACAAAAAAATTCAGCTAAAAACTCGAAGTGGAGAAGATTTTATGACCATTTGAAAAAAGTGTCCCCATTACAGACACTTTAATGGCTACTGGCGGCAAACCTATAAAATCTAAACTGCTCTTTAAGGGGGTGTGAGTTCTCGAGGTTTGATGAGGGATAGGGGGCCAATATAAGGGCCATTTACCAGCACCCATCGCACATCATGTGCGCACACCCCCTCGGCCCCCCCAATCGTCGAAACCCCTAATACCGTCGGTTAGGCTCTCCGACGATGCTCCGACGATGGTGCCCCGAGCGAAAAAAATATGGCAGCAGCACATGCTCGAGCCCAGCATGTGCACCGTGGCTCAAAATTTTACACTGGGAATGAACTCCGTATGCTTAAACATGGAATGAACTCCGTATGCCTAAGCCAACCCACAAAACGAGCGTGCGGGCGCTCAGCCGATCGAAGAGGCAGAATGTGCAAGCCGGGGATCAGCCCGGTCCCCCCTATGTGCTACCGATCCTGCCTTCACAACCCTCGATCCGATCTGATCTTAGACTGGGAATGAACTCCGTATGCATAAGTCAACCCACAAAATGCGTGTGCGGGCATTGAGCCGGCTGAAGAGGCATAATGTGTAAGCCGGGGATCGGCCCGGTCCCCCTTTGCGTGCTGCCAGTCCCGCTGCCACAACCCTCGGTCCAGCTGGGGCTTAGACATGGAATGAACACCCTATGTCTAAGCCAACCCATGCAACAGACGTGCGGGCGCTCAGCCTACCGGAGAGGCAGAATGAGCAAGCCGAAGATCGGCCCGGTCCCCCCTGCGTGCTGTCAATCCTGCTGCTCGTCCTGCTATCGCAACCCTCGGTCTGGTCCGATCTTAGACTGGGAATGAACTCCGTATGCTTAGACATGGAATGAACTCCGTATGCCTAAGCCAACCCACGAAACGAGCGTACGAGCGCTCAACCGATCGGAGAGGCAGGATGCGCAAGTCAGGGATCGGCTCGGTCCCTCCTACATGCTGCCGATGCTGCTGCTGGTCCTGCTATGGCAACCCTTGATCCGATCCAATCTTAGACATGGAATGAACTCCGTATGCCTAAGGTAACCCATGAAATGAGCGTGCGGGTGCTCAGTCGGTCGTAGAGGTAGAATGCGCAAGCCGGGGATCGACCCGATCCCCCTTGCGTGCTGTCGATCCTACCCCACAACCCTCAGTCCGATCCGATCTTAGATTGGGAATAAACTCCGTATGCCTAAGTCAACCCATGAAACGAGCGCCCGGGCGTTGAGTCGGTTGGAGAGGCATAATGCACAAGCCGAAGACTGGCTCGGTCCCCCTCTGCGTGCTGCCGGTCCCGTTGCCACAACCCTCAGTCCAGTTGGGGTTTAGTCATGGAATGAACTCCCTATGCCTAAGCCAACCCGCGAAACAGGCATGCGGGCGCTCAGCCAGTTGAAAAGGCAGAATGCGCAAGTCGGGGATCGGCCCAGTCTCCCCTGCGTGCTGTTGATCCTACTGCCGTAACCCTCGGTCCGACCCGATCTTAGACTGGGAATGAACTCTGTATGCTTAAACTGGGGATGAACTATGTATGCCTAAGTAAACCCATGAAACGAGCGTACGGGCACTAACTGGTCGGAGAGATAGAAAGTGCAAGCCGGGGATCAGCCCGGTCCTTTTCTGCGTGCTGTCGATTCTGCTGCTGGTCCTGCTACTGCAACCCTCGATCTGGTCCGATCTTAGACTGGGAATGAACTCTGTATGCTTAGACATGGAATGAACTCCGTATGCCTAAGCCAACCCGTGAAACGAGCTTGCGGGTGCTCAGCCGGTCGGAGAGGCAGAATGCACAAGCCGGGTATCGACCCGATCCCCCCCTGCGTGTTGTCGATCCTGCTATCACAACCCTTGGTCCAGTCTGATCTTAGACTGGGAACGAACTCCGTATGCCTAAGTCAACCAATGAAATAAGCGTTCGGGCATTGAGTCGGCTGGAGAGGCATAATACGCAAGCTGAGAATCGACCCAGTCCCCTTCTGCGTGCTGTCGGTCTGAATGCCACAACCGTCTGTCCGACTGGGGCTTAGACATAGAATGAACTCCCTATGCCTAAGTCAACCCATGAAACAGGCCTACGGGAGCTCAGTCGGTCAGAGAGGCATAATGCGCAAGCCGAGGATCGACCCGATCCCCCCTGCGTGCTGCCGATCCTGCTGTCGCAACCCTCAGTCCGATCTGATCTTAGACTGGGAATGAACTCCGTATGCTTAGATTGGGGATGAACTCATATGCCTAAGTCAACCCATGAAACGAGCATGCGGGTGTTCAGCCGGCCAGAGAGGTCGGTCGGAGAGGTATAATGCGCAAGTCGGGGATCAGCTCGGTCCCTTCTGCGTGCTCCTGATCTCGCTACCAGTCCTGCTACCACAACCCTCGGTCCGACTGGGGCTTAGACATGGAATGAACTCCGTATGCCTAAGCCAACCCATGAAACAAGAGTGTGGGCGATCAGTCAGCCGGAGAGGCAAAATGCGTATGTCGAGGATCAGCCCGATGCCCCTCTGTATGCTGCCAATCCTGCTACTAGTCCTGCTGCCATAACCCTTGGTCCGGTCCGATCTTATAATAGGAATGAACTCCATATGATTAAACATGGAATGAACTCTGTATGATTAAGCCAACCCACGAAATGAGAGTGCGGGTGCTCAACCGATCGCAGAGGCTGAATGCGTAAGCCAAGGACCGACCCGATCCCCCTGCGTGCTATCGATCCTATTGCTGCAACCCTCGGTCTGATCCGATCTTAGACTGGGAATGAACTCAGTATGCCTAAGTCAACCCACGAAATTAGCGTTCGGGTGCTAAGCCGATCAGAGAGGCATAATGCGCCAGCCAGGGATCAACCCGATCCCCCTCTGCATGCTGCCAGTCCTGTTGCCACAACCTTCAGTCTGGCTAGGGCTTAGACATGGAATAAACTCCCAATGCCTAAGCCAACCCATGAAACGAACGTATAGGTGCTCAGCCAGTTGAAAAGGTAGAATGCGAAAGTCAGGGATCAGCTTGGACCCCCCTGCGTGCTGCCGATCCTACTGTCGCAAACCTCGGTCCGATTTGATCTTAGACTAGGAATGAACTCCATATGCTTAGACTGGGGGCGAACTCCGTATGCCTAAGTCAACTCACGAAATGATCGTACGGGCGCTGTGTCGACCGAAGAGGCTGGCCGAAGAGGCATAATGCACAAGCAGGGGATCAGCTCGATCCCCCTCTGCATGCTGCTGATCCCGTTGCCAGTTCTGCTGCCACAACCCTCGATCCAGTTGGGGCTTAGACATGGAATGAACTCCGTATGCCTAAGCTAACCCACGAGACGAACGTATGGGTGCTTAGTCGACCGAAGAGGCAGAATGCGCAAGTCAGGGATCGACTCGATCCCCCCTGCATATTACCGATCCTGCTGTCACAACCCTCGGTCCGATCTGATCTTAGACTGGGAATGAACTCCGTATGCTTAGATTGGGGATGAACTCGTATGCCTAAGTCAACCCATGAAACGAGCGTGCGGGTGCTCAACCGGCCAGAGAGGTCGACTGGAGAGGTATAATGCGTAAGTCAGGGATCAGCTCGATCCCTTTTGCGTGCTGTTGATCCCGCTATCGGTCCTGCTGCCACAACCCTCGGTCTGGCTGGGGCTTAGATATGGAATGAACTCTGTATGCCTAAGCCAACCCATGAAACAAGAGTGCGGGTGATCAGTCGGTCGGAGAGGTAGAATGCGTATGTCGGGGATCAGCCCGATGCCCCTCTGCGTGCTGCCAATCCTGCTATTGGTCTTGCTACCATAACCCTTAGTCCGGTTCGATCTTAGACTGAGAATGAACTTCGTATGCTTAGACATGGAATGAACTCCGTATGCATAAGCTAACCCACGAAACGACGTGCAGGCGCTTAGCCAGTTGGAGAGGCAGAATGCGCAAGTCAAGGATCGGCCCGATCCCCCTGCGTGCTGTCGATCCTGCTACCGCAACCCTCGATCCGGTCCGATCTTAGACTGGGAATGAACTTACTATGCCAAAGTCAACCCACGAAACGAGCGTTTAGACGCTGAGCCGACCGGAAAGGCATAACGCGCAAGCCAGGGATCGGCTCGATCCCCCTCTGCATGATGTCGGTCCCATTGCCACAACCCTCAGTCAGGTTAGGGCTTAGATATGGAATGAACTCCCTATGCCTAAGCCAACCCATGAAACGGACGTGTGGGTGCTCAGCCAGTCAGAGAGGTAGAATGCGTAAGCCGGGGATAAGCCCGGTCCCCCTTACGTGCTGTCGATCCTGCTGTCACAATCCTCGGTCCAGTCTGATCTTAGACTGGGAATGAACTCCATATGCTTAGACTGGGGATGAACTCCGTATGCCTAATTCAACCCACGAAACGAGTGTGCGGGCGCTCAGTCAGCCAGAGAGACCGGTTGGAGAGGTATAATGTGCAAGCCAGGGATCAGCCCGGTCCCCCTCTACGTGCTGCCGATCTTGCTACCGGTCTTGCTACCATAACCCTCGGTCCGGTTGGGGCTTACTCATGGAATGAACTTCGTATGCCTAAGCCAACCCACGAAACGAGCGTGAGGGCGCTAGGTCAGTCGACAAGGCAGAATATGCAAGCCGAGGATCGGCCCGATCCCCCCCTGCGTGCTGCTGGTCCTGCTGCCACAACCCTCGATCCGATCCGATCTTATACTGGGAATGAACTTCGTATGCTTAGACATGGAATAAACTCCGTATGCCTAAGCCAACCCACGAAACGAGTGTGCGGGCGCTCAGCCGACCGGAGAGGCAGAATGCGCAAGCCGGGGACCGTCTCGGTCCCCCCTGTGTGTTGTCGATCCTGCTACCGCAACCTTCGGTCCAGTCTGATCTTAGACTGGGAATAAACTCCGTATGCCTAAGTCAACCCACGAAACAAGCATGTGGGTGCTGAGCCGGTCGGAGAGGCATAATGTGCAAGCCGAGAATCGACCCGATTCGCCTCTGCATGCTACCGGTCCCGCTACCACAACCCTCGGTTCGGATGGGGCTTAGACATGGAATGACTCCCTATGCCTAAGCCAACGCATGAAACGAGTGTGCGGGCACTCAGCTGGCCGGAGTGGCAGAATGCGCAAGCCGGGGATAGGTTCGGTCCCCCTGCGTGTTGCCGATCCTGCTACCGCAACCTTCGGTCCGGTCTGATGTTAGATTAGGAATGAACTTTGTATGCTTAGACTGGGGATGAACTCCGTATGCCTAAGTCAACCCACCAAACGAGCGTGCGGATGCTCAACTGACCAAAGAGGCAGGATGCGCAAGCTGGGGATTGAACAGGTGGTAGGTGTGTTCAAGCACATCTTCATATTTCTATCATGCCAATGCCATTTTTATGGCTTGTAAATTCATACAATGGTCCCCTACTCCTTCATGTGAAGTTTCGTGGCAAGACGACCCATTTTCTATTTTTCACGATTTTTGAAACTTTTTGCGGTTCGGGATTTTTTAAAATTTTTGTAGGAAGAGTTTTGTCCCCAAATTTGGTAGAGGTGATCCCTGTATTTTTTTTGGCATGCACAAAAACATTCAGCTAAAAACTCGAAGTGGAGAAGATTTTGTGACCGTTTGAAAAAAGTGTCCCCATTTCAGACACTTTAATGGCTACTGGCAGCAAACCTATAAAATCTGAAATGCTCTTTAAGGGGGTGTGAGTTCTTGAGGTTTGATGAGGGATAGGGGGCCAATATAAGGGCCAAGTACCAGCACCCATCGCACATCATGTGCACACACCCCCATGGCACCCCCAACTGTCGTCGGTTAGGCTCTCCGACGATGCTCCGGCGATGGTGCCTCGAGCGAAAAAAATGCCGCACCAGCACATGCCCGAGCCTAGCATGTGCACTGTGGCTGAAACTCTTAGACTGGGAATGAACTCCGTACGCTTAGACATGGAATGAACTCCGTATGCCTAAGCCAACCCAGGAAACGAGCTTACGAGTGCTCAACCGACCGGAGAGGTAGAATGCACAAGCCGGGGATTGGCACGGTCCCCCTCTGCATGCTACCAGTCCCGCTGCCAACCCTTGGTCGGGCTGGGGCTTAGACATGGAATGAACTCCTTATGCCTAAGCCAATCCATGAAAAGGGCGTGCGGGCGCACACCCGGTCGAAGAGGCAGAATTCGTAAGTCGGGGATCGGTTCGGTCCCCCCTGCGTGCTATCGATCCTGCTGTCGTAACCCTCGGTCCCATTAGATCTTAGACTTGGAATGAACTCCGTATGTTTAGACTGGGATGAACTCTGTATGCTTAAGTCAACCCATGAAACGAGCGTGCATGCGCTCAGTCGGTCGGAGAGGCAGAATACGCAAGTCGAGGATCTGCCTGGTCCCCCCTACGTGCCATCGATCCTGCTGTCGCAACCCTCGGTCCGGTCCGATCTTAGACTGGGAATGAACTCCGTATGCCTAAGTCAACCCACAAAATGAAAGTTCGGGCGTTGAGCCAGTCGGAGAGGGATAATGCGAAAGCTGGGGATCAACCCGATCCCCCTCTGCGTGCTGCTGGTCCTATTGCCACAACCCTCGGTCCGGCAGGGGCTTAGACATGGAATTAACTCCCTATGCCTAACCCAACCCATGAAACGGGTGTGCGGGCGCTCAGTCGGCCGAAGAGACAGAATGCGTAAGCTAGGGATCGGCCCGGTCCCCCTACGTGCTGTCGATCCTGCTGTTGAATCCCTCGGTTCTATCCAATCTTAAACTGGGAATGAACTTCGTATGCTCAGACTGGGGAAGAACTCCGTATGCCTAAGTCAACCCATGAAACGAGCGTACGGGTGCTCAGTCGGTTGAAGAGCTCGACCGGAGAGGCATAATGCATAAGCTGGGGATCAGTCCGATCCCCTTCTACGTGCTGTCGATCCCGCTATCGGTCCTGCTGCCACAACCCTCGGTCCGACTAGGGCTTAGACATGGAATGAACTCTGTATGCCTAAACCAACCCATGAAACAAGCGTGCGGGTGCTCAATCCACTGGAGAGGCACAATGTGCAAGCCGGGGATCGGTCCGGTCCCTCCTACGTGCTGTCGATCCTGTTGCTGGTCTTGCTGCCGCAACCCTCGGTCCGGTCTGATCTTAGATTGGGAATGAACTCCATATGCTTAGACATGGAATGAACTCCGCATGCCTAAGCCAACCCACAAAACGAGCATGCGGGCACTCAGCCAGTCAGAGAGACAGAATGTACAAGCCGAGGATCGACCCGATCCCCTCCTACGTGCTATTGATCTTGCTATCAAAACCCTTGGTCTGGTCCGATCTTAAACTGGGAATGAACTCTGTATGCCTAAGTCAACCCATGAAACGAGTGTGCGGGCGTTGAGCCGACCGAAAAGGCATAATGCGCAAGTCGGGGATCGGCCCAATCCTTCTCTGCATGCTGCCAGTCTCGCTGCCACAACCCTCAGTTCGACTGGGGCTTAGACATGGAATGAACTCCGTACGCCTAAGCCAACCCACGAAACAAGCGTACGAGCGCTCAGCCGGCCAGAGAGGCAGAATGCACAAGCCAAGGACCGGCCTGGTCCCCCCTGCGTGCTGTCGATCCTGCGTCGCAACCCTCGGTCTGGTCTGATCTTAGACTGGGAATGAACTCCGTATGCCCAAGTCGACCCACGAAATAAGCATTCGGGCACTGAGCTAGTCGGAAAGGCATAATGCGCAAATCGAGGATCGATCCGGTCCCCCTCTGCGTGCTGCCGGTACCGTTGCCACAACCCTCAGTCTGGCTGGGGCTTAGACATGGAATAAACTCCCTATGCCTAACCCAACCCATGAAATGGGCGTGCAGGCACTCAGTCAGCCAGAGAGGTAGAATGCGCAAGCCAGGGATCCTACTGCCGTAACCCTTGGTCTAGTTTGATCTTAGACTGGGAATGAATTCCGTATGCTTAGACTGGGGATGAACTCTGTATGCCTAAGTCAACCCATGAAATGAGCGTGCGGCCACTCAGTTGGCCTGAGAGGTCGATCGGAGAGGCATAATGCACAAACTGGGGATAGCCCGATCCTTTTTTATGTGCTGCCGATCCCGCTACCAGTCCTGCTGCAACAACCCTCAATCTGACTAGGGCTTAGACATGGAATGAACTCCGTATGCCTAAGCCAACCCACGAAACGAGCATGCGAGTGCTCAGCCGATCGGAGAGGCAGAATGCACAAGCCGGGGATCGACCCGATCCCCCCTGCGTACTATCGATCCTGTTGCTGGTCCTGCTGTCGTAACTCTCGGTCTAGTCTGATCTTAAACTGGGAATGAACTCCATATGCTTAGACATGGAATGAACTCCGTATGCCTAAGCCAACCCATGAAATGAGCATGCGAGCGCTCAGTCGACCGGAGAGGTAGAATGCACAAGTCAGGGATCGACCCGATCCCCCTCTGCGTGCTACCGGTCCCGCTATCACAACCCTCGGTCCGGCTGAGGCGTAGACATGGAATGAAGTCCCTATGCCTACGCCAACCCACGAAAATGACGTGCGGGCGCTCACCCAACCGGAGAGGTAAAATTCGTAAGTCGGGGATCAGCCCGATCCCCCCTGCGTGCTGTCAATCCTGCTATCGTAACCCTTGGTCTGATTAGATCTTAGACTGGGAATGAACTCCGTATTCCTAAGTCAACCCACGAAATGATCATGCGGGTGCTGAACCGGTCGAAGAGGCAGAATGCATAAGCTGGGGATCAGCCCGATCCCCCTCTGCGTGCTGTCGGGCCCACTGCCACAACCCTCGGTCTGACTAGGGCTTAGACATGGATTGAACTCCCTATGCCTAAGCCAACCCATGAAATAGGCATCCGGGCGCTCAACCGACCGGAGAGGCAAAATGCGTAAGTCGGGGATCGGCCCGATCCCCCCTACGTGCTGTCGATCCTGCTGCCACAACCCTCGGTCTGGTCTGATCTTAGACTGGGAATGAACTCCGTATGCTTAGACTGGGGATGAACTTCGTATGCCTAAGTCAACCCACGAAATGAGCATGCGAACTCTAAGCCGACGAGAGAGGCAGGATGCGCAAGCCGGGGATCGAACGGGTGGTAGGTGGGTTCAAGCACATCTTCACATTTCTGCCATGCCAATGCCATTTTTATGGCTTGTAAATTCATACAATGGTCCCCTAAGCCTTCATGTGAAGTTTCGTGGCAAGACAACCCGTTTTCTATTTTTCATGATTTTTGAAACATTTTATGGTTCGAGATTTTTTAAAACTTTTTTAGAAAGCATTTTGTCCCCAAATTTAGTAGAGGTGATCCTTGTATATTTTGTTGGCATGCAAAAAAAATTCAGCTAAAAACTCGAAGTGGAGAAGATTTTGTGACCGTTTGAAAAAAGTGTCCCCATTTCAGACACTTTAATGGCTACTCGCAGCAAACCTATAAAATCTCAAATGCTCTTTAAGGGGGTGTGAGTTCTCGAGGTTTGATGAGGATAGGGCAATATAATGGGCCAAGTACCAGCAACCCCAGTCGCACATCAGTGCGCACACCCCAGACCCCCCCAATTGCGTCGGAACCCCTAATACCGCTGTTAGCTCTCCAGAGATGCTCTACGATAGGTTGCCCGGTCAAAAAAAAATGCAAAGCACCAGCACATGCCCAAGCTCAGCATTTGCACTGTGGCTGAAACTCTTAGACTGGGAATGAACTCCATATGCTTAGAGATGGAATGAACTCCATATGCCTAAGCCAACACATGAAACAATCTTGCGGTGCTCAGCCGATGGAGAGGCAGAATGCACAAGCCGGGGACCGCCCTCCCCTCGCGTGCTGCTGTCCCACTGCCACAACCCTCATCCGCTGGGTTAGACATGGAATGAACTCCTTATGCGTAGCTAACCCTGAAAGGGTCGGGTGCTCACCCGTCGAGAGCAGATACGCAAGCCGGGATCGGCCTGATCCCCGCTTGTGCTGTCGATCCTGCATTCACAACCTTCGGTCTGGTTCAATCTTAGACTGGGAATGAACTCTGTATGCTTAGACTAGGTATGAACTCCGTATGCCTAAGTCAACCCACAAAACGAGCGTGCGGGTGCTCAGCCGACTGGAGAGGCAAAATGCATAAGCTGAGGATCGGCCCGATCCCCCCTGCGTGCTACCGATCCTGCTACTGGTTCTACTGCCGCCAGCCTCAGTCCAGTCCAATCTTAGTTTGGGAATGAACTCCGTATGCTTAGACATGGAATGAACTCCGTATGTGTAAGCCAACCCACAAAACGAGTGTGCGGGTGCTCAACCGACCAAAGAGGCAGAATGCGCAAGCTGGGGATTGGTCCAATCCCCCCTTATGTGCTATCGATCCTGCTACCGTAACACTCGGTCCGGTCCAATCTTAGGCTGGGAATGCACTCCGTATGCCTAAGTCAAACCATGAAACGAGCGTTCGGGCGGTGAACCGACCGGAGAGGCATAATACGCATGCCGGGGATCGACCCGATCCCCCTCTGCGTGCTGCCGGTCCCGCTACCACAACCCTTAGTTCCTCTAGGGCTTAGACATGGAATGAACTCCCTATGCCTAAGCCAACCCATGAAATGGGCGTACGGGCACTCAACCGGTCGGAGAGGTAGAATGCGCGAGCCAGGATCGGTCTGGTCCCCCCTACATGCTGTCGATCTTGCTACCGCAACCCTCAATCTGGTCTGATCTTAGACTGGGAATGAACTTCGTATGCTTAGACTGGGGATGACCTCCATATGCCTAAGTCAACCTATGAAACGAGCATGCGGGCGCTCAACCGGTCGGAGAGGCCGGTCGGAAAGACATAGTGCACAAGCTCGGGATCAGCCCGATCCCCCTCTACGTGCTGTCGATCTCGCTACCGGTCCTGCTGCCACAACCCTCGGTTCGACTGGGGCTTAGACATGGAATGAACTCCGTATGCCTAAGCTAACCCATGAAATGAGTGTGCGAGCACTTAATCGGTCGGAGAGGCAGAATGTGCAAGTCGGGGATTGGCCCGATCCCCCCTACATGCTGTCGATCCTGCTACCGCAACCCTCGATCCGATTTGAACTTAGAATGGGAATGAACTCCGTATGCTTAGATTGGGGATGAACTCCGTATGCCTAAGTCAACCCACAAAACGAGCATACGACTGCTTAGCCAGTCAAAGAGGCCAACCGGAGAGGTAGAATGCGCAAGCCGGGGATCGACTCGATCCCCCTACGTGCTATTCATCCTGCTGCTGGTCTTGTTGCCGTAACCCTCGGTCTGGTCTGATCTTTGACTGGGAATGAACTCCGTATGCTTAGACATGGAATGAACTCCGTATGCCTAAGTCAACCCACGAAATGAGCATTTGAGCACTCAACCGACTAGAGAGGTAGAATGCGCAAGCTAGGGACCAGCTCGGTCCCCCCTATGTGCTTTGATCCTGCTGCCGCAACCCTCGATCCAATCCGATCTTAGACTAGGAATGAAGTCCGTATGCCTAAGTCAACCCAGAAATGACGGGCGGATCTGAGCCAGCCGAAAGGCATAATGCCCAAGCTGGGGCATCGGCCCTCCCCTGCAGCCAAGCCACTGCCGGTCCTTGCGCCATAACCCTCGGTCCGACTGGGGCTTGACATGTATTGAACTCAATGCCTGAGCCAACCCACGAACCGAACGTGCAAGCGCTCTCCGACCGGAGAGGCAAATTTGCAAGCCGGAATGGCCTTCCCCCCTGCGACTTCGATCCTGCTGTCTAAACCCATCCGATCGCTGGGTCGATCTTAGACTGGAATGAACTCCATTGTTATGCTTCAACCCGTTGGCAACCAAAACCGAAACAGCATCGGGCACTGAGCCGCCAAAAGCATATGCGATAGCCGAGGATCGACTCGATCCCCCTCTACGTGCTGCCGATCCCGCTGCCACAACCCTTAGTTCCGCTGGGGCTTAGACATGGAATGAACTCCCTATGCCTAAGCCAACCCACGAAACGGGCGTACAGGCAGTTAGCCGGTCAGAGAGGCAGAATGCGCAAGCCAGGGATCGGTTCGGTCCCTCCTGCATGCTGTCGATCCTACTGTCACAACCCTCCATCCGGTCTGATCTTAGACTGGGAATGAACTTCGTATGCTTAGATTAGGGATGAACTCCATATGCCTAAGTCAACCCACAAAACGAGCGTGCGGGTGCTCAACCGACCGAAGAGGTCTGTCGGAGAGGTAGAATGCGCAAGCCGAGGATCGACTCGGTCCCCCCTGCGTGCTGTCGATCCTACTACTGGTCTTGCTATCACAACCCTCGTTCTGGTATGATCTTTAACTGGGAATGAACTCCGTATGCTTAGACGTGGAATGAACTCTGTATGCCTAAGCCAACCCACGAAATGAACGTGTGATCGCTCAACCGACTGGAAAGGCAGAATGCCTAAGCCGGGGATCGGCCCGGTCCCCCTTATGTGCTGTCGATCCTGCTATCACAACCCTCTGTCCGGTCCAATCTTAGACTGGGAATGAAGTCTGTATGCCTAAGTCAACCCATGAAACGAGCGTTCGGGTGCTGAGCCGGCCGGAAAGGCATAGTGCCCAAGCTAGGGATCAGTTCGATCCCCCTCTGCGTGTTACCGATCCCACTGCCGCTCCTGCTGCCATAACCCTCGGTCCGACTGGGGCTTAGACATTGGAAGAACTCCATATGCCTGAGCCAACCCATGGAAGGAGCGTGCAAGCGGTCAACCGATCGGAGAGGCAGAATGTGCAAGCCAGGGATCGGCCCGGTCCCTCCTGCGTGCTGTCGATCCTACTACTGGTCCTGCTGCCACTACCCTCAGTTCGGTCTGATCTTACAATGGGAATGAACTCCATATGCTTAGACATGGAATGAACTCCGTATGCCTAAGCCAACCCATGAAACGAGCGTGTGGGTGCTGAGCCGGTCGAAGAGGCATAATGCATAAGCCGGGGATTGACCCTATCCCCCTCTGCGTGCTGCTGATCCTACCGCCACAACCCTTAGTTTTGCTGGGGCTTAGACATGGAATGAAGTCCCTATGCCTAAGCTAACCCACAAAACGGGCGTACGGGCGCTTAGTCGATCGGAGAGGCAGAATGCGCACGCCAGGGATCGATCCGGTTCCCCCTGCATGCTGTCAATCCTACTGCTGTAACCCTCGATCCAGTCTGATCGAAGACAGGGAATGAACTTTGTATGCTTAGACTGGGGATGACCTCCGTATGCTTAAGTCAACCCATGAAATCAGCGTGCGAGCGCTCAGCCAATCGGAGAGGCTGGCCAGAGAGACATAATGCACAAGCCAGGGATCAACCCGATCACCCTCTGTGTGCTGCCGATCTTGCTGTCGGTCCTGCTACCACAACCCTCGATTTGATTGGGGCTTAGACATGGAATCAACTCCGTATGCCTAAGCCAACCCACGAAACGAGCATACGCGCTAGCCGTCGGAGAGGCAAGAATGCGCAAGCCAGGGATGGCCGATTCCCCTCTGCTGCTGTCGATCCTGCTTACTCCTCGTTTCTCAGGTTGATCTTAGACTAGGATGAACTTCATATGCCTAAGTCAACCCACAAACCGAGCGTGCGGGCATGAAGCCGAAGAGTCTACACAAGGAGTAATGGCATAGTCAGGATTGCCCGATCCCCTCTACGACCGTCTGTCTCTGTCACACCCTCGGTCTGACTGGTGACTTAACATGGAGTGAATTCCCTATGCCTAAGTCATCCCCGAAAAGGGCGTGCACACTCACCGGCTGGAAGCAGTAAAATGCGTAAGCCGAGGATCAGCCTGGTCCCCTCTGCATGCACTACCTGCTAGTTCGCCAAACCCTCGTCTGGTCAGATCTTAGACTAGGAATGAACTCTGTATGCCTAGGTCAACCCACGAAACGAGTGTGCGGGCGCTCAGCCGACCAGAGAGGCAGGATGCATAAGCCGAGGATCGAACGGGTGGTAGGTGGGTTCAAGAACATCTTCATATTTCTGCCATGCCAATGCCATTTTTATGGCTTTTAAATTCATACAATGGTCCCCTAAGCCTTCATATGAAGTTTCGTGGCAAGACGACCCGTTTCTATTTTTCATGATTTTTAAAACTTTTTACGGTTCGAGATTTTTAAAATTTTTTAGAAATAGTTTTGTCCCCAAATTTGGTAGAGGTGATCCTTGTATTTTTTTTGGCATGCACAAAAAAACTCAGCTAAAAACTCGAAATGGAGAAGATTTTGTGACCGTTTGAAAAAAGTGTCCCCATTTCATACACTTTAATGGTTACTGGTAGCAAACCTACAAAATCTCAAATGCTCTTTAAGGGGGTGTGAGTTCTTGAGGTTTGATGAGGGATAGGGGTCCAATATAAGGGCCAAATACCAGCACCCATTGCACATCATTTGCGCACACCCCCCGGCCCCCCCAATCGTCGGAACCCCCAATGTCGTCGGTTAGGCTCTCCGACGATGCTTCGGTGATGCTCCGACGATGGTGCCCCGGGCGAAAAAAATGTGGCACCAGCACATGCCCGAGCCCAACATGTGCACCATGGCTCAAAATCTTAGACTGGGAATGAACTCTGTATGCTTAGACATGGAATGAACTCCGTATGCCTAAGCCAACCAACGAAATGAGCATGCGGGCACTCAACCGGTCGGAGAGGCAGAATGCGCAAGTTGGGGATCAGCCCGGTCTCCCCCTACGTGTGGTTGATCCTGCTACCTCAACCCTCGGTCTGGTTCGATCTTAGATTGGGAATGAACTCCGTATGCATAAGTCAACCCACGAAACAAGCGTGCGGGCGTTGAGCTGATCGAAGAGGCATAATATGCAAGCCGAGGATCGGCCCGGTCCCCCTCTGCGTATTGTCGGTCCCGCTGCCACAACCCTCAGTCCGACTGGGGCTTCGACATGGAATGAACTCCCTATGCCTAAGCTAACCCATGAAACGAGCGTGCAGGTGCTCAACCGACCGGAGAGGCAGAATGCGCAAGTCGGGGATCGGCCCGATCCCTCTCTACTTTTTATCGGTCTTGCTGCCACAACCCTCGATCTGGTTGGGGCTTAGACATGGAATGAACTCACTATGCCAAAGCCAACCCATAAAACGGGCATACGGGTGCTCAGCCGACCGGAGAGGCAGAATGTGTAAGCTGGGGATCGCCCTGATCCCCCCTGCGTGCTACCGATCCTGCTGCCGTAACCCTCGATCTAGTTCAATCTTAGACTGGGAATGAACTCCGTATGCTTATATTGGGGATGAACTCCGTATGCCTAAATCAACTTACGAAACGAGTGTACGGGTGCTCTTCTAGCCGGATATGCCGATCGGAGAGGCAAAATACAAAAGTCGGGGATCGGCCCGATCCACCCCTACGTGCTACTGATCCTGTTGCTGGTCCTGCTGTCGTAACCCTCGGTCCGGTCTGATCTTAGACTGGGAATCAACTCAGTATGCTTAGACATGGAATACGCTCCGTATGCCTAAGCCAACCCATGAAACGAGCGTACGGGCGCTCAGTAGGCCGGAGAGACAAAATGCACAAATCGAGGATCGGTCTGATCCCCCTCTGCGTTTTGTCGATCCTACTACCACAACCTTCGGTCCGACTGGGGCTTAGACATGGAATGAACTCCCATGCCTAAGCCAACCCACGAAACGGGCATATGGGCGCTGAGTCGATTGAAGAGGCAGAATGCGCAAGCCGGGGATCGACCCGATCCCCCTGCATGCTGTCGATCCTATTGTTGTAACCCTCAGTCTGATTTAATCTTAGACTGGGAATGAACTCTGTATGCTTAGACTGGGGATGAACTCCGTATGCCCAAGTCAACCCATGAAACGAGCGTGTGGGGGTTTAGCCGATCGGAGAGGTGGAATGCAAAAGTTGGGGATCGACCCGATCCCCCCTGCGTGCTACCGATCCTACTGCTGGTCCTGCTGTTGCGACCCTTGGTCCGATCTGATCTTAGACTGGGAATGAACTCTGTATGCTTAGACATGGAATGAACTTTGTATGCCTAAGCCAACCCACGAAACAAGCGTGCGGGCGTTCAGCCAGCCAGAGAGGTAGAATGCGTAAGCCGGGGACCAGCCCGATCCCCCTTACGTGCTGTCGATCCTGCTACCGCAACCCTCGGTTCAGTCTGATCTTAGACTAGGAATGAACTCTGTATGCCTAAGTCGACCCACGGAACGAGCGTTCGGGCGCTGAGCCGGTCGGAGAGGCATAATGCACAAGTCGGGGTTCAGCCCGTCCCCTTCTACGTGTTGTCGGTCCCGCTACCGCAACCCTCGGTCCGACTGGGGCTTAGACACGGAATGAACTCCCTATGCCTAAGCCAACCCACGAAACGGGCGTGCGGGCGCTCAGTCGACCGGAGAGGCAGAATGCGCAAGCCAGGGATCAGTCTAGTCCACCCTGCGTGCTATCGATCCTACTGCCGCAACCCTCGATCCGGTCAGATCTTAGACTGGGAATGAACTCCGTATGCTTAGACTGGAGATGAACTCCGTATGCCTAAGTCAACCCATGAAACAAGCGTACGGGCACTCAGTCGACTGGAGAGGCATAATGCGAAAGCCGGGGATCGGTCCGGTCCCCCTCTGCATGCAGCCGATCTCGCTACCGATCCTGCTGCCAAAACCCTCGGTCCAGCTATGGCTTAGACATGGAATGAACTCTGTATGCCTAAACCAACCCACGAAACGAGCGTGAGGGTGCTGAGCTGGTTGGAAAGGCAGAATGTGCAAGTCGAGGATCGAATTGGTCCCCCCTATGTGCTGCTGACCTTACTGCTGGTCTTGCTATCGTAATCCTCGGCCCGATCTGATCTTAGACTGGGAATGAACTCCGTATGCTTAGACATGGAATGAACTCCGTATGCCTAAGCCAACCCACGAAACGAGCGTGCGGGCACTTTACCGGTCGGAGAGACAGAATGCACAAGCCGGGGATTGGCCCGGTCCCCCCTGCGTGCTGTCGATCCTGCTACCGTAACCCTCGATCCGGTCTAATCTTAGACATGGAATGAACTCCCTATGCCTAATCCAACCCATGAAACGGGTGTGCGGGCGCTCAGTCAGCCAGAAAGGCAGAATGCGTAAGTCGAGGATCGGCTCGGTCCCTCCTGCGTGCTGTCATCCTGCTACCACAACCCTCAGTCCAATCCGATCTTAGACTAGGAATGAACTCTGTACACTTAGACTGGGGATGAACTTCGTATGCCTAAGTCAACCCAAGAAACGAGCGTGCGGACGCTCAGCCGACTAGAGAGGTAGGATGCGCAAGCTGGGGATCGAACGGGTGGTAGGTGGGTTCAAGCACATCTCCAAATTTTTACCGTGCCAATGCCATTTTTATATCTTGTAAATTCGTACAATGGTCCCCTATGCCTTCATGTGAAGTTTCATGAGAAGACGACCCGTTTTCTAGTTTTCAGGAATTTTGAAACTTTTTGCAGTTCAGGAATTTTTTAAAATTTTTTTAGAAATAGTTTTATCCCCAAATTTTGTAGAGGTGATCCTTGTATTTTTTTTTGGCATGCACAAAAAAATTCAGCTAAAAACTCAAAGTGGAGAAGATTTTGTGACCGTTTGAAAAAAGTGTCCCCATTTCAGACACTTTAATGGGTACTGTCAGCAAACCTATAAAATCTCAAATGCTCTTTAAGGGGGTGTGGGTTCTCGAGGTTTGATGAGGGATAGGGGGCCAATATAAGGGCCAAGTACCAGCACCCATCGCACATCATGTGCGCACACCCCCTGACCCCCCAATCGTCTAAACCTGCAATGCCGTCGGTTAGGCTCTCCGGCAATGCTCCGGCGATGGTGCCTCGGGTAAAAAAAATGTGCCACCAGCACATGCCCAACCTAGCATGTGCACCGTGGCTCAAACTCTTAGACTGGGAATGAACTCCATATGCTTAGACATGGAATAAACTCTGTATACCTAAGCCAACCCACGAAATAAGTGTACGGGTGCTCAGCCGGCTCGAGAGGCAGAATGTGCAAGCCAGGGATCAGCCTGGTCCCCCTCTACGTGCTACTAGTCCCACTGCCACAACCCTCGATCCATTCTACCGATCTTATTGTCGTAACCCTCGATCTGGTTCGATGTTAGACTGGGAATGAACTCCGTATTCTTAGACTAGGGTTAAACTCCGTACGCCTAAGTCAACCCATGAAACGAGCGTGCGGGCGCTAACCGATTGGAGAGGCCAGCTGGAGAGGTAGAATGTGTAAGCCGAGGATCAGCCCAGGCCCCCCTACATGCTTTCGATCCTGCTGCTGGTCCTACTGTCGCAACCCTCTGTCCGGTTCGATCTTAGATTGGGAATGAACTCTATATGCTTAGACATGGAATGAACTCCGTATGCCTAAGCCAACCCACGAAACGAGCGTACGGGTGCTCAGTCAGTCGGAGAGGCAGAATGCATAAGTCGAGGATCAACCCGATCCCCTCTGCGTGCTGTCGATCTTGCTATCACAATTTTCGATCCGATCTGAGACTGGGAATGAGCTTCGTATGCCTAAGACAAACCACGAAATGAGCGTTCGAGCGTTGAGCCGATCGAAAAGGCATAATGCGTAAGCCAGTGATTGGCCCAGTCCCCCTTTACGTGCTACCGGTCCCGCTACCACAACCCTTAGTCCGGTTGGGGCTTAGACATAGAATGAACTCCCTATGCCTAACCCAACCCATGAAACGGGCGTATGGGCACTCAGCCGATCGGAGAGGCAGAATGCATAAGCCGAGGATCAGCCCGGTCCCCCTTGCGTGCTACTGATCCCACTGCCCCAACCCTCGGTCCGGTCTAATCCTAGACTGGGAATGAACTTCGTATGCTTAGACTGGGGATGAACTCCGTATGCCTAAGTCAACCCATGAAACGAGCATACGGGCGATCAACCAGCTGGAGAGGTCGACTGAAAAGGTAGAATACGCAAGCCGAGGATCGGCTCGGTCCCCCCTGCGTGTTGCTGATCCTGCTGCTGGTCCTGCTCTTATAACCCTCGATCCAATTTGATCTTAGATTGGGAATGAACTCCGTATGCTTAGACGTGGAATGAACTCCATATGCCTATGCTAAGCCACGAAACGAGCGTGCAGGTGCTCAACCGGCCAGAGAGGTAGAATGTGCAAGTCAGGGACCGACATGGTCCCCCCTGCGTGCTATTGATCCTACTGCCGTAACCCTCGGTCCGGTCCGATCTTAGACTGGGAATTAACTTTGTATGCCTAAGTCAACCCACGAAACGAGCGTTCGGGCGCTGAGCCCACCGAAGAGGCATAATGCGCAAGCTGGGGATCAGCCCGGTCCCCCCTGCGTGCTGCCGATCCTGCTACCGCAACCCTCGATCCGGTCTGATCTTGGACTGGGAATGAACTCTGTATGCTTAGACTGGGGATAGACTCCGTATGCCTAAGTCAACCCATGAAATGAGTGTGCAAGCGCTCAGCCGACCGTAGAGGCCGGTCGGAGATGCATAATGCATAAGCTGAGGATCAGCCCGATCCCCTTCTGCGTGCTGTCGATCCCGCTGTCGGTCCTGCTACCACAACCCTCGGTCCAATTGGGGCTTAGACATGGAATGAACTCCGTATGCCTAAACCAACCCAAGAAACAAGCGTACGGGCGCTCAACAGGTCGGAGAGGCAAAATGCGCAAGCCAAGGATCGGCCCGGTCCCCCCTGCATGCTGTCGATCCTGCTACTGGTCCTGCTACCGCAACCATCAGTCCGGTTCAATCTTAGACTGGAATGAACTCTATATGCTTAGACATGGAACGAACTCCGTATGCCTAAGCCAACCCACGAAATGAGCATGCAGGCGCTCAACCGGTCGGAGAGGCAGAATGCGTAAGCTAGGGACCGGCCCAGTCCCCCTTACGTGCTATCGATCCTGCTATCGCAACCCTCAGTCTGGTTCGATCTTAGACTGGGAATGAACTCCATATGCCTAAATCAACCCACGAAACGAGCGTGCGAGCGTTGATCCAACCGGAGAGGCATAATGCGTAATTCGAGGATCGACCTGATCCTTATCTGCGTGCTGCAAGTCCCACTGCCACAACCCTCAGTCCGGTTGGGGCTTAGATATGGAATGAATCCCTATGCATTAGCCAACCCACGAAAGGAGCGTGCGGGCGCTCAGTCGGTCGGAGAGGCAGAATGCACAAGCCGAGGATCGGCTCGGTCCCCTTCTGCATGCTGTCGGTCATGCTGCCACAACCCTCGGTCCGACTGGGGCTTAGACATGGAATGAACTCCCTATGCCTAAGCCAACCCACAAAATGGGCGTGTAGGCGCTCAGCCAGCCAGAGAGGCAAAATGCGCGAGCTGGGGATCGACCCAATCCCCCCTGCATGCTGCCGATCCTACTGCCGCAACTCTCGGTCTGATCCGATCTTAGACTGAGAATGAACTCCGTATGCTTAGACTAGGGATGAACTCCGTATGCCTAAGTCAACCCACGAAATGAGCGTGCAGACTCTCAGCCGACAAGAGAGGCAGGATGCGTAAGCCAGGGATCGAACGGCTGGTAGGTGGGTTTTAGCACATCTTCATATTTATGCCATGCCAATGCCATTTTTATGGCTTGTAAATTCATACATTGGTCCCCTAAGCCTTCATGTGAAGTTCGTGGCAAGACGACCCATTTTCTATTTTTTGCGATTTTTGAAACTTTTTATGGTTCGAGATTTTTTAAAATTGTTTTAGAAAGAGTTTTGTCCCCAAATTTGGTAGAGTTGATCCCTTTATTTTTGTTGGCATGCATAAAAACATTAAGCTAAAAACTCGAAGTGGAGAAGATTTTGTGACCATTTGAAAAAAGTGTCCCCATTTCAGACACTTTAATGGCTACTAGTAGCAAACCTATAAAATCTCAAATGCTCTCTAAGAGGGTGTAAGTTCTCGAGGTTTGATGAGGGATAGGGGGCCAATATAAGGGCCAACTACCAGCACCCATCGCACATCATGTGCGCACACCCCCCGGCCCCCCAATCATCAAAACCCCCAATGTCACCAGTTAGGCTCTCGGTCTGGCTACCATAACCCTCGATCCGACTGCCGATCCCGTTACCACAACCCTAGGTCCGGCTGGGGCTTAGACATGGAATGAACTCCCTATGCCTAAGCCAACCCACGAAACGGACGTGCGGGCGCTCAACCGAAGAGGTAGAATACGCAAGCTGAGGATCGACCCAGTCCCCCCTGTGTGCTGCCGATCCTGCTGCTGCAACCCTCGGTCCGGTCTGATCTTAGACTGGGAATGAACTCCGTATGCTTAAACTGGGGATGAATTTCGTATGCCTAAGTCAACCTACGAAACGAGCATGCGGGCGCTCAGTCGGTCGGAGAGCCATAATGCGCTAGTCGAGGATCGACTCGGTCCCCCCTGTGTGCTGTCATTCCTGAACCCTCGGTCTGGTCTGATCTTAGACTGGGAATGAACTCCGTATGCATAAGTCAACCCATAAAATGAGCGTCCAGGCACTGAGCCGGCCGAAGAGGCAAAATGGGCAAGTCG
Organism: Durio zibethinus; assembly: GCF_002303985.1. The sequence continues at coordinate 31,792,671 of NW_019167826.1, read as the reverse complement.
CGGATCGGCCCAGTCTCCCTCTGCGTGCTACCGATCCCGTTGTCACAACCCTCGATCCGGCTGGGGCTTAGACATGGAATGAACTCCATATGCCTAAGTCAACACACAAAACGGGTATGCAGGCGCTCAGCTGGCCGGAGAGGTAGAATACGTAAGTCGGGGATCGACCCGATCCCCCCTGCGTGCTGTCGATCCTGCTACCCCAACCCTCTGTCTGGTTTGATCTTAGACTGGGAATGAACTTCGTATGCTTAGACATGGAATGAACTCCGTATGCCTAAGCCAACCCATGAAATGGGCGTGCGGGCGCTCAGCCAGATAGAGAGAAAGAATGCGCAAGTCGGGGATCGGCCCGGTCCCTCCTACGTGCTATCGATCTTACTGCTGCAACCCTCGGTCTGATCTGATCTTAGACTGGGAATGAACTCCGTATGCCTAAGTCAACACACGAAATGAGTGGCCAGGCACTAAGCCGGTCGGAGGGGCATAATGTGCAAGCCATGGTCGGCCCAATCCCCTTCTGTGTGCTGTCGGTCCTGCTGCCACAACCCTCGGTCTGACTGGGGCTTAGACATGGAATGAACTCCCTATGCCTAAGCCAACCTATGAAACGGGAGTACGAGCGATCAGCCGGTCGGAGAGGTGGAATGCGCAAGTCAGGTATTGGCCCGATCCCCCCTACGTGCTACCGATCCTGCTACCGGAACCCTCGATCCGGACCGATCTTAGACTGGGAATGAACTTCATATGCTTAGATTGGGGATGAACTTCGTATGCCTAAGTCAACCCACGAAACGAGCGTGGGGGTGCTCAACCGGCCGGAGAGGTCGGTCGGAGAGGCATAATGCGTAAGTCGGGGATCAACCCGGTCCCCCTCTGCGTGCTACCGATCCCACTACCGATCCTGCCATAACCTTCGGTCCGGCTGGGGCTTAGACATGGAATGAACTCCGTATGCCTAAGCCAACCCTTGAAACGAGCGTACGGGCACGCAGCCGGTCGGAGAGGCAAAATGCGCAAGCTTAGGATCGACCAGGTCCCCCCTGCATGCTGCTGATCCTGCTCATGGTCCTACTACCGCAACCCTCGGTCCAGCTACCGCAACCCTCGGTCCAGTTCGATCTTAGACTGGGAATGAACTCCGTATGCTTAGACATGGAATGAACTCCGTATGCCTAAGCCAACCCACGAAATGAGCGTACGGGTGCTCAGTCGACCGGAGAGGCATAATGTGTAAACCAGGGATCAGCCCGATCCCCCTCTGCATGCTACTGATCTCGCTGTCGGTCTTGCAGCCACAACCCTCGGTCCGAATGGGGCTTAGACATGGAATGAACTTCGTATGCCTAAGCCAACCCACGAAATGAGCGTGCGGGTGCTCAGCCGGCCGGAGAGGTAGAATGCGCAAGCCAGGGATTGGCCTGGTCCCCACTGCGTGCTGCCGATCCTACTGCTGGTCCTGTTGTCATAACCTTCGGTCTGATCTGATCTTAGACTGGGAATGAACTTTGTATGCTTAGACATGGAATGAACTCCCTATGCCTAAGCCAACCCATGAAGCGGACGTACGGGCGCTCAGTCGGTCGGAGAGGCTGAATGCGCAAGTCGGGGATTAGACCAGTCCCCCCTGTGTGCTGTCGATCCTGCTACCGCAACCTTCGGTCCGGTCCGATCTTACACTGGGAATGAACTCTGTATGCTTAGACTAGGGATGGACTCCGTATGCCTAAGTCAACCCACGAAACGAGCCTGCGGGCGTTCAGCCGACCAGAGGGGCAGGATGTGCAAGCCGGGGATCGAACGAGTGGTAGGTGCGTTCAAGCACATCTTCATATTTCTGAAATACCAATGCCATTTTTTATGGTGTGTAAATTCATACAATGGTCCCCTAAGCCTTCATCCGAAGTTTCGTGGCAAGACGACCCGTTTTCTATTTTTCACGATTTTCAAAACTTTTTACGGGTTGAGATTTTTTATAATTTTTTTAGAAAGAGTTTTGTCCCCAAATTTGGTAGAGGTAATCCTTGTATTTTTTTTGGTATGCAAAAAACAATTCAGCTAAAAAATTGAAGTGGAGAAGATTTTGTGACCGTTTGAAAAAAGTGTCCCATTTTAGACACTTTAATGTCTACTGACAGCAAACCTATAAAATCTCAAATGCTCTTTAAGGTGGTTTGAGTTCTCGAGGCTTGATAAGGGATAGGGGGCAATATAAGGGCCAAGTACCAGCACCCATCGCACATCATGTGCGCACACCCCCCCGACACCCCCAATCGTCGAAACCCCTAATGTTATCGGTTAGGCTCTCCGGTGATGGTGCCCCGGGTGAAAAAAAATGGGCACCAGCAAATGCCCGAGCCCAGCATGTGCACTGTGGCTCAAAATCTTAGACGGGGAATGAACTCCGTATGCTTAGACATGGAATGAACTCCATATGCCTAAGCCAACCTACGAAACGAGCATGCGGGCGCTCAACCGGTCGGAGAGGCATAATGCACAAAACGGGGTTCGGCCCGGTCCCCCTCTGCGTGTTGTCGATCCCACTACCACAACCCTCGGTCCGGCTGGGGCTTAAACATGGAATGAACTCCCTATCCCTAAGCTAACCAACGAAATGGGTGTACGGGCACTCAGCCGGCTAGAGAGGCAGAATGCGAAAGCCGGGGATCAGCCCAGTCCCCCCTGCATGCTACCGATCCTGCTGTCGTAACCCTTGGTCTGGTCATATCTTAGACTGGGAATGAACTCTGTATGCTTAGATTGGGGGTGAACTTCGTATGCCTAAGTCGTCCCGTAAAACGAGTGTACGGGCACTCCGCCGATCAGAGAGGCCGACCTGAGGGGCATATTGCACAAGCCGGGGATCAGCCCGGTCCCCCTTTATGTGCTGTCGATCCCGCTGCTGGTCCTACTACCACAACCCTCGGTCTGACAAGGGCTTAGACATGGAATGAACTTCGTATGCCTAAGCCAACCCATGACACGAGCGTGCAGGCACTCGGCCGATCGAAAAGGCAGAAAGCGCAAGCTGGGGATCGATTCGGTCCCCCCTGCGTGCTGCTGATCCTCCTGCTGGTCCTACTACTGCAACCCTCGGTCCGATCTGATCTTAGACTGGGAATGAACTCTGTATGCTTAGACATGGAATGAACTCCGTATGCCTAAGCCAACCCATAAACCGAGCGTGTGGGCGCTCAGCCGGTCGGAGAGGTAGAATGCGTAAGCTGGGGATCGGCTCAGTCCCCCCTGCATGCTGTCGATCCTGCTACTGCAGCCCTCGATCCAGTCCTATCTTAGACTGGGAATGAACTCTGTATGCCTAAGTCAACCCACGAAACGAGCGTGCGGGTGCTGAGCCGACCGGAGAGGTATAATGCGCAAGTCAGGGACCGACCCGGCCCTCCTCTGCGTGCTGCCAGTCCCGCTACCACAACCCTCAATCTGGCTGGGGCTTAGACATGGAATGAACTCCCTATGCCTAAGCCAACCCATGAAACAGGCTGCGGGTGCTCAGCCGACTGGAGAGGCAGAATGCGCAAGCCGGGGATCGATCCGGTCCCCCCTGCGTGCTGCCGATCCTGCTATCGCAACCCTCGGTCAAGTTTGATCTTAGACTGGGAATGAACTTCGTATGCTTAGACTGGGGATGAACTCCGTATGCCTAAGTCAACCCACGAAACGAGCGTGCGAATGCTCAGCCGACCGGAGAGGCAGGATGCGTAAGTCGGGGATTGAACGGGTGGTAGGTGGGTTCAAGCACATCTTCATATTTCTGCCATGCCAATGCCATTTTTATGGCTTGTGAATTCATACAATGGCCCCCTAAGCTTCATGTGAAGTCTCGTGGCAAGATGACTCGTTTTCTATTTTTCACGATTTTCAAAACCTTTTATGCTTCAGGATTTTTTAAAATTTTTTTAGAAAGAGTTTTGTCCCAAAATTTAGTAGAGGTGATCCCTGTATTTTTTTTGGCATGCGCAAAAAAATTCAGCTAAAAAGTCAAAGTGGAGAAGATTTTGTTGATCGTCTTGAAAAAAGTGTCCCCATTCCAGACACTTAATGCGTTACTGGCCAGCAAACCTATAAAATCTCAAATGCTTTTTAAGGGGGGTGTGAGTTCTCCAGGTTTGATGAAGGATAGGGGGCCAATATAAGGGCCGAGTACCAGCATCCATCACACATCATGTGCACACAGCCCCCGGCTCCCTCAATCGTCGAACCCCCAAAGCCGTCGGTGATGCTCTGACGATGGTGCCTTAGGTGAAAAAAATACGGCACCAGCACATGCTCGAGCCCAGGCATGTGCACCATGGCTCAAAATCTTAGACTGGGAATGAACTCCATATGCTTAGACAAGGAATGAACTCCGTATGCCTAAGCCAACCCACGAAACAAGCGTGCGGGTGCTCAACCGACCGGAGAGGCAAAATGCGCAAGCTGGGGATGGGCCTGGTCCCCAGAGCGTGCTGTCGATCCTGCTGCCGCAACCCTTGGTCTGGTTTGATCTTAGACTGGGAATGAACTCCGTACGCCTAAGTCAACCCACGAAACAAGCGTGTGGGCGCTGAGCCAACGGGAGAGGCATAATGGGCAAGCCGGGGATCGGCTCGGTCCCCCTCTGCTCGCTGTCGGTCCTGCTGCCACAACCCTCGGTCCAGCTGGGACTTAGACATGGAATGTACTTCCTATGCCTAAGCTAACCCACGAAACGGGCGTCCAGGTGCTCAGCCGGCAGGAGAGGCAGAATGCGCAAGCTCGGGATCGACCCAGTCCCCTCTGCGTGCTGTCGATCCTGCTACCGCAACCCTCGGTCCAGTCTGATCTTACTCTGGGAATGAACTTCGTATGCTTAGACTGGGGACGAACTCCGTATGCTTAAGTCAAC
>NW_019167826.1:31717905-31786786 GCF_002303985.1 Durio zibethinus | reverse complement strand
TGCTGTTGATCTGCTACCGTAACCCTCGGTACGATCCAATCTTATACTGGGAATGAACTTCGTATGCCTAAGTTAACCCATGAAATGAGTGGTCAGGCATTGAGTCGGTTGGAGAGGCATAATACACAAGCCGGGGATTAGCCCGGTCCCCCTTGTGTGCTATCAATCCTGCTACCGCAACCCTCAGTCCGGTCCGATCTTAGACTGGGAATGAACTTCGTATGCTATAGACTGGGGATGAACTCCGTATGCCTAAGTCAACCCATGAAACGAGTGTGCGGGTGCTCAACCGGCCGAGAGGTAGGCCAGGGAGGCATAATGCATAAGTCGAGGATCAGCCTGATCCCCCTCTGCATGTTACCGATCCTGCTGTCGGTCCTGCTACCACAACCCTTGGTCCGGTTGGGGCTTAGACATGGAATGAACTCCGTATGCCTAAGCCAACCCACGAAACGAGCATGCGGGTGCTCAACCGATCGGAGAGGAAGAATACGTAAGCCAAGGACCGACTCGGTCCCCTCCTGCATGCTATCGATCCTGCTACCGCAACTCTCGGTCTGGTCTGATCTTAGATTGGGAATGAACTCTGTTTGCCTAAGTCAACCCACGAAACGAGCGTTCAGGTGCTAAGCCAGTTGGAGAGGCATAATGCGCAAGTCGGGGATCAGCCCGGTCCCCCTCTGCATGATGTCGATCCCGCTGCCACAACCCTCGGTCCAGTTGGGGTGTAGACATGGAATGAACTCCCTTATGCCTAACCAACCCATGAAGGCACTGTTGGGCCGCTCAGATCGATCGAAGGACTGCCAGCCAGAGAGGTGTAAATGCGCAAGTCGGGGATTAGCCCGGTCTCCCCTCTACGTGGCTACCAGATCCCAGCTACTAGCCTACCTGCCACAAATCTTTTGGTCCGACTGGGGCTTAGAGCATGGAATGAACTCTGTATGCCTAAACCAAACTCACGAAATGAGCGTGTGGGCGTTCCGTCTGATCGAAGAGTAGAATGTGCAAGTCTGGGATCGGACCGGTCGCCCCATTGCATGCTACCAATCCTGCTACTGGTCTTGCTGTCGCAACCCTCGATCCGGTCTGATCTTAGACTGGAATGAACTCCGTATGCTTAGACATGGAATGAACTCCGTATGCCTAAGCCAACCCACGAAACGAGCGTGTGGGAGCTCAGCTGACCGGAGAGGATAGATGCGCAAGTCGAGGATCGGCCCGGTCCCTCCCTGCGTGCTGTTGATCTTGCTACGTGCAACCCTCAGTTCAGTTCGATCTTAGACTGGGAATGAACTCCGTATGCTTGAGTCAACCCATAAAACGAGCGTACGGGCGCTAAGCCGACCAGAGGGGTATAATGCGTAAGTCGAGATCGACGAGATCTCCCTCTGCATGCTGCCGATTCCCGCTGCGACAACCCTCGGTCCGACTGGGGCCTTAGACATGGGAATTAACTCCCTATGCCTAAGCCAACCCATGAAACGGGCGTGCGGGGTTCTCAACTGATCGAGAGGCAGAATGCAAAATATGGGATCGACTCGGTTCCCCCTGCGAGCTGTCGATCCTGCTGCTGCCACCCTCAGTCCGATTTGATCTTAGATTGGGAATGAACTCCGTATGCGTAGACTGGGGATGAACTCGTATGCCTAAGTTAACCCATGAAACGAGCGTGCGGACACTCAACGGACCAGAGAGATAGGATGCGCAAGCCGAGGATGCGAACGGGTGGTAGGTGGGTTCAAGCACATCTTCATATTTCTGCCATGCCAATGCCATTTTTATGGCTTGTAAATTTATACAATTGTCCCTATGCCTTCATGTGAAGTTTCGTGGCAAGACGACCCATTTTCTATTTTTCAGGATTTTTGAAACTTTTTACGGCTCGAGATTTTTTAAAATTTTTTTAGATGGGGTTTTGCCTCCAAATTTGGTAGAGGTGATCCTTGTATTTTTTTGGCATGCACAAAAAAATTCAGATAAAAACTCGAGGTGGAGAAGATTTTGTGACCATTTGAAAAAAGTGTCCCCATTTCAGACATTTTAATTACTATTGGCAGGAAACCTATAAAATTTCAAATGCTCTTTAAGGGGGTGTGTGTTCTTGAGGTTTGATGAGGGATAGGGGGCCAATATAAGAGCCACATCATGTGCGCACACCCCCTGGCCCCCCCAATCGTCAGAAACCCCAATGCCTCCAGTTAGGCTCTTCGATGATGCTCCGACGACGCTCCGGTGATGTTGCCCCGAGCAAAAAAAATGTGGCACCAACACATGCCCGAGCCCAGCATGTGCACCCTGGTGCAAAATCTTAGACTAGGAATGAACTACGTATGCTTAGACATGGAATGAACTCCGTATGTCTAAGCCAACCCACAAAACGAGCGTGCAGGCGCTCAGCCGATCGGAGAGGCAAAATGCGCAAGCTGAGGATCGGCCCGGTCCCCATGTGTGCTATCGATCCTGCTGCTAGTCCTGCTACCGTAACACTCGATCTGGTCTGATCTTAGACTGGGAATGAACTCTGTATGCTTGACATGGAATGAACTCCGTATGCCTAAGCCAACCCATGAAACGAGCGTACGGGCGTTCAACCGATCGGAGAGGTAGAATGCACAAGCCGAGAATCGACCCGATTCCCCCTTACGTGCTATCGATCCTGCTACCGCAACCTTCGATCCGGTCCAACCTTAGATTGGGAATGAACTCCGTATGCCTAAGTCATCCCACGAAATGAGCATACAGGCGCTAAGCCAGCCGGAGAGGCATAATGCACAAGCCGGGGATCAGCCCGATCCCCCTCTGCGTACTATCGGGGCCGCTACCCCAACCCTCGATCTGGCTGGGGCTTAGACATGGAATGGACTCCCTATGCCTAAGCCAACCCATGAAATGGGAGTGCGGGCGCTCAGCCGATCGGAGAGGCAGAATGCGCAAGTCGGGGATCGTCTCGATCCCCCCTGCGTGCTGTCGATCCTACTGTCGCAACCCTCGGTCCGGTTTGATCTTTGACTGGGAATGAACTTCGTATGCTTAGACTAGGGATGAACTCCGTATGCCTACGTTAACCCATGAAATGGGCGGGCAGGAGCTCAATCAACTGAAGAGGCTGACTGGAAAGGCAGAATGCGCAAGTGGAGGATCGGCCTGGTCCCCCCTACGTGCTACCGCTCCTGCTGCTAGTTCTGTTGTCGTAACCCTCGGTCCAATCTGATCTTAGGCTGGAAATGAACTTCGTATGCTAAGACATGGAATGAACTCCGTATGCCTAAGCCAACCCATGAAACAAGCGTGCGGGTGCTCAGCCGACCAAAGATGCAAAATGCATAAGCCGGGGATCGGCCTGGTGCCCCCTGCGTGCTATCAATCTTGCTACCGTAACCCTCAGTCCGATCCAATCTTAGATTGGGAATGAACTCCATATGCCTAAGTCATCCCACGAAATGAGCGTTTGGGTGATGAGCCAATCGGAGAGGCATAATGCGCAAGCCGGGGATCGGCTCAGTCCCCCTCTGCGTGCTGTCGGACCCGCTGCCACAACCCTCAGTCCTGCTGGGGCTTAGACATGGAATGAACTCCCTATGCCTAAGCCAACCCACGAAACGGGCGTGTGGGTGCTTAGCTGGTCGGAGAGGTAGAATGCGCAAGCCAAGGATCAGCCCGGTCCCTCGCTGCGTGCTACCGATCCTACTGCCGTAACCCTCGGTATGCTTAGACATGAAAGAACTCCGTATGCAAAAGTCAAACCATGAAACGAACGTGCGGACACGGAGCTAGTCGAAGAGGCATAATGCGTAAGTCGGGGATCGACCTGGTCCCCCTCTACGTGCTGCAGGTCCCGTTGCCACAACCCTCGATCTGGCTGGGGCTTAGACATGGAATGAACTCCCTATGCCTAAACCAACCCACGAAACGGGCATGTGGGCGCTCAATCGGCCGGAGAGGCAGAATGCGCAAGTCGGGGGTCGGCCTGATCCCCCCTGCGTGCTGTCGATCCTACTGTCGCAACCATCGATCCGGTCTGATCTTAGACTGGAAATGAACTCCGTATGCTTAGACCGGGGATCAACTCCGTATGCCTAAGTCAACCCACGGAATGAGCGTGCGGGTGCTCAGTCGGCCAGAGAGGCATAGTACGCAAGCCGGGGATCAGCCCGATCCCCTTCTGCATGCTGCTGATCCCACTACTGATCCTACTGCCACAACCCTCGGTCCAGCTGGGGCTTAGACATAGAATGAACTCCGTATGGCTAAGCCAACCCATAAAACGAGCGTACGGGTGCTCAACCGGCCGAAGAGGCAAAATGTGTAAGCCGGGGATCGGCCCGGTCGCCCCTGCGTGCTGTCGATCCTGTTGTTGCAACCTTCGGTTCGGTCCGATCTTACACTGGGAATGAACTTCGTATGCTTAGACATGGAATGATCTCTGTATGCCTAAGCCAACCCGTGAAACGAGCGTGCGGGCGCTCAGCCGACCGGAGAGGCAGAATGCGTAAGCCAGGGATCGGTCCGGTCCTTCCCCCGCGTGTTGTCGATCTTGCTACCGTAATCCTTGGTCCGGTCTGATCTTAGATTGGGAATGAACTCTGTATGCCCAAGCCAACCCACAAAATGAGCGTGCAGGCGTTCAACCAACCGGAGAGCCAAAATACGCAAGCCGGGGATCAGCCCGGTCCCCCTGCAGCTGGTCCTACTACTACTGCAACCCTCGGTTCGGTCCGATCTTATACTGGGAATGAACTACATATGCCTTAGACATGGAATGAACTCCAATGCCTAGCCAACCCATAAAACGAACGACTGGTGGGGCGCTGAGCTGGTCGGAGAGGCATAATGCGTAAGTCGAGGATTGGCCTGGCCCCCTCTGCGTGCTGTCGATCCACTGCCACAACCCTCAGTCCGGCTAGGGCTTAGACATGGAATGAACTCCCTATGCCTAAGACAACCACGAAATGGGCATGCGGGCTTTCAGCCATTGGAGAGCTAGAATGCGCAAGCCGGGGATCAGCTCGATCCCCCCTACGTGCTGTCGATCCTGCTGCTCAACCCTCGGTCCGATCCGATCTTAGACTGGGAATGAACTCTATATGCTTAGACATGGAATGAACTCTGTATGCCTAAGCCAACCAATGAAATGAAAGTGCGGGCGCTCAGCCGATCGAAGAGGCAGAATACGTAAGCCGAGGAACCAGCCCACCCCCATACGTGCTGTCAATCCTGCTGCTGCAACCTTGGTCCGATCTGACTTAGACTGGGAATGAACCGTATGCCTAAGTCAAACCCATGAAATGAGCGTACGGGTGCTGAGTCGACCGGGAGAGCATAACGCGCAAGCGAGGGATCGGCCGGTCCCCCTCTGCGTGCTGCCGATCCCATGCCACAACCCTCGATCCGGTTGGGGCTTACATGGGAATGAACTCCCTATGCCTAAGCCAACCCATGAAACGGCATGCGGGCGCTTAGTCGGTCGGAGAGGTAGAATGCATAAGCCAGGGATGGCCCAATCCCCCCTGCGTGGCTACTGATCCTACTGTCCAACCCCTCGGTCCGGCCAGATCTTAGACTAGGAATGAACTCCGTATGCTTAGAATGGGGATGAACTCCGTCTGCCTAAGTCAACCCACGAAACAAGCATGCGGTCGCTCAGCCAAACCAGAGAGGCAGCGATGTCAAGCCGGGGATCGAACGGGTGGTAGGTGGGTTCAAGCACATCTTCATATTTCTGCCATGCCAATGCCATTTTTGTGGCTTGTAAATTCAATACAATCATCCCCTAAGCCTTCATGTGAAGTTTCGTGGCAAGACGACCCGTTTTCTATTTTTCATGATTTTGAAACATTTTACGGTTCGGGATTTTTTAAAATTTTTTTAGAAAGATTTTTGTCCCTGAAATTTCATAGAGGTGATCCTTGTATTTTTTTGGGCTTGCACAAAAAATTCAGCCTAAAAAACTGAAGTGGAGAAGATTTTGTGATCATTTGAAAAAAAGTGTCCCCATTTAGAGACTTTAATGGCTACTGGCAACAAACCTATCAAATCTCAAATGCCACTTTAAGGGGGTGTGAGTTCTCGAGGTTTGATGAGGGATAGGGGGCCACTATAAGGCCAAAGTACCGCACCCCATCGCACATCACTGTGCGCACACCCCCCGGCCCACCCAATCACCGGAACCCCCAATGCCGCCGGTTAGGCTCTTCCGACGACGCTCGGACGATGGGTGCCCCGGGCGAAAAAAATGTGACACCAGCACATGCTAGCCCAGGCATGTTCACCGTGGCTCAAAATCTTAGACTGGGAATGGTCTCCTATGCTTAGACATGTAATGAACTCGTATGCCTAAGCCAACCCACGAAATGAGCGTGCGGGCGCTCAGCCAGCCGGAGAGGTAGAATGCTCAAGCCGAGGATCGGCTCGGTCCCCCTCTACGTGCTGCCGGTCCCACTGCCACGACCCTCAGTCTGGTTTGGGCTTAGACATGGAATGAACTCTCTATGCCTAAGCCAACCCATGAAACGGGCTTGCGGGCGCTCAGTCGATCGGAGAGGTAGAATGCACAAGCCGAGGATCAACCCGGTCCCCCTGCATGTTTCCAATCCTGCTGCTGCAACTCTCGATCCGATTCAATCTTTGATTGGGAATGAACTCCATATCATTATACTGTGGATGAACTCCGTATGCCTAAGTCAACCCGTAAAACAAGCAGGCGGGCGCTCAGCCGACCAAAGAGGCCGATCGGAGAGGTAGAATGCGCAAGCCAGGGATCGGCCCGTCCCCCCTACGTGCTACCGATCCTACTGCCGCAACCCTTGGTCTGGTCTGATGTTAGACTGGGAATGAACTCCGTACGCTTAGACTAGGGACGAACTCCGTGTGCCTAAATCAACCCACGAAACGAGCGTGCGGGTGTTTAGCCGACCAGAGAGGCAGGATGTGCAAGCTGGGGATCGAAAGGGTGGTAGGTGGGTTCAAGCACATCTTCATATTTCTGCCATGCCAATGCCATTTTTATGGCTTATAAATTCATACAATGGTCCCCTAAGCCTCATGTGAAGTTTCGTGGCAAGAGGACCCATTTTCTACTTTTCATGATTTTTGAAACTTTTTACGGTTCGGGATTTTTTAAAATTTTTTTGGAAAGAGTTTTTTCCCCAAATTTGGTAGAGGTGATCCTTGTATTTTTGTTGGCATGCACAAAAAAATTTAGCTAAAAACTCAAAGTGGAGAAGATTTTGTGATCGTTTGAAAAAAGTGTCCCCATTTTAGAGACTTTAATGGCTACTGGCAGCAAACCTATAAAATCTCAAATGCTCTTTAAAAGGGTGTGAGTTCTTGAGGTTTGATGAGGGATAGGGGGCCAATATAAGGGCCAAGTGTCACGCCCTGGGCAGGCGCGCCAGGCACATCAGGCGCACCAGCAGGCGAGCCAGAGGTTGAGGCCCGCAGACCAGGCATGCTGGTGGGTATCTGCATGCAAAGCCTAGCATGCTGTCGATCCTGCTACCGCAACCCTTGGTCGGTCCAATCTTAGACTGGGAATGAACTCCGTATGCTTAGATTGTGGATGAACTTCGTATGCCTAAGTCAACCCACGAAACGAGCGTGCGGGTGCTCAGCCGACCGAAGAGGCCGATAGGAGAGGCATAATGCGCAAGCCGAGGATCAGCCCGGTCCCCCTCTGTGTGCTATCGATCTTGCTGCCAGTCCTATTGTCAAAACCCTCGGTTAGGTTGGGGCTTAGACATGGAATGAACTCTGTATGCCTAAGCCAACCCACGAAACGAGTGTGCAGGTGCTCAATCGATCGGAGAGGCAGAATGCGTAAGCCGAGGATCGACCCGGTCCCCCTTCGTGCTGTCGATCCTGCTGCTACAAACCTCGGTCTGACTGGGGTTTAGACATGGAATGAACTCCCTATGCCTAAGCCAACCCATGAAATTGGCGTGCGGGTGCTTAGCCGATCGAAGAGGTAGAATGCACAAGCCGGGGATTGGCCCGGTCCCCCCTGCATGCTGTCGATCCTACTGCCGCAACCCTAGATTCGGTCTGATCTTAGACTGGGAATGAACTCCGTATGCTTAGACTGAGGATGAACTCCGTATGCCTAAGTCAACCTATGAAACGAGCGTGCGGGCGCTCAGCCAGCCGGAGAGGCCGACAGGAGAGGCATAATGCGCAAGCCAAGGATTAGCCCGATCCTCCTCTGCGTGCTACTGATCCCGCTACCGGTACTATTGTCAAAACCCTCGGTCAAACTGAGGCTTAGACATGGAATGAACTCCGTATGCCTAAGTCAACCCACGAAATGAGCGTGCGGGTGCTGAGCCAGCCGAAGAGGCGTAATGCGTAAGCCGGGGATCGACCTGTTCCCCCTCTGTGTCTACCAATCCCGCTGCCACAACCCTCGATCCGGCTGGGGCTCAGACATGGAATGAACTCCCTATGCCTAAGCCAACCCACAAAACTGACGTACGGGTGCTTAGCCGGTCGAAGAGGTAGAATGCACAAGCTGGGGATTGGCCTGGTCCCCCTTGCGTGCTGTCGATCCTGTTGCCATAACCCTCGATCCGGTCTGATCTTAGACTGGGAATAAACTCCGTATGCCTAAGTCAACCCACGAAATGAGCGTGCGGGCGTTCAACTGACCAGGGAGGCAGGATGCACAAGCCGGGGATCGAGCGGGTGGTAGGTGGGTTCAAGCACATCTTCATATTTCTGCCATGCCAATGCCATTTTTATGGCTTGGAAATTCATACAATGGTCCCCTAAGCCTTCATGTGAAGTTTCATGGCAAGACTACCATTTTCTATTTTTCACGATTTTTGAAACATTTTGTGATTTAGGATTTTTTAAAAATTGTTTAGAAATAGTTTTGTGCCCAAATTTGGTAGAGGTGATCCTTGTATTTTTTTTGGCTTGCAAAAAAAAAATTCAGCTAAAAAATCGAAGTGGAGAAAATTTGGTGACCGTTTGAAAAAAATATCCCCATTTCAGACACTTTAATGGCTACTAGCAGCAAACCTATAAAATCTCAAATGCTCTTTAAGGGGGTGTGGAGTTCTCAAGGTTTGATGAGGGATAGGGGGCCAAATATAAGGGCCAAGTGTCATGCCCTGGGAGGGGCGCGCCTGGCACATCAGGCGTACCAACAGGTGAGCCAGAGGTTGAGGCCCGCAGACCAGGCATGCTGGCAGGTATTTGCGTGCAAAGCTAGCAAACGAGTTCAGAATGTGCGTCGAACTTGCAGGCCAGCCCGTGAGACCAAGTCCTGGCTAAAAGCTACCCGCACCACATCCAAAAGGGCCCAAGGTGCTGGACACACAAGGGAAGCTTCTGGAAGCAGGCAGGATTAGTAGTAGCATCCTGGCATATTTGGTTGACCCTGAAAATCTGGAGTTAGCATCCTGATTGATTGTAATCTATATAATCCCATGATTTTAGCCTTTATTCTAGGGATATTGCCATTAAGTGTAAGTTGGAGCCTCAACTATAAATAGAGGGCTGCTCCTCCCTCATTTGTACACCATCAAACACTTCTATTTCAGTGAATACAAGAGCATTTCCAGAATTCTGCCTTCTTATCCTTTTTCTCTTTAACTTGCGTAATCAGCCCTTCTTGTTGTTCTAGTGCCCGTACGCTTATGTTTTAGGCTAAATTAGGCATAAAGGAGGAGATTCCAAGCCTAAGGTCGCACGGTTTCTGAGTCTAAGGTCAAAGCCCGTGACAGTTGGTATTAGAGCAGGTTCGATTCTGTGTGTTTGTGTTGTGCAGGTTAGAGGAGATGGCATCCCAAAGTGACGCTGGTAACCAACAACCAGAGGCCCAGGAGCATGGGCATGGAAGAGGGAGGAAAGCCAGTTCTAAAGATATCTGGTATACCATGGACGGTAGGCTGGCCAAGGTGGAGGTGACCATGGGCGACATAGGGGAGAAGCTTGAGGGGGTAGAGACTCACATTGCATCGCTAGACTCCATGAGGGAGGAGATCCAAAGTGAGCTGCAAGCTACTCTCAACAAAGGCTTGGATGTGTTCACCCAAAAGAATCAGACCTTGGAGGTTGAAGTGCTGACCTTGCACGATGGCATGGAGGCCATGCGCCAGGGGATGGAGGAGCTTACTAGTGAGCTCGTTGCTTGCAAGACTGCCATTGGGAATGGCATGTTTGCTGGACTGTCCAAGTCCAGATTGGATGTCCCCAAGCCTATGGAGTTCAAGGGGACTAGGGCGGCCAAGGAAGTAGATAACTACCTTTAGGGTATGGAGCAGTACTTTCAGGCCATGGGCATGCAAGATGAGGCAATAAAGGTAAGCACCGCTGCTGTGTATCTCACTGATGTAGCCTTATTGTGGTAGAGATGCAGGTGTGATGATGTCAGGCATGGGAGCACCAAGATTGGAACCTGGGTAGAGTTCCAAAAGGAGTTCAGAGAACAATTTTACCCAGAGTATGCCGATGATGAGGCGCAGGCAAAGTTGCGCAGGCTGAGCCAACAAGGGGACATAAGGGAGTATGTCTAGAAATTCTCTGAACTGATGCTACAGATCTCGAATCTAGGTGAAAAGGATGCCTTATTTGCTTTCATGGATGGGTTGAAGCCATGGGTGAAGCATGAGCTACAAAGGAGAGGAGTTCATGACTTCGCTAAAGCCATGACTACTGCCGAGGCCTTGATAGAGTTCAAACCTCTGAACAAGTTCGAGTCTACCAAGCCCAAGGGTAAGGGTAGGGATGATAGGGACTGGAAGAAGCAGTCCAAAGGGAAGGACCATGATCGGGAGTCCAAGGATGGAGATCAAGACCGTTCAACCAAGGATGGCGAGAGGAAGCCACCAGTAGGGAAGTGGAAAGCAAAAGGGGGACTGAGAGCCACTAGCATGCTACCTATGTGGAGGGAACCACATAGCGCAATTGCCAGCAGAAGGGCAAGCTGGCTGCTGTAGACAAGGAGTCTAACGAGGAGCCAGAGTCAGGGGCAGCAAAGCTTGGGTCATTGGTGCTCAATGCTGTCCAGAGTAAGCGGAGCCGTAAGCCAAAAGGCTTGATGTTTACGGATCTAATGGTTGTGAGTCAGAAGGTGAGTGCACTGGTGGACACAGGTGCCTCACATCTTTTTATTTCAGGTGATAGAGCCTAGAAGCTCAGACTAAAGGTGCAGAAAGGGACTGGTACCATCAAAACGATGAACTCCAATGAAGTTCCAGCCATTGGAGTAGCGCGGGGAGTGGAGTTACAGCTTGGAGACTGGAAAGGCAAGGAGACCATTGAGGTAATACCCCTTGATGACTATGAGTTTGTGATTGGGTTGGATTTCCTTGTTCGGATTAACACCCTCCTTGTGCCTTTTACCGATTGTGTTTGCATCTTGGATGCACGGTGCCAATGCCTAGTGCCATTGAGGAGAGGGTCTGGAGTTGGGTCGCGGTGGTGTCAGCCATCCAATTTGCCAAGGCGGTAAGCAGACAAGAAGACACCTTCTTGGCAGCCCTGAAATATGATGAGCCAAGGGAGAAAGAGATCGAGTCACCCTTGGAGGTGCTAAAGGTGCTGAAGACCTTTAGTGATGTGATGCCGCAAAGCTACCTAGCAAGCTACCACCTAAGAGGGAGGTGGACCACAAGATCGAGCTAGTGTCCGAGGCCAAGCCACCAGCTAGAGCCCCTTACCGAATGTCTCCACCAGAGTTGGAGGAGTTGAGGAAGTAGCTCAAAGAGTTAGTTGATGCTGGCTTCATCAGGCCATCGAAGGCACCCTATGGTGCATCGGTTCTATTTCAGCGTAAGCATGATGGGTCGTTGCGGCTGTGCATAGACTACCGGGCTTTGAACAAGCTGACCATCAAGAACAAGTACCCCATCCCACTCATTGCGGACTTGTTCGATCAACTTGGGAGTGCAAGGTGGTTCACCAAGCTGGATTTGAGGTCAGGCTACTATCAAGTCAGGATCACGGAGGGAGATGAGCCAAAGATAGCATGTGTCACTCGGTGTGGTTCGTATGAGTTCTTGGTGATGCCTTTCGGACTCACGAACGCCCCAGCAACATTCTGCACCCTTATGAACAAGGTACTTCAGTCATTCCTTGATCGGTTTGTTATGGTTTATTTGGATGACATTGTGATCTACAGCCAGACTTTGGGAGAGCATGTAGACCACTTGAGACAGGTGTTCAAGGTGTTGTGGGTGCACAAGCTATTTGTCAAGAGGGAGAAGTGCTCATTCGCCTAGCAGGAGATCCCATTCCTTGGCCACATAGTGGGAGGTGGCAGGATACGCATGGATGAAGGCAAGATACACGCCATCCTGGAGTGGCAACCACCAGCCAAGGTCACTGAGTTGAGATCGTTCCTTGGGCTGGTCAACTACTACAGGCATTTCATCAAAGGTCACTCAGCAATAGCCACGCCATTGACTGACTTGCTCAAGAAAGGGAAAGCATGGGAGTGGAGCGCAGGGTGCCAGGAAGCCTTTGACAGGTTGAAGCGGGCTGTGATCGAAGAGCCAGTCTTGGCCTTGCCAGACCATGCCAAGCCGTATGAGGTGCATACGGATGCATCAGACTTTGCCATAGGGGGCATGTTGATGTAGGAGGGACATCCAGTAGCGTTTGAGAACAGGAAGCTGAACGAGACTGAGCGCAAGTACATGGTCCAAGAGAAAGAGATGACTACAGTGGTGCACTGCTTGCACACTTGGCACCATTACCTGTTGGGGTCGAGGTTCATGGTTAGGACGGACAATGTGGTGACCAACTACTTCCAAACGTAGAAGAAGCTATGCCCCAAGAAGGCGAGATGGCAAGATTTTCTTACGGAATTTCATTTCCAGATAGAGTATAAGCCGAGGTGGGTGAACCTAGTGGCAGACGCCCTGAGCAGGAAGGCTAACCTTATTGCCATTAGCCAACCAGAGGGGTCACTGGTGCCACGCATCAAGGAAGGACTTACGCATGATCTTACAGCTAAGGCTTTGATGGAGTACGCCCAGTAAGGTAAAACTAGGTGGTTCTGGTTGCAGGATGGCTTGTTGTACACCAAAGGCAGTAGACTGTTTATGCCACAGCATGGGAAGCTCCGCAAGGAAGTTTTGCAAGAATGCCATGATTCAAGGTGGGTTGGACACCTCGGAGTGAGCCGTACCTTGGCGCTGATCGAGGATCGGTACTACTGGCCGCACATGAGGGATGATGTGGAGGCCTATGTGAAGACTTGTCTTGTGTGCCAACAGGACAAGGTGGAGCTCAAGAAACCAGGTGTTGTCTTGGAGCCATTGCCAATGCCAGAGTGACCATGGGAGAGTGTTTCTCTGGACTTTATAGTCGGTCTACCCAAAGCAGAAGGGTTTGGAAGCATCATGGTAGTGGTGGACAGGTTTTCCAAGTATGGAATCTTCATTCCAGCAACCAAGGAATGCCCAGTCAAGGAGGCAGCTCAATTGTTCCTGAAGAACATGGTTAAGTACTGGAGAGTGCCGAAGACCATTGTTAGTGATCGGGACGGGCGTTTCACCGGTAGGTTCTGGACTGAGTTGTTCAAGTTATTGGGGTCAGACTTGAACTTTTCCACCAGCATGCATCTGCAGACCGATGGGCGGACAGAATGAGTGAATGGATTATTAGAGGTCTACCTCAGGCACTGTGTGAGTACCACACAAAGGGACTGGCCAAAGCTGCTAGATATTGCATAGTTTTCCTACAACTTGCAAAGGAGTGAGGCAATGACCTAGAACCCACTTGAGGTTGTGACAGGGCAACAACCACTAACACCTGGTTCGATTGCTGCAGGTTATACAGGGCTGAATCCAGCAGCATACAAATTTGCCAAGGCATGGCAGGAGTAAACTGACTTGGCCAGAGTTTGTCTACACAAGGCGGCCAAGAGGTCGAAGAAGTGGGTAGACCAGAATAGGCGGGACGTGCAGTTCCAGGTTGAAGACTTGGTGTTGGTGAAGCTGCATCCCATTGTGCGCCATAGGGGGCTGCACAAAGGCCTAGTTTGAAGGTATGAAGGGACCTTTTCGAGTAGTCAAGAGGGTAGGTAAGGTTGCCTACAAGCTGGATATGCCACCCAAGTGAGGTACACCGGTGTTCCATGTGAGCATGCTCAAGCCGTTCCATGAGGATGAGGGAGATCCAAGATGGGCAGAGTCAAAGTGTGCGCCATTAGGAGCAAGGGCCTCATATGAGAAGGAGGTCCACAGCATCATAGCTGATCAGAGGTGAGATGGAAGAACTATCAGCCAAGACAAGAATACTGGTGCGCTAGAAGGGACTTCCAGACAGTGAGGTGAGCTGGGAACCAGCAGATGACTTATGGCAGTTCAAGGACCAGATCAGGTAGTACCATGCAGAAGACGCAACAGGGCATTACGTAATCAGGTGAGAGAGAATGTCACACCCTGGGTGGGTGCGTCGGCACATCAGGCGCACTAGCAGGCGAGCCAGAGGTTGAGGCCCGTAGACCAGGTGTGCTGGCAGGTATCTGTACGCAAAGCCTAACAAACGAGTTTAGAACACCCTCCCAACTTGTAGGCTAGCCCGTGAGACCAAGGCTTGGCATACAAGTTGCTCGCACCACATCCAGAAGGGCCCAAGGTGCTGGACTCGCAAGGGAAGCTTCTGGAAGCAGGCAGGATCAGTAGTAGCATCCTGGCAGATTTGGTTGACCTTGAAAATCACGAGTTAGCATCCTGATTGATTGTAATCTATATAATCCCATGATTTTAGCCTTTATTCTAGGGATATTGCCATTAAGTGTAAGCTAGAGCCTCAACTATAAATAAAGGGCTGCTCCTCCCTCATTTGTACATCATCAAACACTTCCGTTTCAGTGAATACAAGAGCATTTCTAGAATTCAGCCTTCTTATCCTGTTTCTCTTTAACTTGTGTAATCAGCCCTTTCCATTGTTCTGGTGCTCGTACACTTGTGTTTTAGGCTAACTTAGGCATAAAAGAGGAGATTCCAAGCCTAAGGCCACACGGTTTCTGAGTCTATGGTCAGAGCCCGTGACACAAGTACCAGCACCCATCGCACATCATGTGCGCACACCCCCCAGCACCCCCAATCTCCGAAACCCCTAATGCCACCGGTTAGGCTCTCTGGCGATGCTCCAACGATGGTGCCTCGGGTGAAAAAAATGTGGCACCAGCACATGCTCGAGCCCAGCATGTGCACCGTGGCTCAAAATCTTAGACTGGGAATGAAATCCGTATGCTTAGACATGGAATGAACTTCGTATGCCTAAGCCAACCCACGAAACGAGTGTGCGGGCATTCAGTCGGTCGGAGAGGTAGAATGCAGAAGTTGGGGATCAGCTCGATCCCCACTGTATGCTATCGATCCTACTGTCACAACCCTCGGTCCAGTCTGATTTTAGACTAGGAATGAACTCCGTATGCATAAGTCAACCCATGAAACAAGCGTGCGGGCATTGAGCCAGCCGAAGAGGCATAATGCACAAGTCGGGGATTGGCCTGGTCCCCCTCTTTGTGCTGCTGATCTCGCTACCACAACCCTCGGTCCGGCTGGGGCTTAGATATGGAATGAACTCCCTATGCCTAAGCCAACCCACAAAATGACCTAAGAGGCAGGATGCGCAAGCCGGGGATGGAATGGGTGGTAGGTGGGTTCAAGCACATATTTTTGCCATGCCAATGCCATTTTTATGGCTTGTAAATTCATACAATGGTCCCCTAAGCCTTCATGTGAAGTTTCTTGGCAGGACGACCCATTTTCTATTTTTCACGATTTTTGAAACTTTTTACGGTTCAAGATTTTTTAAAAATTTTTTAGATAGAGTTTTATCCCCAAATTTGGTAGAGGTGATCCTTGTATTTTGTTGGCATGCACAAAAACATTCAGCTAAAAACTCGAAGTGGAGAAGATTTTGTGACCGTTTGAAAAAAGTGTCCCCATTTCAGACACTTTAATGGCTACTGGCAACAAACCTATAAAATCTTAAATGCTCTTTAAGGGGGTGTGAGTTCTCAAGGTTTGATGAGGGATAGGGGGCCAATACAAGGGCCAAGTACTAGCACCCATCGCACATCATGTGCGTACATCCCCTGGCCCCCCAATCGCTAAAACCCTCAATGCCGCCGGTTAGGCTCTCCGATGATGCTCCGATGATGCTCCGACGATGGTGCCCCGATAAAAAAAATGCGGTACCAGCACATGCTCGAGCCCAGCATGTGCACCGTGGCTCAAAATCATAGACTTGGAATGAACTCCGTATGCTTAGACATGGAATGAACTCCCTATGCCTAAGCCAACCCACGAAATGAGCGTACGGGTGATCAATCGGTCAGAGAGGCATAATGCGAAAGCCGAGAATCGGCCCGATCCCCCTCTGCATATTGCCAGTCCTGCTACCACAACCCTCAGTTCGGGTGGGGCTTAGACATGGAATGAACTCCCTATGCCTAAGCCAACCCACAAAACGGGCGTGCAGGCACTCAGCCGACCGGAGAGGCAGAATACGTAAGTCGGGGATCGGCTCGGTCCCCCCAACCTGATGTCGATCCTGCTATCGCAACCCCCGGTCTGGTCCAATCTTAGACTGGGAATGAACTCCATATGCTTAGACTGGGGATGAACTCCGTATGCCTAAGTCAACCCACCAAATGAGCGTGCGAGCGTTCAGTCGGTCAGAAAGACCGGTCAAAAAGGCATAATTGCAAGCCAAGGATCTACCCAGTTCCCCTCTGCGTGCTACCGATCTTGCTGCCGATCCTGCTGCCACAACCCTCGGTTCAGCTGAGGCTTAGACATGGAATGAACTTTGTACGCCTAAGCCAACCCACGAAACGAGCGTGCGGACGCTCAGCAGATCGGAGAGGCAGAATGCGCAAGCTGGGGATTGACCTGGTCCCCCATGCGTGCTGTCGATCCTGCTGCTGGTCCTATTATTGTAACCCTTGATCTGGTCTAATCTTAGACTGGGAATGAACTCGGTATGCTTAGACATGGAAAGCACTCCGTATGCCTAAGCCAACCCAAAAAATGAGCATGTAGGCACTCAGCAGGCCGGAGAGGCAGATTGCACAAGTCGGGGATCAGCCCGGTCCCCCCTACGTGTTGTCGATCCTACTGTCACAACCCTCGATTTGGTCTGATCATAGACTGGGAATGAACTCCGTATGCCTAAGCCAACCCATGAAACGAGCATGTGGGCGCTGAACCGATCGGAGAGGCATAATGCACAAGTCGAGGATTGGCCCGATCCCCCTCTGCGTGCTGTCGGTCCCGCTGCCACAACCCTCGATCCGACTGGGGCTTCGACATGGAATGAACTCCCTATGCCTAAGCCAACCCACAAAACGGGTGTGCGGGCATTCAGTCGGTTAGAGAGGCAGAATGCGCAAGCCGGGGATCGACCTGGTCCTGCTTGCGTGCTGTCGATCCTGCTGCCACAACCCTCGGTCCGATCCGATCTTAGACTGGGAATGAACTCTATATGCTTAGACAGGGGATGAACTCGATATGCCTAAGTCAACCCACGAAACGAGCGTGCGGGGGCTCAAGCCGACCAAAGAGGCAGGATGCCCAAGCCGGGGATCGAACGGTTGGTAGGTGGGTTCAAGCGCACCTTCATATTTTTGCCATGCCAATGACATTTTTATGGCTTGTAAATTCATACAATGGTCCCCTAACCCTTCATGTGAAGTTTCGTGGCAAGATGACCCGTTTTCTATTTTTCATGATTTTTGAAACTTTTTACAGTTCGGGATTTTTAAAAATTTTTTTAGAAAGCGTTTTGTCCCCAAATTTGGTAGAGGTGATCCTTGCATTTTTTTTGGCATGCACAAAAAAATTCTGCTAAAAACTCGAAATGGAGAAGATTTTGTGACCTTTTGAAAAAAGTGTCCCCATTTCAGACACTTTAATGGCTACTGGCAGCAAACCTATAAAATCTCAAATGCTCTTTAAAGGGGTGTGAGTTCTCGAGGTTTGATTAGGGATAGGGGGCCAATATAAGGGCCAAGTACCAGCACCCATCGCACATCATGTGCGCACACCCCCTTTGCCCCCCCAATCGCCGAAACCCCCAATATCGCTGGTTAGGCTCTCAGGCGATGCTCTGACGATGGTGCCCCGGGCGAAAAAATTGTGGCACCAGCACATGCCTGAGACCAGCATGTGTACCATGGCTCAAAATTTTAGATTGGGAATGAACTCTGTATGCTTAGACATGGAATGAACTCCGTATGCCTAAGCCAACCCATGAAACAAGCGTGTGGGCGCTCAGTCGACTGGAGAGGTAGATGCGCAAGCCGGGGATCGGCCCGATCCCCCTTTGCGTGCTGTCGGTTCCACTGCCACAACCTTCGGTCCAGCTGGGGCTTAGACATGGAATGAACTCCCTATGCCTAAGCCAACCCACGAAATGGGCGTGCGGCGCTCAGCCGGCCAGAGAGGCAGAATGCACAAGCCAGGGATCGGCCCGATCGCCCCTGCATGCTGTCGATCCTGCTACTGCAACCCTTGATTCGGTTTGATCTTAGACTGGGAATGAAATCTGTATGCTTAAACTGGGGATGAACTCCGTATGCCTAAGTCAACCCACGAAATGAGCGTACGGGCACACAGTCGACCAAAGAGGCCGATCGTAGAGGCATAATGCGGAAGTCGGGGATCAGCCCGGTCCCCCTTTGCGTGCTGCCAATCCCACTGCCGGTCCTGCTACCACAACCCTCGGTCCGGCTGGGGCTTAGACATGGAATGAACTCCGTATGCCTAAGCCAACCCATGAAACGAACGTGCAAGTGCTCCGTCGATGGGAGAGGCAGAATGCGTAAGCCGAGGACTGGCCCGATCCCCCCCTGTGTGCTGTCGATCCTGCTGTCGTAACCCTTGGTCCGATCCTATCTTAGACTGGGAATGAACTCCGTATGCTTAGACATGGATTGAACTCTGTATGCCTAAGCCAACCCACAAAACGAGCGTGCGGGCGCTCAACCGGTCGGAGAGGCAGAATGCGCAAGTTGGGGATCGGCCCGGTCCCTCCCTGCGTGCTATCGATCTTAGTGTCGCAACCCTCGTTCTGGTTTGATCTTAGATTGGGAATGAACTACATATGCCTAAGTCAACCCACAAAATGAGCGTGCAGGCACTGAGCACGGTCGAAAAGGCATAATGTGCAAGCCAAAGATCGGCCCGATCCCCCTCTGCGTGCTATCGATCCCACTGCCACAATAGTTAATCTGACTGGGGCTTAGACATGGAATGAACTCCCTATGCCTAAGCCAACCCACGAAACGGGCGTGCGGGCACTCAGCCGGCAGGAGAGGCAGAATGTGCAAGCAGGGGATCGGCCCGATCCCCCTTGCGTGCTGTCGATCCTACTACCGTAACCCTCGATCCAAACCGATCTTAGACTGTGAATGAACTCTGTATGCTTAGACCAAGGATGAACTTTGTATGCCTAAGTCAACCAATGAAATGAGCGTTGGGCGCTCAGCCGACCAGAGAGGCAGGATGCGCAAGCCGAGGATCAAACAGGTGGTAGGTGGGTTCAAGCACATCTTCATATTTCTAACATGCCAACACCATTTTTATGGCTTGTAAATTCATACAATGGTCCCCTAAGCCTTCATGTGAAGTTTCTTGGCAAGACAACCCGTTTTCTATTTTTCATGATTTTTGAAACTTTTTGCTGCTCGGGATTTTTTAAAATTCTTTTAGAAAGAATTTTCTCCCCAAAATTGGTAGAGGTGATCCTTGTATTTTTTTTGGCATGCAAAAAAAAATTCAGCTAAAAACTCAAAGTGGAGAAGATTTTGTGACCATTTGAAAAAAGTGTCCCCATTTCAGCCACTATAATGGCTACTGACAGCAAACCTATAAAATCTCAAATGCTCTTTAAGGGGGTGTGAGTTCTCAAGGTTTGATGAGGGATAAAGGCCTAATATAAGGGCCAAGTACTAGCACCCATCACACATCATGTGCGCACACCCCCCGGCTCCCCCAATTGTAGGAACCCCCATTGTCGCCGGTTAGGCTCTCCGGTGATGCTCCGACGATGCTCTGACGATGGTGCCCCAGGAGAAAAAAATACGACACCAGCACATGCCGAAGCCCAGCATGTGCATCGTGGCTCAAAATCTTAGACTGGGAATTAACTCTGTATGCTTAGACATGGAATGAACTCCGTATGCCTAAGCCAACCCACGAAACAAGCTTGCGGGCGCTCAGCCGGTCGGAGAGGCAAAATGCGCAAGTCGGGGATCGGCCCAATCCCTCCCTATGTGCTATCGATTCTGTTGTTGCAACCCTCGGTCTGGTCTGATCTTAGACTAGGAATGAACTCCGTATACAGAAGTCAACCCATGAAACGAGTGTACGGGCACTGAACCAGCCGAAGAGGCATAATGTGCAAGCCAAGGATCAGCCCGGTCCCCCTCTGTGTGCTGTCGGTCCCACTGCCACAATCGTCCGTCTGGCTGGGGCTTAGACATGGAATGAACTCCCTATGCCTATGCCAACCCATGAAACGGGTGTACGGGCGCTCAGCCGGCCGGACAGGCAGACTACGCAAGCTGGGGATCGGCTTGGTCCCCCCTGTGTGCTTCTGATCCTGCTGTCACAACCCTCGGTCTGGTCTGATCTTAGATTGGGAATGAACTCTGTATGCCTAGACTGGGGATGAACTCCGTATGCCTAAGTCAACCCACGAAACGAGTGTGCGAGCGCTCAGCCGACCGGAAAGGCATAATGCGCAAGCCAGGGATTAGCCTGGTCCCCCTCTGTGTGCTGTCGATCCTGCTGCCGGTCCTACTACCACAACCCTTGGTCCAGCTGGGGCTTAGCCATGGAATGAACTCCATATGTCTAAGGCAATCCATGAAACCAACGTGCGGGGGCTTAGCCGACCGGAGAGGCAGAATGCGCAAGCCAGGGATTGGGCCAGTCCCCCCTGTATGTTGTCGATCCTGCTACTGGTCCTGCTATCGCAACCATCGGTCCGATCTGATCTTAGACTGGGAATGAACTCTGTATGCTTAGACATGGAATTAACTCCGTATGCCTAAGCCAACCTATGAAACGAGCGCGTGGGTGTTCAGCCGACCGGAGAGGCAGAATGCGCAAGCCAAGGACTGGCTCGATCCCCCCTACATGCTGTCAATCCTGCTACCGCAACCCTCGATCCGGTCTAATCTTAGACTAGGAATGAACTCCGTATGCCTAAATCAACTCACAAAACGAGCGTGCGACCCGATCCCCCTCTGCGTGCTGCTGGTCCCACTGCCACAACCCTCGGTCCGGCTGGGGCTTAGACATGGAATGAACTTCGTATGCCTAAGCCAACCCATGAAACGAGCGTGCGGGCGCTCAGCCGACCAGAGAGAAAGGATGCCCAAGTCGAGGATCGAACGGGTGGTAGGTGGGTTCATGCACATCTTCATATTTCTACCATGCCAATGCCATCTCTATGGCTTGTAAATTCATACAATGGTCCGCTAAGCCTTCATGTGAAGTTTCGTGGCAAGACGACCCGTTTTCTATTTTTCATGATTTTTGAAATTTTTTGTGATTCGGGATTTTTTAAAAATTTTTTAGAAAGAGTTTTGTAACCAAATTTGGTAGAGGTGATCCTTGTATTTTTGTTGGCATGCACAAAAACATTCAGCTAAAAACTCGAAGTGGAGAAGAATTTGTGATCGTTTGAAAAAAGTGTTTGCATTTCAGACACTTTAATGGCTACTGGTAGCAAACCTATAAAATCTCAAATGCTCTTTAAGGGGGTGTGAGTTCTCGAGGTTTGATAAGGGATAGGGGGCCAATATAAGGGCTAAGTACCAATACCCATCACACATCATGTGCGTACACCCCCCGCTCCCCCAATCACTGGAACCCCCAATGTCGTCGATTAGGCTCTCCGATGATGCTACGATGATGGTGCCCCAGGTGAAAAAAATGCGGCCCCAACACATGCCCGAGCCCAGCATGTTCACCGTGGCTCAAAATCTTAGACTGGGAATGAACTCTGTATGCTTAGGCATGGAAAGCACTCTGTATGCCTAAGCCAACCAACGAAACAAGCGTGCAGGCGCTCAGCAGGCCAGAGACGTAGATTGCGTAAGCCGAGGATCGACTCGGTCCCCCTGCGTGTTGTTGATCCTGTTGTCGTAACCCTCAGTTCGGTCTAATCTTAGACTGGGAATGAACTCCGTATGCCTAAGCCAACCCTCGAAACGAGCGTGCGAGAGCTGAGTCGATCGGAGAGGCATAATGCGCAAGCCGAGGATTGGCCCGATCCCCCTCTGCGTGCTGTCGGTCCCACTGCCACAACCCTCGGTCCGACTGGGGCTTCGACATGGAATGAACGTCCTATGCCTAATCCAACCCACAAAATGGGCGTGTGGGTGCTCAGCCGATCGGAGAGGTAGAATGCGCAAGCCGGGGATCGACCTGATCACCCCTGCATGCTGTCGATCCTACTGTCAGAGCCCTCTGTCCGATCCGATCTTAGATTGGGAATGAACTTCGTATGCTTAGACTAGGGATGAACTCCGTATGCCTAAGTGAACCCACGAAACGAGCGTGCGGGCGCTCAACCGGCCAAAGAGGCCGGTCGGAGTAGCATAATGTGCAAGCCGGGGATCAGCCCGATCCCCCTCTACATGATGCCGATCCCACTGTCGGTCTTTCTATCACAACCCTCGGTCTGACTGGGGCTTAGACATGGAATGAACTCCGCATGGCTAAGCCAACCAACGAAACGTGCGTACGGGCGCTCAACCGGTTGGAGAGGCAGAATGCATAAGCCGGGGATCGACCCAGTCCCCCCTACGTGCTATTGATCCTACTACCGCAACCCTCGGTCTGGTCTGATCTTAAACTAGTAATGAACACCGTATGCCTAAGTCAACCCATAAAATGAGTGTGTGGGCACTGAGCTGGCCAGAGAGGCATAATGCGCAAGCCGAGGATCGACCCGATCCCCCACTGCATGCTGCCGGTCTCGCTGCCACAACCCTCGGTCCAGCTGGGGCTTAGACATGGAATGAACTCCCTATGCCTAAGCCAACCCATGAAACGAGCGTACGGGCTCTCAACCGGCCGAAGAGGCAGAATGCGCAAGTCGAGGATCGGCTTGGTCCCCCCTGGGTGCTGCCGATCCTGCTGTGCAACCCTCGGTCTGGTCCGATCTTAGATTGGGAATGAACTCCGTATGCTTACACTGGGGATGAACTCCGTATGCCTAAGTCAACCCACGAAACGAGCGTGTGGGCGCTCAACCG
This sequence comes from Durio zibethinus, assembly GCF_002303985.1. The sequence continues at coordinate 31,763,547 of NW_019167826.1, read as the reverse complement.
ACCAGAGAGGCAGGATGCGCAAGCGGGGGATTGAACGGGTGGCAGTTGGGTTCAAGCACATCTTCATATTTTTGCAATGCCAATGCCATTTTTATGGCGTGTAAATTGATACATTGGTCCCTTAAGCCTTCATGTGATGTTTCGTGGCAAGATGACCTATTTCTATTTTTCATGATTTTTGAAACTTTTTGCAGTTCAGGATTTTTTTAAAATTTTTTTAGAAAGAGTTTTGTCCCCAAGTTTGGTAGAGCTCATCCCTGTATTCTTATTGGCATGCAGAAAAAAATTCAGCTAAAAACTCGAAGTGGAAAAGATTTTGTGACCATTTGAAAAAAGTGTCCCCATTACAGACACTTTAATGGCTACTGGCGGCAAACCTATAAAATCTAAACTGCTCTTTAAGGGGGTGTGAGTTCTCGAGGTTTGATGAGGGATAGGGGGCCAATATAAGGGCCATTTACCAGCACCCATCGCACATCATGTAAGCACACCCCCTCGGCCCCCCCAATCGCCGAAACCCCCAATACCGCCGGTTAGGCTCTCCGACGATGGTGCCCCAGGCAAAAAAATACGGCAGCAGCACATGCTTGAGCCCAGCATGTGCACCGTGGCTCAAAATTTTACACTGGGAATGAACTCCGTATGCTTAAACATGGAATGAACTCCGTATGCCTAAGCCAACCCACGAAACGAGCGTGTGGGCGCTCAGCCGATCGGAGAGGCAGAATGCGCAAGCCGGGGATCGGCCCGATCCCCCCTATGTGCTACCGATCCTGCTTTCACAACCCTCGATCCGATCTGATCTTAGACTGGGAATGAACTCCGTATGCATAAGTCAACCCACAAAATGCGTGTGCGGGTGCTGAGCCGGCCGAAGAGGCATAATGTGCAAGTCGGGGATCGGCCCGGTCCCCCTTTACGTGCTGCCAGTCCCGCTGCCACAACCCTCGGTCCAGCTGGGGCTTAGACATGGAATGAACACCCTATGTCTAAGCCAACCCACGCAACAGACGTGCGGGCACTCAGCCTGCCGGAGAGGCAGAATGAGCAAGCCGAGGATCGGCCTGGTCCCCCCTGCGTGCTGTCAATCCTGCTGCTCGTCCTGCTACCGCAACCCTTGGTCCGGTCCGATCTTAGATTGGGAATGAACTCCGTATGCTTAGACATGGAATGAACTTCGTAAGCCAACCCACAAAATGAGCGTACGAGCGCTCAACCGATCGGAGAGGCAGGATGCGCAATTCGGGGATTGATTCGGTCCCTCCTACGTGCTGCCGATGCTGCTGCTAGTCCTGCTACCGTAACCCTTGATCCGATCCAATCTTAGACATGGAATGAACTCCATATGCCTAAGGCAACCCATGAAACGAGCGTGCGGGTTCTCAGTTGGTCGTAGAGGTAGAATACGCAAGCCGGGGACCGACCCGATCCCCCCTGCGTGCTGTCGATCCTACCCCACAACCCTCAGTCCGGTCCGATCTTAGACTGGGAATGAACTCTGTATGCCTAAGTCAACCCATCAAACGAGCGCCTGGGCGTTGAGTTGGCTGGAGAGGCATAATGGACAAGTCGAGGACCAGCTCGGTCCCCTTCTGCGTACTACCAGTCCCGTTGCCACAACCCTCAGTCCAGTTGGGGTTTAGTCATGGAATGAACTCCCTATGCCTAAGCCAACCCACGAAACAGGCGTGCGGGTGCTCAGCCAGTCGGAAAGGTAGAATGCGCAAGCCGGGGATCGGCCCAGTCTCCCCTGCGTGCTGTCGATCCTGCTGCCACAACCCTCGGTCCGATCCGATCTTAGACTAGGAATGAACTCTGTATGGTTAGACTGGGGATGAACTATGTATGCCTAAGTCAACCCATGAAACGAGCGTACGGGCACTCAACTGGTCGAAGAGACAGAAAGTGCAAGCCGAGGATTAGTCCGGTCCCCTTCTGCGTGCTGTCGATCCTGCTGCTGGTCCTGCTACTGCAACCCTCGATCTGGTCCGATCTTAGATTGGGAATGAACTCTGTATGCTTAGACATGGAATGAACTCCGTATGTCTAAGCCAACCCATGAAATGAGCGTGCGGGTGCTCAACCGATCGGAGAGGCAAAATGCACAAGCCGGGTATCGGCTCGGTCCCTCCTGCGTGTTGTCGATCCTACTATCACAACCCTTGGTCCAGTCTGATCTTAGACTGGGAACGAACTCCGTATGCCTAAGTCAACCAATGAAATAAGCGTTCGGGCGTTGAGCCAGCTGAAGAGGGCATAATACGCAAGCTGAGGATCGACCCAGTCCCCTTCTGCGTGCTGTCGGTCTCACCACCACAACCCTCGGTCCGGCTGGGGCTTAGACATAGAATGAACTCCCTATGCCTAAGTCAACCCACGAAACGGGCCTGCGGGCGCTCAGTCGGTCGGAGAGGCATAATGCGTAAGTCGGGGATCGACCCGATCCCCCCTGCTTGCTGTCGATCCTACTGTCGCAACCCTCAGTCCGATCTGATCTTAGATTGGGAATGAACTCCGTATGCTTAGACTGGGGATGAACTCATATGCCTAAGTCAACCCATGAAACGAGCATGTGGGTGTTCAGCCGGCCAGAGAGGTCGGCCGGAGAGGTATAATGCACAAGTCGGGATCAGCTCAGTCCGTTCTACGTACTGTTGATCTCGCTACCAGTCCTGCTACCACAACCCTCGGTCCGGCTGGGGCTTAGACATGGAATGAACTCCGTATGCCTAAGCCAACCCATGAAACAAGAGTGCGGGCGATCAGTCAGCCGGAGAGGCAGAATGCGTATGTCGAGGATCAGCCCGATGCCCCTCTGCGTGTTGCCAATCCTGCTACTAGTCCTACTGCCATAACCCTTGGTCCGGTCCGATCTTATAATAAGAATGAACTCCATATGCTTAAACATGGAATGAACTCTATATGATTAAGCCAACCCACAAAACGAGAGTGCGGGTGCTCAACCGATCGTAGAGGCTGAATGCGTAAGCCAAGGACCGACCCAATCCCCCTGCGTGCTATCGATCCTATTGCTGCAACCCTCGATTCGATCCGATCTTAGACTGGGAATGAACTCAGTATGCCTAAGTCAACCCACGAAATGAGCGTTCGGGTGCTAAGCCGATCAGCGAGGCATAATGCGCCAGCCAGGGATCGGCCCAATCCCCCTCTGTATGCTGCCAGTCCTGTTGCCATAACCCTCAGTCTGGCTAGGGCTTAGACATGGAATAAACTCCCAATGCCTAAGCCAACCCACGAAACGAACGTATAGGTGCTCAGCCAATCGAAAAGGTAGAATGCGAAAGTCAGGGATCAGCTCGGACCCCCTGCGTGCTGTCGATCCTACTGTCGCAACCCTCGGTCTGATTTGATCTTAGACTAGGAATGAACTCCATATGCTTAGACTGGGGACAAACTCCATATGCCTAAGTCAACCCACGAAACGATCGTACGGGCGCTCTGTCGACCGGAGAGGCTAGCCGAAGAGGCATAATGCATAAGCTGGGGATCAGCTCGATCCCCTTCTGCATACTGCTGATCCCGTTGCCGGTCCTACTGCCACAACCCTCGGTTCGGTTGGGGCTTAGACATGGAATGAACTTCGTATGCCTAAGCCAACCCATGAGACGAGTGTGTGGGTGCTTAGTCGGCCAAAGAGGCAAAATGTGCAAGTCAGGGATCGACTCGATCCCCCCTGGATATTATCGATCCTGCTGTTCCAACCCTCGGTCCAATCCCATCTTAGACTGGGAATGAACTCCATATGCTTAGATTGGGGATGAACTTGTATGCCTAAGTCAACCCATGAAACGAGCATGCGGGTGCTCAATCGGCCAGAGAGGTCGACCGAAGAGGTATAATGCGCAAGTCGAGGATCAGCTCGATCCCTTTTGTGTGCTGCTGATCTCGCTACCGGTCCTGCTGCCACAGCCCTCGGTCTGGTTGCGGCTTAGACATGGAATGAACTCTGTATGCCTAAGCCAACCCATGAAACGAGAGTACGGGTGATCAGTCGACCGAAGAGGCAGAATGCGTATGTCGGGGAGCAGCCCGATGCCCTCCTGTGTGCTGCCAATCCTTCTACTGGTCTTGCTGCCATAACCCTCTGTCCGGTTCGATCTTAGACTGGGAATGAACTCCGTATGCTTAGACATGGAATGAACTCCGTATGCATAAGTTAACCCACGAAACGAGCGTGCAGGTGCTTAGTCGGTTGGAGAGGTAGAATGAACAAGTCAAGGATTGACCCGGTCCCCCCTGCGTGCTGTCGATCCTGCTACCGCAACCCTCGATCCAATCCGATCTTAGACTGGGAATGAACTCAGTATGCTAAAGTCAACCCACGAAACAAGCGTTTAGGAGCTGAGCTGGTCGGAGAGGCATAACGCGTAAGCCAGGGATTGGCTCGATCCCCCTCTGTATGATGTCAGTCCCATTGCCACAACCCTCGGTCCGATTAGGGCTTAGATATGGAATGAACTCCCTATGCCTAAGCCAACCCACAAAACGGACGTGTGGGTGCTCAGCCAGTCAGAGAGGTAGAATGCGTAAGCCGGGGATAAGCCCGGTCCCCCTTGCGTGCTACCGATCGTATTGTCACAAACCTCGGTCCGGTCTGATCTTAGACTGGGGATGAACTCCGTATGCCTAAGTCAACCCACGAAACGAGTGTGCAAGCGCTCAGTCGGCCAGAGAGGCCGGTCGGAGAGGTATAATGTGCAAGCCAGGGATCAGCCCGGTCTCGCTCTACGTGCTGCCGATCCTGCTACCGGTCTTGCTGCCATAACCCTCGGTCCGGTTGGGGCTTACTCATGGAATGAACTTCGTATGCCTAAGCCAACCCATGAAACGAGCGTGAGGGCACTAAGTCGGCCGAAAAGGTAGAATATGCAAGTGGAGGATCGGCCTGATCCCCCCTTGCGTGCTGCCAATCCTGCTGCCACAACCCTGGTCCGATCCGATCTTATACTGGGAATGAACTTTGTATGCTTAGACATGGAATAAACTTCGTATGCCTAAGCCAACCCATGAAACGAGTGTACGGGCGCTTAGCCAGCTGGAGAGGCAGAATGCGCAAGCCGGGGACCGTCTCGGTCCCCCCTGTGTGTTGTCGATCCTGCTACCGCAACCCTCGGTCCAGTCCAGTCTTAGACTAGGAATAAACTCTGTATGCCTACGTCAACCCATGAAACAAGCATGTGGGTGCTGAGCCGGTCGGAGAGGCATAATGCGCAAGCTGAGAATCGACCTGATCCGCCTCTGCATGCTACCGATCCCACTGCCACAACCCTCGGTTCGGCTGGGACTTAGACATGGAATGAACTCCCTATGCCTAAGCCAACGCATGAAACGAGCGTGCGGGCACTCAGCTGGCCGGAGAGGCAGAATGCGCAAGCCGGGGATAGGTTCGGTCCCCCCTGTGTGTTGCCGATCCTGCTACCGTAACCTTTGGTCTGGTCTGATGTTAGACTGGGAATGAACTTTGTATGCTTAGACTGGGGATGAACTCCGTATGCCTAAGTCAACCCACCAAATGAGCGTGCGGATGCTCAACTGACCAGAGAGGCAGGATGCGCAAGTTGGGGATTGAATAGGTGGTAGGTGTGTTCAAGCACATCTTCATATTTCTGTCATGCCAATGCCATTTTTATGGCTTGTAAATTCATACAATGGTCCCCTACGCCTTCATGTGAAGTTTCGTGGCAAGACGACCCGTTTTCTATTTTTCACGATTTTTGAAACTTTTTACGGTTCGGGATTTTTTAAAATTTTTTTAGGAAGCGTTTTGTCCCCAAATTTGGTAGAGGTGATCCTTGTATTTTTGTTGGCATGCACAAAAACATTCAGCTAAAAACTCGAAGTGGAGAAGATTTTGTGACCATTTGAAAAAAGTGCCCCCATTCCAGACACTTTAATGGCTACTGGTAGCAAACCTATAAAATCTGAAATGCTCTTTAAGGGGGTGTGAGTTCTTGAGGTTTGATGAGGGATAGGGGGCCAATATAAGGGCCAAGTACCAGCACCCATCGCACATCATGTGCACACACCCCCATGGCACCCCCAACCGTCGGAACCCCCAATTTCGTCGGTTAGGCTCTCCGACGATGCTCCGACGATAGTGCCTCAGGCGAAAAAAATGCCGCACCAGCACATGCCCAAGCCCAGCATGTGCACTGTGGCTGAAACTCTTAGACTGGGAATGAACTCCGTACGCTTAGACACGGAATGAACTCCGTATGCCTAAGCCAACCCACGAAACGAGCTTGCGAGTGCTCAACCGACCGGAGAGGCAGAATGCACAAGTCGGGGATTAGCCCGGTCCCCCTCTGCATGCTACCAGTCCCGCTGCCACAACCCTCGGTCGGGCTGGGGCTTAGACATGGAATGAACTCCTTATGCCTAAGCCAATCCACGAAAAGGGCGTGCAGGCGCTCACCCGGTCGAAGAGGCAGAATTCGTAAGTCGGGGATCGGTTCGGTCCCCCTGCGTGCTATCGATCCTGCTGCCGCAACCCTCGATCCCGTTAGATCTTAGACTTGGAATGAACTCCGTATGCTTAGACTGGGATGAACTCCGTATGCTTAAGTCAACCCATGAAACGAGCGTGCAGGCGCTCAGTCGGTCGGAGAGGCAGAATACGCAAGTCGAGGATCGGCCTGGTCCCCCCTACGTGCCATCGATCCTGCTGTCGCAACCCCCGGTCCGATCCGATCTTAGACTAGGAATGAACTTCGTATGCCTAAGTCAACCCATGAAATGAAAGTTCGGTCGTTGAGCCAGTCGGAGAGGATAATGCGAAAGCCGGGGATCAACCCGATCCCCCTCTACGTGCTGCTGGTCCTATTGCCACAACCCTTGGTCCGGCAGGGGCTTAGACATGAAATTAACTCCCTATGCCTAAGCCAACCCATGAAACGGGTGTACGGGTGCTCAGTCGGCCGAAGAGGCAGAATGCATAAGCCAGGGATCGGCCCGATCCCCCCACGTGCTATCGATCCTGCTGTTGAATCCCTCGGTTCTGTCCGATCTTAAACTGGGAACAAACTTCGTATGCTCAGACTGGGGAAGAACTCCGTATGCCTAAGTCAACCCACGAAACGAGCGTACAGGTGCTCAGTCGATTGAAGAGGTCGATTGGAGAGGCATAATGCACAAGCCGGGGATCAGTCCGATCCCCCTCTGCGTGCTGTCGATCCCGCTGTCGGTCCTGCTGCCACAACCCTCAGTCCGGCTAGGGCTTAGACATGGAATGAACTCTGTATGCCTAAGCCAACCCATGAAACAAGCTTGCGGGTGCTCAATCCACTGGAGAGGCAGAATGTGCAAGCTGGGGATCGGCCCGGTCCCCCCTACGTGCTGTCGATCCTGTTGCTGGTACTGCTGCCGCAACCCTCGGTCCGGTCTGATCTTAGATTGGGAATGAACTCCATATGCTTAGACATGGAATGAACTCTGCATGCCTAAGCCAACCCACAAAATGAGCGTGCGGGTGCTCAGCCAGTCAGAGAGGCAGAATGCACAAGTTGAGGATCGACCCGATCCCCTCCTACGCGCTATTGATCCTGCTATCAAAACCCTTTGTCCGGTCCGATCTTAGACTGGGAATGAACTCTGTATGCCTACGTCAACCCACGAAACGAGTGTGCGGGTGCTGAGCCGATCGGAAAGGTATAATGCGCAAGTCAGGGATCGGCCCAATCCCCCTCTGGGTGCTGCCGATCTCGCTGCCACAACCCTCAGTTCGACTGGGGCTTAGACATGGAATGAACTCCGTATGCCTAAGCCAACCCACGAAACAAGCGTACGAGCGCTTAGCCAGCCAGAGAGGCAGAATGCACAAGCCAAGGACCGGCTTGGTCCCCCCTGCGAGCTGTCGATCCTGCTGTCTCAACCCTCGATCCGATCTGATCTTAGACTGGGAATGAACTCCGTATGCCCAAGTCGACCCATAAAATAAGCATTCGGGCACTGAGCCAGTCGGAAAGGCATAATACGTAAGTCGAGGGTCGATCTGGTCCCCCTCTGCGTGCTGCCCATCCCGCTGCCACAACCCTCAGTCTGGCTGGGGCTTAGACATGGAATAAACTCCCTATGCCTAACCCAACCCATGAAATGGGCGTGCGGGCACTCAGTCAGCCAGAGAGGCAGAATGCGCAAGCCAGGGATCCTACAGCCGTAACCCTTAGTCCAGTTTGATCTTAGATTGGGAATGAACTCTGTATGCTTAGACTGGGGATGAACTCCGTATGCCTAAGTCAACCCACGAAATGAGCGTGCGGCCGCTCAGCTGGTTGGAGAGGTTGACCGGAGAGGCATAATGCACAAACTGGGGATAGCTCGATCCTTCTTTACGTGCTGCCGATCTCGCTACCGGTCCTGCTGCCACAACCCTCGATCTGACTAGGGCTTAGACATGGAATGAACTCCGTATGCCTATGCCAACCCATGAAACGAGCGTGCGGGTACTCAGCCAATCGGAGAGGCAGAATGCACAAGCCGGGGATCGACCCGATCCCCCCTGCGTACTGTCGATCCTGTTGCTGGTCCTACTGTCCTAACTCTCGATCCTGTCTGATCTTAGACTGGGAATGAACTCCGTATGCTTAGACATAGAATGAACTCCGTATGCCTAAGCCAACCCATGAAATGAGCATGCGAGTGCTCAGCCGACCGGAGAGGTAGAATGCACAAGTCAGGGATCGGCCCGATCCCTTTCTGCGTGCTACCGGTCCCGCTATCACAACCCTCGGTCCGGCTGGGGCGTAGACATGGAATGAAGTCCCTATGCCTAAGCCAACCCACGAAAATGACGTGCGGACGCTCACCCAGCAGGAGAGGTAAAATTCGTAAGCTGGGGATCAGCCCGATGCCCCCTGCGTGCTGTCAATTCTGCTGTCGTAACCCTCAGTCTAATTAGATCTTAGACTGGGAATGAACTCCGTATTCCTAAGTCAACCCATGAAATGATCATGCGGGTGCTGAACCGATCGAAGAGGTAGAATGCACAAGCTAGGGATCAGCTCGATCCCCCTCTACGTGCTGTCGGGCCCACTGCCATAACCCTCGGTCCGACGAGGGCTTAGACATGGATTGAACTCCCTATGCCTAAGCCAACCCATGAAACAGGCATGCGGGCGCTCAACCGACCGAAGAGGCAGAATGCGCAAGTCGGGGATCGGCCCGATCCCCCCTGCGTGCTGTCGATCCTACTACCACAACCCTCGGTCTGGTCTGATCTTAGACTGGGAATGAACTCCGTATGTTTAGATTAGGGATGAACTTCGTATGCCTAAGTCAACCCACGAAATGAGCATGCGGACTCTCAGCCGACGAGAGAGGCAGGATGCGCAAGCCGGGGATCGAACGGGTGATAGGTGGGTTCAAGCACATCTTTACATTTCTGCCATGCCAATGCCATTTTTATGGCTTGTAAATTCATACAATGGTCCCCTAAGCCTTCATGTGAAGTTTCGTGGCAAGACAACCCGTTTTCTATTTTTCACGATTTTTGAAACTTTTTGTGGTTCGAGATTTTTTAAAACTTTTTTAGAAAGCGTTTTGTCCCCAAATTTGGAAGAGGTGATCCTTGTATATTTTGTTGGCATGCAAAAAAAAAATTCAGCTAAAAACTCGAAGTGGAGAAGATTTTGTGACCGTTTGAAAAAAGTGTCCCCATTTCAGACACTTTAATGGCTACTAGCAGCAAACCTATAAAATCTCAAATGCTCTTTAAGGGGGTGTGAGTTCTCGAGGTTTGATGAGGGATAGGGGGAAATATAATGGCCAAGTACTAGCACCCATCACACATCATGTGCGCACACCCCCCGGCCCGCCCAATCGCCGGAACCCCTAATACCGCTGGTTAGGCTCTCCAGCGATGCTCTGACGATGGTGCCCCGGGCAAAAAAAATGCAGCACCAGCACATGCCCGAGCTCAGCATGTGCACCGTGGCTCAAACTCTTAGACTGGGAATGAACTCCGTATGCTTAGAGATGGAATGAACTCCGTATGCCTAAGCCAACCCATGAAACAAGCGTGTGGGCGCTCAGCTAGATGGAGAGGTAGAATGCGCAAATCGGGGACCGACTCGATCCCCCTCTACGTGCTGCTGGTCCCACTGCACAACCTCACGGTGACTTAGACATAGAGTGAATCCCTATGCTAAGCTAACCCATAAGTCGGCATGCGGCGCTCAACTCGGATAGCAGAATCATAAGCCCGGGACCGCTTGATCCCCGCTTGTGCTGTCGATGCCTGCAATCACAACCTCGGTTGGGTTCATCTGTGACTGGGAATGAACTTCGTATGCTTAGACAGTATAACTCCGTATGCCTAAGTCACCCACAAAACGAGCTGTGCGGGTGCTCAACCATGCTGGAGAGGCAAAATGGCGTAGCGAGGATCGACTCGATCCCCTGTGGCTACCGATCCTGCTACTGGTTCACTACCGCCAGCCTCAGTCCAGTCCAATCTTAGTTTGGGAATGAACTCCATATGCTTAGACATGGAATGAACTCTGTATGTGTAAGCCAACCCATAAAACGAGTGTGCGGGTGCTCAACCGGCCAAAGAGGCAGAATGCGCAAGCTAGGGATTGGTCCAATCCCCCCTTATGTGCTATCGATCCTACTATCGTAACACTCGGTCTGGTCCAATCTTAGGCTGGGAATGAACTCTGTATGCCTAAGTCAAACCATGAAACGAGCGTTCGGGCGCTGAGCCGATCGGAGAGGCATAATACGCATGCCGAGGATCGACCCGGTCCCCCTCTGCGTGCTGCCAGTCCCGCTGCCACAACCCTTAGTTCCGCTAGGGCTTAGACATGGAATGAACTCCCTATGCCTAAGCCAACGCACGAAACGGGTGTACGGGCACTCAGCCGGTCAGAGAGGCAGAATGCGCAAGCCAGGATCGGTCCGGTCCCCCCTGTATGCTGTCGATCTTGCTGCCGCAACCCTCGATCCGGTCCGATCTTAGACTGGGAATGAACTTCGTATGCTTAGACTGGGGATGACCTCCGTATGCCTAAGTCAACCTATGAAACGAGCATGCGGGCGCTCAGCCGGTCGGAGAGGCCGATCGGAAAGACATAGTGCACAAGCCCGGGATCAGCCCGATCCCCCTCTACATGCTGTCGATCTCGCTACCGGTCTTGCTGCCACAACCCTCGGTTCGACTGGGGCTTAGACATTGAATGAACTCCGTATGCCTAAGCTAACCCATGAAATGAGCGTGCAAGCACTCAACCGGTCGGAGAGGCAGAATGTGCAAGTCGGGGATTGGCCCGATCCCCCCTACATGCTGTTGATCCTGCTACCGCAACCCTCGATCCGATTTGAACTTAGACTGGGAATGAACTCCGTATGCTTAGACTGGGGATGAACTTCGTATGCCTAAGTCAACCCACAAAACGAGCATGCGAGTGCTCAGCCAGTCAAAGAGGCCAACCGGAGAGGTAGAATACGCAAGCCGGGGATCGACTCGGTCCCCCCTATGTGCTTCGATCCTGCTACCGGAACCCTCGGTCCAGTCTGATCTTAGACTAGGAATGAAGTCCGTATGCCTAAGTCAACCCATGAAACGAGCGTTCAGGCACTGAGCCAGCCGAAGAGGCATAATGCCCAAGCTGGGGATCAGTTCAGTCCCCCTCTGCGTGTTGCCAATCCCACTGTCGGTCCTGCTGCCATAACCCTCGGTCCGACTGGGGCTTAGACATTGGAAGAACTCCATATGCCTGAGCCAACCCATGAAACGAGCTGCAAGCGCTCAGCCGATCGAAGAGGCAGAATGTGCAAGCCGGGAATCGGCCCGATCCCTCTTGCGTGCTGTCGATCCTGCTGCTGGTCTAACTACCGTAACCCTTGGTTCGGTCTGATCTTAGACTAGGAATGAACTCCATATGCTTAGACATGGAATGAACTCTGTATGCCTAAGCCAACCCACGAAACGAGCGTGCGGGCGCTGAGCCGACCAAAGAGGCATAATGCGCAAGCTGGGGATCGACCCGATCCCCCTCTACGTGCTGCCGATCCCACTGCCACAACCCTTAGTTTCGTTGGGGCTTAGACATGGAATGAACTCCCTATGCCTAAGCCAACCCATGAAACGGGCGTACGGGCAATTAGCCGGTCGGAGAGGCAGAATGCGTAAGCCAGGGATCGGTTCGATCCCCCCTGCATGCTGTCGATCCTACTGTCGCAACCCTCCATCCGGTCTGATCTTAGACTGGGAATGAACTTCATATGCTTAGACTGGGGATGAACTCCATATGCCTAAGTCAACCCACAAAACAAGCGTACGGGTGCTCAACCGACCGAAGAGGTTTACCGGAGAGGTAGAATGCGCAAGCCGGGATCGACTCGGTCCCCCCCTGCGTGCTGTCGATCCTGCTACTGGTCTTGCTATCACAACCCTCGTTCTGGTCTGATCTTTAACTGGGAATGAACTCCGTATGCTTAGATGTGGAATGAACTCCGTATGCCTAAGCCAACCCACGAAATGAGCGTGTGATCGCTCAACCGGCTGGAGAGGCAGAATGCTACCACGAAATGAACTCCATATGCGTAAGCCGAGGATTAGCCTGGTCCCCTCTGCATGCTACCGATCCTGCTGTTGCAACCCTCAGTCTGGTCAGATCTTAGACTGGGGATGAACTCCGTATGCCTAAGTCAACCCATGAAACGAGCGTGCGAATGCTCAGCCAACTGGAGAGGCAGGATGCGCAAGCCGGGGATTGAACGGGTGGTAGGTGGGTTCAAGCACATCTTCATATTTCTGTCATGCCAATGCCATTTTTATGGCTTCTGAATTCATACAATGGCCCCCTAAGCTTCATGTGAAGTCTCGTGGCAAGACGACTCGTTTTCTATTTTTCACGATTTTCGAAACCTTTTATGGTTCAGGATTTTTTAAAATTTTTTTAGAAAGAGTTTTTTCCCAAAATTTGGTAGAGGTGATCCCTGTATTTTTTTTGGCATGCGCAAAAAAATTCAGCTATAAAGTCAAAGTGGAGAAGATTTTGTGATCGTTTGAAAAAAGACACTTTAATGGTTACTGGCAGCAAACCTATAAAATCTCAAATGCTTTTTAAGGGGCTGTGAGTTCTCCAGGTTTGATGAAGGATAGGGGGCCAATATAAGGGCCGAGTACCAGCATCCATCGCACATCATGTGCACACAGCCCCTGGCTCCCCCAATCGTCGGAACCCCCAAAGCCGCCGGTGATGCTCTGACGATGGTGCCTCAGGTGAAAAAAATGCGGCACCAGCACATGCTCGAGCCCAACATGTGCACCATGGCTCAAAATCTTAGACTGGGAATGAACTCCATATGCTTAGACAAGGAATGAACTCCGTATGCCTAAGCTAACCCATAAAACGAGCGTGCGGGCGCTCAACCGACCGGAGAGGCAGAATGCGCAAGTTGGGGATGGGCCTGGTCCCCCCTGCGTGCTGTCGATCCTGCTGCTGCAACCCTTGGTCTGGTTCGATCTTAGACTGGGAATGAACTCTGTATGCCTAAGTCAACCCACGAAACAAGCGTGTGGGCGCTGAGCCAACGGGAGAGGCATAATGGGCAAGCCGGGGATTAGCCCGGTCCCCCTCTGCTTGCTGTCAGTCCCGCTGCTACAACCCTCGGTCCAGCTGGGACTTAGACATGGAATGAACTCCCTATGCCTAAGCCAACCCACGAAACAGGCATCCAGGTGCTCAGCCAGCAGGAGAGGCAGAATGCGCAAGCCGGGGATCGACCCAGTCCCCTCTGCGTGCTGTCGATCCTACTACCGCAACCCTCGGTCCAGTCTGATCTTACTCTGGGAATGAACTTCGTATGCTTAGACTGGGGATGAACTCCGTATGCGTAAGTCAACCCACGAAACGAGCGTGCAGGCACTCAGTCGACCGAAGAGGCATAATGCCCAAGCTAGGGATCAGCCCGGTCCCCCTCTGCATCCTGTCGATCTCGCTGCCGATCCTGCTGCCACAACCCTCGGTCCGACTGGGGCTTAGACATGGAATGAACTCCGTATGCCTAAGCTAACCCACGAAATGAGCGTGCGGCCGGTCAGTCGATCGAAGAGGCAGAATGCGCAAGCCGGGGACCGGTTCGGTCCCCCTTTACGTGCTATCGATCCTACTGCTGGTCCTGTTGCCGTAACCCTCAGTCTGATCCGATCTTAGACTGGGAATGAACTCCGTATGCTTAGACATTGAATGAACTCTATACGCCTAAGCCAACCAATGAAACGAGCATGCGGGCGCTCAGTCGGTCAGAGAGGCAGAATGCACAAGCCGGGGATCGACTCGATCCCCCCTGCGTACTGTCGATGCTGCTGCCGCAACCCTCAATCTGGTCTGATCTTAGATTGGAAATGAACTCTGTATGCCTAACTCAACCCATGAAATGAGCGTTCAGGCATTGAGCTGGTCGGAGAGGCATAATACGCAAGCTGGGGATCGACAGGTCCCTCTCTGCGTGCTATCGGTCCCATTGCCACAACCCTCGGTCCAGCTGGGGCTTAGACATGGAATGAACTCCCTATGCCTAAGGCAACCCATGAAACAGGCGTGCGGGCGTTCAGTCGACTAGAGAGGCAGAATGCATAAGCCGGGGATCAGCTCGATCCCCCCTACGTGTTGCCGATCCTGCTACCGCAACCCTCGGTCCAGTCTGATCTTAGACTGGGAATGAACTCCATATGCTTAGACTGGGGACGAACTTCGTATGCCTAAGTCAACCCACGAAACGAGCGTACAGGCGCTCAGCCGGCCGGAGAGGCAACCCGGAGAGGCATAATGCGTAAGTCGGGGATCAACCTAGTCCCTCTTTGCGTGCTGCCGATCCCGCTATCGATCCTACTGCCCCAACCCTCGTTCTGGCCAGGGCTTAGACATGGAATGAACTCTCTATGCCTAAGCCAACCCACGAAACGGGCATGCGGGCTTTCAGATGGTCGGAGAGGCAGAATGCACAAGCCGGGGATCGATCCGATCCCCTCTACGTGCTGTCGATCCTGCTACCGCAACCCTCGATCCGGTCTGATCTTAGATTGGGAATGAACTCCGTATGCTCAGAATGGGGATGAACTCCGTATGCCTAAGTCAACCCATGAAACGAGCGTGCGGGAGCTCATCCGACCAGAGAGGCAGGATGCGCAAGTCGGGGATCGAACGGGTGGTTGGTGGGTTTAAGCACATCTTCATATTTCTGCCATGCCAATGCCATTTTTATGGCTTGTAAATTCATACAATGGTCCCCTAAGCTTTCATGTGAAGTTTCGTGGCAAGATGACCCGTTTTCTATTTTTCACAATTTTCAAAACTTTTTGCGGTTCGAGATTTTTTAAAATTTTTTTAGAAAGAGTTTCATCCCCAGATTTGGTAGAGCTGATCCTTGTATTTTTTTTGGTATGTACAAAAAAAGTCAACTAAAAACTCGTAATGGAGAAGATTTTGTGACCGCTTGAAAAAAGTGTCCCCATTATGGACACTTTAATGGCGACTGAAAGCAAACCTATAAAATCTCAAATGCTCTTTAAAGGGGTGTGAGTTCTCAAAGTTTGATGAGGGATAGGGGGCCAATATAAGGGCTAAGTACTAGCACCCATCGCACATCATGTGCGCACACCCCCCCGGCCCCCGAATCGTCGGAACCCCCAAAGCCGCCGGTTAGGCTCTCTGGCGATGCTCCGACGATGGTGCCCCGGGTAAAAAAAATGTGGCACCAGCACATGCCTGAGCGTAGCATGTGCATCATGGCTCAAATCTTAGACTGGGAATGAACTTCGCATGCTTAGACATGGAATGAACTCCGTATGCCTAAGCCAACCCACGAAACGAGTGTGCGGGCGCTCAGTCGGCCGGCGAGGGAGAATGCGCAAGCCGGGGATCGGCCCGATCCCCCCTGCGTGCTGTCGATCCTACTACCGCAACCCTCGGTCTGGTTTGATCTTAGACTAGGAATGAACTCTGTATGCATAAGTCAACACACGAAATGAGCGTGCGGGCACTGAGCCGATTGAAGAGGCATAATGTGCAAGCCGAGGATCAGCCCGGTCCCCCTCTGCGTGCTACAGGTCCCGCTGCCACAACCCTCGATTCGGTTAGGGCTTAGACTTGGAATGAACTCCCACAAAATGGACGTTCAGGTGCTCAGTCGGGCGAAGAGGTAGAATGCGCAACCCTCGATCTGGTCTGATCCAATTTTAGACTGGGAATGAACTCTGTATGCCTAAGTCAAACCACAAAAAGAGCGTGCGGGTGCTGAGTCGATCGAAGAGGCATAATGCGCAAGCCGGGGATCGACCCGATCCCCTTCTGTATGCTACCGATCTCGCTGCCACAACCCTCGGTCCGGCTGGGGCTTAGACATGGAATGAACTCCCTATGCCTAAGGCAACCCATGAAATAGGCATGCGGGAGTTCAGTCGACCAGAGAGGCAGAATGCATAAGCCGGGGATCGGCTCGGTCCCCCCTGCGTGTTGTCGATCTAGCTACTGCAACCCTCAGTCCAGTCTGATCTTAGACTGGGAATGAACTCCATATGCTTAGACTAGGGATGAACTTCGTATGCCTAAGTCAACCCATGAAACGAGCGTACAGGCGCTCAGCCGACCGGACAGGCAAGCCGGAGAGGCATAATACGTAAGCTGGGGATCAGCCTAGTCCCCCTCTGCGTGCTGTCGATCTCGCTACCGGTCCTACTGCCTCAACCCTCATTCTGGCCAGGGCTTAGACATGGAATGAACTCCCTATGCCTAAGCCAACCCACGAAACGGGGGTGCGGGCTCTCAGATGGTCGGAGAGGCAGAATGCGCAAGTCGGGGATCGACTCGGTCCCCCCTGCGTGCTGTCGATCCTGCTACCGCAACCCTCGGTCCGGTCCGATCTTTGATTGGGAATGAACTCCGTATGCTTAGAATGGGGATGAACTCCGTATGCCTAAGTCAACCCATGAAACGAGTGTGCGTGAGCTTAGCCGACTAGAGAGGCAGGATGCGCAAGCCGGGGATCGAACGGGTGGTCGGTGGGTTCAAGCACATCTTCATATTTCTGCCATGCCAATGCCATTTTTATGGCTTGTAAATTCATACAATGGTCCCCTAAGCTTTCATGTGAAGTTTCGTGGCAAGATGACCCGTTTTCTATTTTTCACAATTTTCAAAACTTTTTGCGGTTCGAGATTTTTTAAAATTTTTTTAGAAAGAGTTTCATCCCCGGATTTGGTAGAGCTGATCCTTGTATTTTTTTTGGTATGTACAAAAAAAGTCAACTAAAAAATCGTAGTGGAGAAGATTTTGTGACCGTTTGAAAAAAGTGTCCCCATTACAAACACTTTAATGGCTACTGGAAGCAAACCTATAAAATCTCAAATGCTCTTTAAAGGGGTGTGAGTTGTCAAGGTTTGATGAGGGATAGGGGGCAAATATAAGGGCTAAGTACTAGCACCCATCGCACATCATGTGCGCACACCCCCCGGCCCCCCAATCGTCGGAACCCCCAAAGCCGCCGGTTAGGCTCTCTGGCGATGCTCTGAGGATGGTGCCCCGGGCAAAAAAAATGCGGCACCAGCACATGCCCGAGCCTAGCATGTGCACCGTGGCTCAAAATCTTAGACTGGGAATGAACTTCGTATGCTTAGACATGGAATGAACTCCGTATGCCTAAGCCAACCCACGAAACGAGCGTGCGGGCGCTCAGCCGACCGGAGAGGGAGAATGCGCAAGCCAGGGATCGGCTCGATCCACCTTGCGTGCTATCGATCCTGTTGCCGTAACCCTCGGTCTAGTCTGATCTTAGACTAGGAATGAACTCTGTATGCATAAGTCAACCCACGAAATGAGCATGCGGGCACTGAGCCGATTGAAGAGGCATAATGTGCAAGCCGAGGATCGGCCCTGTCCCCCTCTGTGTGCTACAGGTCCCGCTGCCACAACCCTCAATCCGGTTGGGGCTTAGACTTGGAATGAACTCCCACGAAATGGACGTTCAGGTGCTCAGTCGGTCGGAGAGGCAGAATGTGCAAGTTGAGGATCAGCTCAGTCCCCCCTGCGTGCTGCCAATCCTGCTACCGCAACCCTCGATCCAATCCGATCTTAGACTGGGAATGAACTCCGTATGCTTAGACTGGGGATGAACTCCGTATGCCTAAGTCAACCTACAAAATGAGTGTGCGGGCGCTCAGTCGGCCGAAGAGGCATAATGCGCAAGCCAGGGATCAGCCCGGTCCCCCTCTACATGCTGTCAATCCTACTACTGGTCCTACTACCACAACCCTCAGTCCGGCTGGGGCTTAGACATGGAATGAACTCTGTATGCCTGGTCCCTCTACGAGCTGTCGATCCTGCTGCTGCAACCCTCGGTCCGGTTTGATCTTAGACTGGGAATGAACTTCGTGCGCTTAGACTAGGGATGAGCTTCGTATGCCTAAGTCAACCCACGAAACGAGCGTACGGGCACTCAACCAGCCGGAAAGGCCGGTTGTAGGGGCATAATGCGCAAGCTGGGGATCAGTCCGATCCCCCTCTGCTTGCTGCCAATCCCGCTGCCGGTCCTACTACCACAACCCTCGATCCGGCTGGAGCTTAGACATGGAATGAACTCCGTATGCCTAAGCCAACCCATGAAACGAATGTGTGGGTGCTCAGCCGGCCAGAGAGGTAGAATGCGTAAGCCGAGGATCGACTCGGTCCCTTCTACGTGCTGTTGATCCTGCTGCTGGTCCTGCTGCCACAACCCTCGGTTTGGTCCCATCTTAGACTGGGAATGAACTCCGTATGCTTAGAAATGGAACGAACTCCGTATGCCTAGGCCAACCCATGAAACGAGCATGCGGGCGCTCAGTCAGTCGGAGAGGTAAAATGCGCAAGTCGTTGATCGATGCGGTCCCCCCTGCGTGCTATCGATCCTGCTACCGTAACCCTCGGTCTGGTCTGATCTTAGACTGGGAATGAACTCTGTATGCCTAAGTTAACCCCTAAAATGAGCGTACGGGCACTGAACTGCTGGAAGAGGCATAATGCGCAGGCCGGGGATCAGCCCGGTCCTCCTCTGCGTGCTGTCGATCCCGCTACCACAACCCTCGATTTGCCTGGGGCTTAGACATGGAATGAGCTCCCTATGCCTAATCCAACCCATGAAACGAGCGTACGGGCACCCAGTCGGCCGGAGAGGCAAAATGCACAAGCCGAGGATCGACTCGATCCCCGTACGTGCTATCGATCCTGCTGCCATAACCCTCGGTCCTGTCTGATCTAAGATTGGGAATGAACTCTATATGCTTAGACTAAGGATGAACTTCGTATGCCTAAGTCAACCCATGAAATGAACGTACGAACGCTCAACCAATCAGAGAGGCAGGATGCGTAAGCCGAGGATCGAGCGGGTGGTAGGTGGGTTCAAGCACTTGTTCATATTTCTGCCATGCCAATGCCATTTTTATGGCTTGTAAATTCATACAATTTTCCCCTAAGCCTTCATGTGAAGTTTTGTGGCAAGACTACCCGTTTTCTATTTTTCATGATTTTTGAAACTTTTTACGGTTTGGGATTTTTTAAATTTTTTTAGAAAGATTTTTGCCCCCAAATTTGGTAGAGGTGATCCTTTTATTTTTTTGGGCATGCAAAAAAAAATTCAGCTAAAAACTCAAAGTAGAAAAGATTTTGTGACCGTTTGAAAAAAGTGTCCCCATTTCAGATTGGCCACGAAACGAAACGAGCGTGCGGCCGTGCGAGCGCTCAGACATGGAATAAACTCCGTATCCTTAGACATGAAATGAACTCCTTATGCCTAAGCCAACCCACGAAATGAGCATATGGGCGCTCAGCCAGCCAGAGAGGTAGAATGCGCAAGCTGGGGATCGGCCCGGTCCCCCTCTGCATGCTGCCGGTCCCGCTGCCACAACCCTCGGTCCAGCTGGGGCTTAGACATGGAATGAACTCCCTATGCCTAAGCCAACCTACGAAACGGGCGTTCAGGCGCTCAGCCGACCGGAGAGGCAGAATGCGTAAGCCACGGATCGACCCAGTCCTCTCTGCATGCTACCGATCTTGCTGCCGTAACCCTCAGTCTGATCTGATCTTATACTGGGAATGAACTCTATATGCTTAGACTGGGATGAACTCTGTATACCTAAGTTAACCCACAAAACAAGCGTGCAGACGCTCAGCCGACCAGAGAGGTAGGATGCGTAAGCCGAGGATCGAACGGGTGGTAGGTGGGTTCAAGTACATCTTCATATTTCTGCCATGCCAATGCCATTTTTATGGCTTGTAAATTCATACAATGGTCCCCTAAGTCTTCATGTGAAGTTTCATGGCAAGACGACCCGTTTTCTATTTTTCACGATTTTCAAAACATTTTACGGTTCGAGATTTTTTAAAATTTTTTTAGAAAGAGTTTTGTCCCCAAATTTGGTAGAGGTGATCCTTGTATTTTTGTTGGCATGAACAAAAAAATTCAGCTAAAAACTCGAAGTGGAGAATATTTTGTGACTGTTTGGAAAAAGTGTCCACATTTCAGACACTTTAATGGCTACTGGCAGCAAACTTATAAAATCTCAAATGCTCTTTAAGGGCGTGTGAGTTCTCGAGGTTTGATGAGGGATAGGGGGCCAATATAAGGGCCAAGTACCAGCACCCATAGCACATCATGTGCGCACACCCCCCGGCCCGCCCAATCACCGAAACCTCCAATGTCGTCGGTTAGGCTCTCTGACGATGCTCCGACGATTCTCTGGTGATGCTGCCCTGGACGAAAAAAATGCAGCACCAGCACATGCTTGAGTCCAGCATGTGCACCATGGCTCAAACTCTTAGACTGGGAATGAACTCTGTATGCCTAGACATGGAATGAACTCCGTATGCCTAAGCCAACCCACGAAACGAGCAACGGGTGCTCAACCGGCCGAAGAGGTAGAATGCGCAAGCCGAGGATCGGCCCAGTCCCCCTCTACATGCTGCCGATCCTGCTACCACAACCCTCGGTCCGGTTGGGGCTTAGACATGGAATGAACTCCCTATGCCTAAGCCAACACACGAAACGGGCATGCGGGCACTCACCCGATCGGAGAGGTAGAATGCGCAAGCTGGGTATCGGCTTGGTCCCCCCTACGTGCTACCGATCCTGCTACTGCAACCCTCGGTCCAGTCTGAGCTTAGACTGGGAATGAACTCCGTACGCTTAGACTGGGGATGAATTCTGTATGCCTAAGTCAACCCACGAAACGAGTGTGCGGGCGTTCAACCGATCAGAGAGGCAGAATGCACAAGCCGTGGATCGACCCGGTCCCCCCCTGCGTGCTACCGATCCTACTGCTAGTCCTGCTACCGCAACCCTCGATCCAATCTGATCTTAGACTGGGAATGAACTCCGTATGCTTAAACATGGAATAAACTCCATACGCCTAAGCCAACCTACGAAACGAGTGTGCGGGCGCTCAACTGGCCGGAAAGGTAGAATACGTAAGCCGGGGATTGACCTGGTCCCCTCCTACGTGCTGTCGATCCTGCTACCACAACTCTCGGTCTAATCCAATCTTAGACTGAGAATGAACTTCGTATGCCTAAGTTTACCCACGAAACGAGCATTCGGGTTCTGAGCCTGCCGGAGAGGCATAATATTCTCTAGAACTGGTTTTCTTGCCTCTTCCATGCCCATGCTCCTAGGCCTCTAGTTGTTGGCTAGCAACACCTTTTTGGGATGCCATCTCCTCAATCACGATCTAACCTGTACAACACAAACACGCAGAATCGAACTCACTTTGCTACCAACTATCACAGGCTCTGACCTTAGACTCAGAAACCGTGCGGGCACTAGAAAAATAAGAAGGGCTGATTATGCAAGTTAAAGAGAAACAAGATAAGAAGACAGAATTCTAGAAATGCTCTTGTATTCACTGAAACAGAAGTGTTTGATGGTGTACAAATGAGGGTGGAGCAGCCCTCTATTTATAGTTGAGGCTCTAGCTACAACTTAATGGCATATCCCTAGAATAAAGGCTAAAATCATGGGATTATACAGATTACAATCAATCAAGATGCTAACTCTTGATTTTTAGGGTCAACCAAATCTGCCAGGATGCTCCAACTGATCCTGCCTGCTTCCAGAAGCTTCCCTTACATGTCTAGCACCTTGGGCCCTTTTGGATGTGGTACGGGTAGCTTGTATGCCAGGCCTTGGTCTCATGGGCTAGCCTGCAAGTTGGGCGGGCATTCTGAACTCGTTTGCTAGGCTTTGCTCATAGATACCCGCCAGCATGCCTGGTCTGTGGGCCTTAACCTCTGGCTCGCCTGTTGGTGTGCCTGATGTGCCTGGTGCACCCGCCCAGGGCATGACATTCTCCCCTACCTGATTGTGCAATGCCCTCGTTGCATCTTCTACATGGTACTGCCTGATCTGGTCCTTGAACTACCCTAAGTCATCTGCTGGTTCCCAGCTCACCTCACTATCTGGAAGTCCCTTCCAGCGTACCAAGTACTCTTGTCTTGGCTGATAATTCTTTCATCTCACCTCCCGGTCAGCTATGATGCTGTGGACCTCCTTCTCATATGAGGCCCTTGCTCCCAATGGTGCACGCTTTGACTCTGCCTATCCTGGATCTCCCTCATCCTCATGGAACGGCTTAAGCATGCTCATATGGAACATCGGGTGTACCCTCAACTTGGGTGGCATATCCAGCTTGCAGGCAACCTTGCCTACCCTCTTGACTACTCATAAAGGTCCCTCATACCTTCGGACTAGGCCTTTGTGCAGCCTCCTATGGCATACAATGGGATGCAGCTTCACTAACACCAAGTCTCCAACCTGGAACTGCACGTCCCGCCTATTCTGGTCTGCCCACTTCTTCGACTTCTTGGTCGCCTTGTGTAGACAAACTCTGGCCAAGTTAGTTTGCTCCTGCCATGCCTTGGCAAACTTGTATGCTGCTGGATTCGGCCCTGTATAACCTGCAGCAATCGAACCGGGTGTTAGTGGTTGTTGCCCTGTCACAACCTCAAATGGGCTCTGGTTCGTTGCCTCGCTCCTTTGCAAGTTGTAGGAAAACTGCACAATATCTAGCAGCTTTGGCCAGTCCCTTTGTGTGGCACTCACATAGTGCTTGAGGTAGATCTCCAATAGTCCATTTACTCGCTCTGTCTGCCCATCGGTCTATGGATGCATGCTGGTGGAAAAGTTCAAGTCTGACCCTAACAGCTTGAACAACTCAGTCCAGAACCTGCCCGTGAAACGCCCGTCCCGATCACTAACAATGGTCCTCGGCACTCCCCAGTACTTAACCATGTTCTTCAGGAACAATCGAGCTGCCTCCTCGGCTGGGCACTCCTTGGTTGCTGGAATGAAGATTCCATACTTGGAAAACTTGTCCACCACTACCACGATGCTTCCAAACCCTTCTGCTTTGGGTAGACCGACTATAAAGTCCAGAGAAACACTCTCCCATGGTTACTCTGGCACTGGCAATGGCTCTAAGAGACCCCCTGGTTTCTTGAGCTCCACCTTGTCCTGTTGGCACACAAGACAAGTCTTCACATAGGCCTCCACATCATCCCTCATGTATGACCAGTAGTACCGGTCCTCGATCAGTGCCAGGGTGTGGCTCACTTCGGGGTGTCCAACCCACCTTGAATCATGGCATTCTTGCAAAACTTCCTTGCGGAGCTTTCCGTGCTACGGCACAAACAGTCTACTGCCCCTGGTGTACAGTAACCCATCCTGCAACCAAAACCGCCTAGTCTTACCTTGCTGGGCGTACTCCATCAAAGCCTTGGCTGTAGGATCATGCGTAAGTCCCTCCTTGATGCGCGACACCAGTGACCCCTCTGGTTGGCTAATGGCAGCAAGGTTAGCCTTTCTGTTCAGGCCGTCTGCCACTAGGTTCACCCGTCCTGGCTTGTACTCCATCTAAAAATCAAATTCTGCAAGAAAATCTTACCATCTCGCCTGCTTGGGGGATAGCTTCTTCTGCGTCTGGAAGTAGCTGGTCGCAACATTGTCCATCCTCACCATGAACCTCTACCCCAACAGGTAATGGTGCCAAGTGCGCAAGCAGTGTACCACTGCAGTCATCTCCTTCTCTTGGACCGTGTACTTGCATTCAGTCTCGTTCAGCTTCCTGCTCTCGAACGTGACTGGACGTCCCTCCTGCATTAACACGCCCTCTATGGCAAAGTTTGATGCATTCGTATGTACCTCATACGGCTTGGCATGGTCTGGCAAGGCCAAGACTGGCTCCTCGGTCACAGCCCGCTTCAACCTATCAAAGGCTTCTTGGCACCCTGCGCTTCACTCCCATGCTCTCCCTTTCTTGAGCAAGTCAGTCAATGGCGTGGCTATTGCTGAGTGACCTTTGATGAAGTGCCTGTAGTAGTTAACCAGCCCAAGGAATGACTCAACTCAGTGACCTTGGCTAGCAGTTGCCACTCGAGGATGGCGTGTATCTTGCCTTCATCCATGCGTATCCTACCACCTCCCACTATGTGGCCTAGGAACGGGATCTTCTGCTAGGCGAATGAGCACTTCTCCCTCATGACAAATAGCTTGTGCACCCGTAACACCTCGAACACCTGTCTCAAGTGGTCTACATGCTCTCCCAATGTCTGGCTATAGATCACAATGTCATCCAAATAAACCACAACAAATCGATCAAGGAACAACTGAAGTACCTTGTTCATAAGGGTGCAGAATGTTGCTGGGGCATTCGTGAGTCCGAAAGGCATCACCAAGAACTCATACGAACCATACCGAGTGACACATGTTATCTTTGGCTCATCTCCCTCTGTGATCCTAACTTGATAGTAGCCCGACCTCAAATCCAGCTTGGTGAACCACCTTGCGTTCCCAAGTTGATCGAACAAGTCCGCAATGAGTGGGATGGGGTACTTGTTCTTGATGGTTAGCTTGTTCAAAGCTCGGTAGTCTATGCACAGCCACAACGACCCATCATGCTTGCGCTGAAATAGAATCGGTGCACCATAGGGCACCTTTGATGGCCTGATGAAGCCAGCATCAACTAACTCTTTGAGCTGCTTCCTCAACTCTTCCAACTCTGGTGGAGACATTTGGTAAGGGGCTCTAGCTGGTGGCTTGGCCTCGGACACCAGCTCGATCTTGTGGTCCACCTTCCTCTTATGTGGTAGCTTGCTAGGCAGCTTTGCGGGCATCACATCACTAAAGGTCTTCAGCACCTTTAGCTCCTCAAAGGGTGACTCGATCTCCTTCTCCCTTGGCTCATCATATTTCAGGGCTGCCAAGAAGGTGTCTTCTTGTCTACTTACCGCCTTGGCAAATTGGATGGCTGACACCACCCGTGACCCAACTTCAGACCCTCTCCTCAATGGCACTAGGCATTGGCACCGTGCATCCAAGATGCAAACACAATCGACAAAAGGCACAAGGAGGGCATTAATCCGAACAAGGAAATCCAACCCAATCACAAACTCATAGTCGTCAAGGGGTATTACCTTTATGGTCTCCTTGCCTTTCCAGTCTCCAAGCTGCAACTCCACTCTTCATGCTACTCCAATGGCTGGAACCTCCTTAGAGTTCACCGTTTTGATGGTACCAGTCCTTTTCTACACATTTAGTCCAAGCTTCCGGGCTCCATCACCTAAAATAAAAAGATGTGAGGCACCTGTGTCCACCAGTGCGCTCACCTTCTGACCCGTAACCATTAGATCCGCAAACATCAAGCCCTTTGGCTTGCGGCTCCCCTTACTCTGGACAGCATTGAGCACCAATGACCCAAGCTTTGCTGCTCCTGACTCTGGCTCCTCGTCAGACTCCTTGTCTATAGCAGCCAGTTTGCCCTTCTACGGGCAATTGTGTGCTATGTGGCTCTCTCCACATAGGTAGCATGCTAGTGGCTCTTAGTCCCTTTTTACTTTCCACTTGCCTGCTGGTGGCCTCCTCTCACCATCCTTGGTTGAACGGTCTCTGTCTCCATCCTTGGACTCTTGGTCACGGTCTTTCCCCTTGGACTGCTTCTTCTGGTCCCTATCGTCCTTGCCCTTACCCTTGGGCTTGGTAAACTCGAACTTGTTCAGAGGCTTGAACTCTATCAAGGCCTCAACAGTAGTCATGGCTTTAGCCAAGTCATAAACTCCTCTCCTTTGTAGCTCATGCTTCACCCACGGCTTCAGCCCATCCATGAAAGCAAGTAAGGCATCCTTCTCACCTAGATCCGAGATCTGTATCATCAGTTCAGAGAATTTCTGGACATACTCCCTTATGTCCCCTTACTGGCTTAGCTTGCGCAACTTTGCCCGCGCCTCATCATCGGTATACTTCGGGTAAAATTTTTCTCTAAACTCCTTTTGGAACTCTGCCCAGGTTCCCATCTTGGCACTCCCATGCCTGACATCATCACACCTGTGCCTCCATCACAATAAGGCTATATCAGTGAGATACATAGCAGTGGTGCTTACTTTTATCACCTCGTCTTGCATGCCCATGGCCTGGAAGTACTGTCCCATACCCTATAGGTAGTCATTTACTTCCATGGCTGCCCTAGTCCCCTTGAACTCTTTAGGCTTGGGGACATCCAATCTGGACTTGGACACTCCAACAAACATGCCATTCCCAATGGCAGTCTTGTAAGCAACAAGCTCACTGGCAAGCTCTTCCATCCGCTGGCGCATGGCCTCTATGCCATCGTGCAAGGTCAGTACTTCAGCCTCCAAGGTCTGATTCTTTTGGGTGAACACATCCATGCCTTTGTTGAGAGCAGCTTCCAGCTCACTTTGGATCTCCTCCCCCATAGAGTCTAGCGATGCAATGTGAGTGTCTACCTCCTCAAGCTTCTCCCCCATGTTACCTACGGTCACCTTCACCTTGGCTAGCCTATCGTCCAAGATAGACCAGATATCTCTAGAACTGGCTTTCTTGCCTCTTCCACGCCTATACTCCTGGGCCTCTGGTTGTTGGCCAGCAACGTCGCTTTGGGATGCCATCTCCTCAATCATGATCTAACCTACACAACATAAACACTCAAAATCGAACTCGCTCTGATACCAACTGTCATGGGCTCTGACCTTAGACTCAGAAACCGTGCGGCCTTAGGCTTGGAATCTCCTCCTTTATGCCTAAGTCAGCCTAAAACACAATCGTGCGAGCACTAGAACAATGGGAAGGGCTGATTACACAAGTTAAAGAGAAACAGGACAAGAAAACAGAATTCTGGAAATGCTCTTGTATTCACTGAAACAGAAGTGTTTGATGGTGTACAAATGAGGGTGGAGCAGCCCTCTATTTATAGTTAAGGCTCCATGGGATTATACATATTACAATCAATTAGGATGCTAACTATTGATTTTTAGGGTCAACCAAATCTGCCAGGATGCTTCAGTTGATCCTATCTGCTTCCAGAAGATTCCCTTGTGTGTCCAGCACCTTGGGCCCTTCTAGATGTGGTGCGGGCAGCTCATATGCCAGGCTTTGGTCTCACGGGCTGGCCTGCAAGTTGGGCGGGTGTTCTGAAGTTGTTCGCTAGGCTTTGCGCATAGATACCCACCAGCACACCAGGTCTACGGGCCTTAACCTCTGGCTCGCCTGCTGGTGTACCTAATGTGCCTGGTCGTGACACGGGCGCTCAGTCGGTTGGAGAGGTAGAATGCGCAAGCCAGGGATCGACCCGATCCCCCCTGTGTGCTGTCGATCCGACTGCTGATCCTACTGTCGCAACCCTCAGTTCGACCCGATCTTAGACTGGGAATGAACTCCGTATGCTTAAACTGGGGATGAACTCCGTATGCCTAAGTCAACCCACGAAACAAGCGTGCGGGCGCTGAGTCGGTCGGAGAGGCATAATGTGCAAGTCGGGTATCAGTCCGATCCCCCTATGCGTGCTATCGGTCCCACTGCCATAACCCTCGATCTGGCTGGGGCTTAGACATGGCATGAACTCGTTATGCCGAAGCCAACCCATGAAACGGGCGTGTGGGCGCTCAGCTGGCCGAAGAGGCAGAATGTGCAAGCTGGGGATAGGCCCAGTCCCCCTGCATGCTGCCGATCCTACTGCCGCAACCCTCGGTCCGGTCCGATCTTAGATTGGGAATGAACTCCGCATGCTTAGGCTGGGGATGAACTCCATATGCCTAAGTCAACCCATGAAACGAGCGTACGGGTGCTCAGTCGACTAGAGAGGCAGGATGCGCAAGCCGGGGATCGAACGGGTGGTAGGTGGTTCAAGCACATCTTCATATTTCTGCCATGCTAATGCCATTTTTATGGCTTGTAAATTCATACAATGGTCCCCTAAGCCTTCATGTGAAGTTTCATGGCAAGACAACCCGTTTTCTTTTTTTCATGATTTTTGAAACTTTTTACGGTTTGGGATTTTTTAAAATTTTTTTAGAAAGAGTTTTGCCCCCAAATTTGTTAGAGGTGATCCTTGTATTTTTCTTGGCATGCACAAAAACATTCAGCTAAAAACTCGAAGTGGAGAAGATTTGGTGCCCGTTTGAAAAAAGTGTCCCCATTTCAGACACTTTAATGCCTACTGGCAACAAACTTATAAAATCCCACATGCTCTTTAAGGTGGTGTGAGTTCTCGAGGTTTGATGAGGGATAGGGGGCCAATATAAGGGCCAAGTACCAGCACCCATTGCACATCATGTGTGCACATCCCCCGCCCCCCCAATCACCGGAACCCCCAATACCGCCGGTTAGGCTCTTCGGTGATGCTCCGACGATGGTGCCTCGGGTGAAAAAAATGTGGCACCATCACATGCCCGAGCCCAGCATGTGCACGACGACTCAAAATCTTAGACTAGGAATGAACTCTGTATGCTTAGACATGGAATGAGCTACGTATGCCTAAGCCAACCCATGAAGCGAGCGTGCGGGTGCTCAGCCGGTCGGAGAGGCAGAATGCACAAGCCGAGGATCAGCACGGTCCCCTCCTACTTGCTATCGATCCTACTACAACAAGCATCGGTCCGGTCTGATCTTAGACTGGGAATGAACTCCTATGCATAAGTCAACCCGCGAAAAGAGCGTGCGGGTGCTGAGCCGATCGAAGAGGAATAATGTGCAAGCTGAGGATCAGCCCGGTCCCCCTTTACGTGCTGTCGGTCCCGCTACCACAACCCTCGATCCAGCTGGGGCTTAGACGTGGAATAAACTCCCTATGCCTAAGCCAACCCACGAAACGGGCATACGGGCGCTTAGCCGGCCGGAGAGGTAAAATTCACAAACTAGGGATCAGCCCGATCCCCACTACGTGCTGTCGATCCTGCTGTCGCAACCCTCAGTTCGGTTTGATCTTAGACTGGGAATGAACTCCGTATGCTTAGACTGGGGATGAACTCTGCATGCCTAAGTCAACCCATGAAATGAGTGTACGGGCACTCAATCGGTCGGAGAGGCATAATGCGTAAGCCGAGGATCAGCTCGATCCCCCTCTGCGTGCTGCCGATCCCGCTACCGGTCTTGCTGCCACAACCCTTGATCCAGTTGGGGCTTAGACATGGAATGAAATTTGTATGCCTAAGCCAACCCATGAAACGAGCGTGCGGGCGCTCAGCCGACCGGAGAAGCAGAATGTGCAAGTCGGGGATCGGCCCGGTCCCCCCTGCGTGCTGTCGATCCTGCTGTTGGTCCTGCTACCGGTCCTGCTGTCGCAACCCTCAATCCGATCCGATCTTAGACTGGGAATGAACTCCGTATGCTTAGACATGGATTGAACTCTGTATGCCTAAGCCCAACCCACGAAACGAGCAAACGGGTGCTCAACAGACCAGAGAGGCAGAATGCACAAGCCGGGGACCGACCCGGTCCCCCCTTCGTGCTGTCGATCCTGCTACCGCAACCCTTGGTCTGATCCGATCTTAGACTGGGAATGAACTCTGTAGCCTAAGTCAACCCATGAAACGAGCGTACGGGTGCTGAGCCAACCGAAGACGCATAATGCGTAAGCTGGGGATCGGCCTAATCCCCCTCTGCATGCTGTCGGTCCCGCTATCACAACCCTCGGTCCGGCTGGGGATTAGACATGGAATGAACTCCCTATGCCTAAGCCAACCCACGAAACGGGCGTGCGGGCACTCAGCCGGCTAGAGAGACAGAATGCGCATGTCAGGGATCGGCCCGGTCCCCTCTGCATGCTGTCGATCCTACTATCGCAACCCTCGGTCCAGTCCGATCTTAGACTAGGAATGAACTCCATATGCTTAGACTACGGATGAACTCCGCATGCCTAAGTCAACCCACCAAACGAGCATGGAGGCGCTCAGTCGACTAGAGCGGCAGGATGCATAAGCCGGGGATTGAACGGGTGGTAGGTGGGTTCAAGCACATCTTCATATTTTTGCCATGCCAATTCCATTTTTATGGCTTGTAAATTCATACAATAGTCCCCTAAGCCTTCATGTGAAGTGTCGTGGCAAGACGACCCGTTTTCTATTTTTCACGATTTTCAAAACTTTTTACGGTTCGGGATTTTTTAAAATCTTTTTAGAAAGAGTTTTGTCCCCAAATTTGGTAGAGGTGATCCTTGTATTTTTGTCGGCTTACACAAAAAATTTTAGCTAAAAACTCGAAGCGGAGAAGATTTTGTGACCGTTTGAAAAAAGTGTCCTCATTTTAGACACTTTAATGGCTACGGCAGCAAACCTATAAAATCTCAAATGCTCTTTAAGGGGGTGTGAGTTCTCAAGGTTTGATGCTGGATAGGGGGCCAATATAAGGGTCAGGTACCAGCACCCATCGCACATCATGTGCGCACACCCCTCGGACCCCCAATCGTCAGAACCCCCAATGCCACCGGTTAGGCTCTCCGATGATGCTTCGACGATGCTCCAGCGATGGTGCCCCAGGTGAAAAAAATGCGGCACCAGCACATGTCCGAGCCCAACATGTGCACCGTGGCTTCAAATATTAGACTAGGAATGAACTCCGTATGCTTTGACATGGAATGAACTCCGTATTCCTAGGCCAACCCACGAAATGAGTGTACGGGCGCTCAGTCGGTTGGTGAGGCAGAATGCACAAGCCGGGGATCGACTTGGTCCCCTCTTGCGTGCTGTCGATCCTGCTGTCGCAACCCTCGGTCCGATCTGATCTTAGACTGGGAATGAACTCCGTATGCATAAGTCAACCCATTAAACGAGCGTGCGGGAGTTGAGTTGACCGAAGAGGCATAATGTGCAAGCCGAGGATCGCCCCGGTCCCCCTCTGCGTGCTACCGGTCCCGCTGCCACAACCCTCGGTCCAGCTCGGGCTTAGACATGGAATGAACTCCCTATGCCTAAGCAAACCCTCGAAACGGGCGTGCGGGCGCTCAGCCGGTTGAAGAGGCAGAACGGCAAGCCAGGGATCGGCCTGGTCCCCCTTGCGTGCTGTCGATCCTGCTACCGCAACCGTTGATCCAGTCCGATCTTAGACTGGGAATGAACTCGTATGCTTAGACTGGGGATGAACTCCGTATGCCTAAGTCAACCCACGAAACGAGCATGCGGGCGCTCTGCCAGTCGGAGAGGCATAATACGTAAGCCGAGGATCAGCCCGATCCCCCTCTGCGTGCAGTCGATCGCACTGCCGGTCTTGCTGCCATAACCCTCAACATGGCTGGGACTTAGACATGGAATGAACTCCGTATGCCTAAGCCAACCCACGAAATGAGCATGCGGATGCTTAGCCAATCGGAACGACAGAATACGAAAGCCGGGGATCGGCCGGTCCCCCCTACGTGCTGTCGATCCTACTACTGGTCATGCTATAGCAACCCTCGGTCCAGTCCGATCTTAGACTGGGAATGAACTCTGTATGCTTAGACATGGAATGAACTCCCTATGCCTAAGCCAACCCATGAAATGAGCGTGCGGGCACTCAATCGGTCGGAGAGGCAGAATGCTTAAGCTGGGGACCGGCCCGATCCCTCCTACGTGCTGTCGATCCTGCTACCGTAACCCTCGATCTGATCCGATCTTGGATTGGGAATGAACTCCGTATGCGTAAGTCAACCCACGAAACGAGCATACGGGCACTGAGCTGGCCGGAGAGGCATAATGCGTAAGCCAGGGATCGGCCCAGTCCCCCTCTACGTGCTGTCGGTCCCGCTGCCACAACCCTTGGTCTGGCTGGGGCTTAGACATGGAATGAACTCCTTATGCCTAAGCCAACCAACGAAATGGGCGTGCGGGCATTCAGCCGGCTGGAGAGGCAGAATGAGCAAGCTGGGATCGACCCATCCCCCCTATGTGCTGCCGGTCCTACTGTAGCAACCCTCGGTCCGATCCGATCTTAGGCTGGGAATGAACTCTGTATGCTTAGACTGGGGATGAACTCTGTATGCCTAAGTCAACCCATGAAATGAAAGTGCTGGCGCTCGGTCGACCAGAGAGACAGGATGCACAAGCTGGGGATCGAACGGGTGGTAGGTGGGTTCAAGCACATCTTCATATTTTTGCCCTACCAATGCCATTTTATGGCTTGTAAATTCGTACAATGGTCCCCTAAGCCTTCATGTGAAGTTTCTCGGCAAGACAACCCATTTTCTATTTTTCATGATTTTCAAAAATTTTTGTGGTTCAGGATTTTTTAAAATTTTTTTAGAAAGAGTTTTGTCCCCAAATTTGGTAGAGCTGATCCTTGTATTTTTTTTGGCTTGCAAAAAAAAATTCAGCTAAAAACTCGAAGTGGAGAAGATTTTGTGCCCGTTTGAAAAAAGTGTCCCCATTTCAGACACTTTAATGGCTTCTGGCAGCAAACCTATAAAATCTCAAATGCTCTTTAAGGGGGTGTGAGTTCTCGAGGTTTGATGAGGGATAGGGGGCCAATAAAGGGGCCAAGTACCAGCACCCATCGCACATCATGTGCGCACACCCACTGGCCCCCCCAATCGTCGAAACCCCCAATGCCGTCGATTAGGCTCTCCGACGATGCTCCGACGATGGTGCCCCGGGCGAAAAAAATGCGGCACCAGCACATGCCTGAGCCCAGCATGTGCAACATGGCTCAAAATCTTAGACTGGGAATGAACTCCGTATGCTTAGACATGGAATAAACTCAGTATGCCTAATCCAACCCACGAAATGAGCATACGGGCGCTCAGTCGGTCGAAGAGGCAGAATGGGCAAGTCGGTGATTGGCCCGGTCCCCCCCTGCGTGCTATCGATCTTGCTACCAGAACCCTCAGTTTGGTCTGATCTTAAACTAGGAATGAACTCCGTATGCATAAGTCAACCCATGAAACGAGCGTGCGGGCGCTGAGCCAGCCGAAGAGGCATAATGCTCAAGTCAGGGATCGACCCAGTCCCCCTCTGCGTGCTGCCAGTCCTGCTGCCACAACCCTCAGTCCTGCTGGGGCTTAGATAAGGAATGAACTCCCTATGCCTAAGCCAACCCACGAAACGGGCATGCAGGCGCTCAACCAGCCGGAGAGGCAAAATGCGCAAGCCAAGGATCGGCCTAGTCCCCTCTGCGTGCTGTCGATCTTGCTGCCACAACCCTCGGTCCGATCCGATCTTAGACTAGGAATGAACTCCGTATGCTTAGACTAGGGATGAACTCCATATGCCTAGACTGGGAATGAACTCTGTATACTTAGCCATGGAATGAACTCTGTATGCCTAAGCCAACCCATGAAACGAGCATGCGAGCGCTCAGTCGGTCGGAGAGGCAAAATGCGCAAGCTGGGGATCTACCCGATCCCCCCGACGTGCTATCGATCCTACTACCGCAACCCTCGATCTGATCCAATCTTAGACTAGGAATGAACTCTGTATGCATAAGTAACCCATAAAACGAGTGTGCGGGTGCTGAGCCGGCCGAAGAGGCATAATGCACAAGTCGAGAACCAGCCCGGTCCCCCTCTGTATGCTGTCGGTCCCCCTGCCACAACCCTAGGTCCGGTTGGGGCTTACACATGGAAGGAACTCCCTATGCCTAAGCCAACCCATGAAACGGGCGTGCGGGCACTCAGCCGGTCGGACAGGTAGAATGTGCAAGCCAGGGAACGGCCCGGTCCCCCTTAGGTGCTGTCGATCCTGCAGCTGCAACCCTCGGTCTAGTCCGATCTTAGATTGTGAATGAACTTCATATGCTTAGATTGGGGATGAACTCCGTATGCCTAAGTCAACCCACGAAACGAGCATGCAGGCGCTCAGCCGACCAGAGAGATAGGATGCGCAAGCCGAGGATCGAACAGGTGGTAGGTGGGTTCATGCACATCTTTATATTTTTGCTGTGCCAATGCCATTTTTATGGCTTGTAAATTCATACAATGGTCCCCTAAGCCTTCATGTGAAGTTTCGTGGCAAGAAGACCCGTTTTCTATTTTTCACGATTTTTGAAACTTTTAGCGGTTCGAGATTTTTTAAAATTGTTTTAGAAAGAGTTTTGTCCCCAAATTTGGTAGAGGTGATCCTTGTATTTTTTTTGGCATGCACAAAAAAAAATTCAGCTAAAAACTCGAAGTGGAGAAGATTTTGTGACCGTTTGAAAAAAGTGTCCCCATTTCAGACACTTTAATGGCTACTGGCAGCAAACCTATAAAATCTCAAATGCTCTTTAAGTGGGTGTGAGTTCTCGAGGTTTGAAGAGGGATAGGGGGCCAATAATGGCCAAGTACCAGCACCCATCACACATCATGTGTGCACACGCCCCAGCCCCCAAATCACCAGAACCCTCAATGCCGTCAGTTAGGCTCTCCGGCGATTCTCCGACAATGGTGCCCCGGGCGAAAATAATGCGGCACCAGCACATGCCTGAGCCTAGCATGTGTATCGTGGCTCAAAATCTTAGACTAAGAATGAACTCCGCGTGCTTAGACGTGGAATGAACTCAGTATGCCTAAGCTAATCTACGAAAAGAGCGTGCGGGTGCTCAGTCGGCCAGAGAGGCAGAATGCGCAAGGTGAGGATTGGACCGGTCCCCCCTGCGTGCTGTCGATCCTGCTGCCACAACCCTCAGTCCGGTCCGATCTTAGACTAGGAATGAACTCCGTATGCATAAGTCAACCCACGAAACGAGCGTGCAGGCACTGAGTCAGTCGATGAGGCATAATGCGCAAGCCGGGGATCGGCCTGGTCCCCCTCTGCGTGCTGCCGGTCCTGCTACCACAACCCTCGGTCTAGCTGGGGCTTAGGCATGGAATGAACTCCCTATGCCTAAGCCAACACACGAAATAGGCGTGCGAGCACTCAGCCGGCTGGAGAGGCAGAATGTGCAAGACGGGGATCAGCCCGATCCCCCCGGCATGCTGTCGATCCCACTGCCACAACCCTCGGTCCGGCTATGGCTTAGACATGGAATGAACTCCTATGACTAAGCCAACCCATTAAATGGGCATGCAGGGCACTCAGTCGGTCGGAGAGGCAGAATGCGTAAGCCGGGGATCGGCTTGATCCCCCTTGCGTGCTACCGATCCTGCTGTCGCAACCCTCGGTCCGATTCGATCTTAGACTGGGAATGAACTCTGTATGCTTAGATTGGGGATGAACTTCGTATGCCTAAGTCAACCCACGAAACGAGCATGTGGTCACTCAGTCGGCCGGAGAGGCATAATGCACAAATAGGAGATCAGCCCGATCCCCCTCTGTGTGCTACCGATCCCGCTGCAGGTCCTACTACCACAACCCTCGGTCCGGCTGGGGTTTAGACATGGAATGAACTCCGTATGCCTAAGCCAACTGACAAAATGAGCATGCAGGCACTCAGTTGGTCAGAGAGACAAAATGCGTAAGCCAGGGATCGACCCGATCCCCTCTGCTTGCTGTCGATCCTGCTGCTAGTCCTATTGCCACAACCCTCGATCCGGTCTGATCTTAGACTGGGAATGAACTCTGTATGCTTAGACATGGAATGAACTTCGTATGCCTAAGCCAACCCACAAAATGAGCGTACAGGCGCTCGGTCGATCGGAGAGGCAGAATGCGCAAGCCGGGGATCGACCCGATCCCCCCCTACGTGCTGTCGATCCTGCTGCTAGTCCTGATGCCGCAACCCTTGGTCCAGTCCGATCTTAGATTGGGAATGAGCTCCGTATGCCTAAGCCAACCCACGAAACGAGCGTGCGGGCGCTCAATCTGCCAGAGAGGCAGAATGCGCAAGCCAGGGATCGGATCGATCCCCCCTGCGTGCTATCGATCCTGCTGTTACAACCCTTGGTCCAATCTGATATTAGACTGGGAATGAACTCCGTATGCCTAAGTCAACCCACGACGAGCATACGGGCACTGAGCCGATCGGAGAGGCATAATGCGCAAGTTGGGGATCGACCTGGTCCCCCTCTGTGTGCTGGCGATCCCGCTGCCACAACCCTCAGTCCAGCTGGGGCTTAGACATGGAATGAACTCCTTATGCCTAAGCCAACCTACGAAACGGGTGTGCGGGCGCTTAGCCGATCGGAGAGGCAGAATGCGCAAGCCGGGGATTGGCCCGGTCCCCCCTGCATGCTGTCGATCGCACTGCTGCAACCCTCGGTCCGGTCTGATCTTAGACTGGGAATGAACTCCATATGCTTAGACTAGGGATGAACTCCATATGCCTAAGTCAACCCACGAAACAAGCGTGCGGGCGCTCAGCCGACCAGAGAGGCAGGATGTGTAAGCCGGGGATCGAACGGGCAGTAGGTGGGTTGAAGCACATCTTCATATTTCTACCATGCCAATGGCATTTTTATGTCTTGTAAATTCATACAATTTTCCCCTAAGCCGTCATGTGAAGTTTCGTGGCAAGACGAACCGTTTTCTATTTTTCATGATTTTCGAAACTTTTTACGGTTCAGGATTTTTTTAAAATTTTTTAGAAAGAGTTTTGTCCCCAAATTTTGTAGAGGTGATCCTTGTATTTTTGTTGGCATGCATAAAAAATTTCAGCTAAACTCGTAGTGGAGAAGATTTTGTAACGATTTGAAAAAAGTGTCCCCATTTCAGACACTTTAATGGCTACTGGTAGCAAACCTATAAAATCTCAAATGCTCTTTAAGGGGGTGTGAGTTCTCGAGGTTTGATGAGGGATAGGGGGCCAATATAAGGGCCAAGTGTCACACCCTGGGTGGGCGCACCAGGCACATCAGTAGCACCAGCAGGTGAGCCAGAGGTTGAGGCCCGCAGACCAAGCTTGCTAGCGGGTATCTGCACGAAAAGCCTAGCAAACAAGTTCAGAATGCCCGCCCAACTTGCAGGAAGGCCCGTGAGACCAAGGCCTAGCATACAAGCTGCCCGTACCACATCCAGAAGGGCCCAAGGTGCTGGACACGCAAGGGAAGCTTCTAGAAGCAGGCAGGATCGGCAGCAGCATCCTGGCAGATTTGGTTGACCTTGAAAATCAGGAGTTAGCATCCTGATTGATTGTAATCTATATAATCCCATGATTTTAGCCTTTATTCTAGGGATATTTCCATTAAGAGTAAGCTGGAGCCTCAACTATAAATAGAGGGCTGCTCCTCCCTTATTTGTACACCATCAAACACTTTTGTTTCAGTGAATACAAGAGCATTTCTAGAATTCTGCCTTCTTATCCTGTTTCTCTTTAACTTGCATAATCAGCCCTTCCTGTTGTTCTAGTGCCCGTACGCTTGTGTCTTAGGCTGACTTAGGCATAAAGGAGGAGATTCCAAGCCTAAGGCTACACGGTTTCTGAATCTAAGGTCGGAGCCCATGACAGTTGGTATCAGAGCAAGTTTGATTCTGCATGTTTGTGTTGTGCAGGTTAGAGGAGATGGCATCCCAAAGTGATGCTGCTAACCAACAACCAGAGGCCCAGGAGCATGGGCATGGAAGAGGGAGGAAAGCCAGTTCTAGAGATATCTGGTCTACCATGGACGGTAGGCTGGCCAAGGTGGAGGTGACCATGGGCGACATGGGGGAAAAGCTTGAGGGGGTAGAGACTCACATTGCATCGCTAGACTCCATGGGGGAGGAGATCCAAAGTGAGTTGGAAGCTACTCTCAACAAAGGCTTGGACGTGTTGACCCAAAAGAATCAGACCTTGGAGGCTGAAGTGCTGACCTTGTGCGATGGCATGGAGGCCATGCACCAGCGGATGGAGGAGCTTACCAGTGAGCTCATTGCTTGCAAGACTGCCATTGGGAATGGCATGTTTCTGGAGTGTCCAAGTCAAGATTGGATGTCCCCAAGCCTAAGGAGTTCAAGGGGACTAGGGTGGCCAAGGAAGTAGATAACTACCTTTGGGGTATGGAGCAGTACTTCTAGACCATGGGCATGCAAGACGAGGCGATAAAGGTAAGCACCACTGCTATGTATCTCACTGATGTAGCCTTATTATGGTAGAGGCGCAGGTGTGATAATGTCAGGTGTGGGAGCGCCAAGATTGGAACCTGGGCAGA
Source organism: Durio zibethinus (assembly GCF_002303985.1). Next base: position 31,725,260 of record NW_019167826.1, on the reverse strand, counting down.
GTTCCAAAAAGAGTTCAAAGAACAATTTTACATGGAGTATGCCGATGATGAGGCACGGGCAAAGTTGCGCAGGCTGAGCCAGCAAGGGGATATAAGGGAATATGTCCAGAAATTCTCTGAACTGATGCTACAGATCTCAGATCTAGGCAAGAAGGATGCCTTATTTGCTTTCATGGATGGGCTGAAGCCATGGGTGAAGAATGAGCTACAAAAGAGAGGAGTTCATGACTTGGCTAAAACCATGACTACTGCCGAGGCCTTGATAGAGTTCAAGTCTCTGAACAAGTTTGAGTCTACCAAACCCAAGGGTAAGGGCAGGGATGATAGAGACCGGAAGAAGCAATCCAAAGGGAAGGACCATGACTAGAAGTCCAAGGATGGAGACCGAGACCATTCAACCAAGGATGGCGAGAGGAAGCCACCAGCAGGCAAGTGGAAAGCAAAAAGGGACTGAGAGCCACTAGCATGCTACCTATGTGGAGGGAGCCACATAGCGCGTAATTACTCATAGAAGGGCAAGTTGGCTACTGTAGATAAGAAGTCTGATGAGGAGCCAGAGTCAGGGGCAGCAAAGCTTGGGTCGTTGGTGCTCAATGCTGTCTAGAGTAAGGGGAGTCGCAAGCCAAAGGGCTTGATGTTTGCAGATCTGATGGTTGCGGGTCAGAAGGTGAGCGCACTGGTGGACACAGGTGCCTCACATCTTTTTATTTTAGGTGATAGAGCCTGAAAGCTCAGACTAAAGGTGCAGAAAGGGACTGGTACCATCAAAATGGTGAACTCCAAGGAAGTTCTAGCCATTGGAGTAGCGCGGGGAGTGGAGTTGCAGCTTGAAGACTGGAAAGGCAAAGAGAACATTGAGTTAATACCCCTTGACGACTATGAGTTTGTGATTGGGTTGGATTTCCTTGTTCGGATTAACGCCCTCCTTGTACCTTTTATCGATTGTGTTTGCATCTTGGATGCACGGTGCCAATGCCTAGTGCCATTAAGGAGAGGGTCTGGAGTTGGGTCGTGGGTGGTGTCAGCCATCCAATTTGCCAAGGCGGTAAGCAGACAAAAAGACACCTTCTTGGCAGCCGTGAAATATGATGAGCCAAGGGAGAAAGAGATCGAGTCACCCTTTGAGGTGCTAAAGGTGCTGAAGACCTTTAGTGATGTGATGCCCGCAAACCTACCTAGCAAGCTACCACCTAAAAGGGAGGTGGACCACAAGATCGAGCTGGTGTTCGAGGCCAAGCCACCAGCTAGAGCCCCTTACCAAATGTCTCTACTAGAGTTAGAGGAGTTGAGGAAGCAGCTCAAAGAGTTAGTTAATGCTGGCTTCATCAGGCCATTGAAAGCACCCTATGGTGCATCAGTTCTATTTCAGCACAAGCATGATGGGTTGTTGCAGCTGTGCATAGACTACCGGGCTTTGAACAAGCTGACCATCAAGAACAAGTACCCCATCCCACTCATTGCGGACTTGTTCGATCAACTTGGGAGCGCAAGGTGGTTCACCAAGCTGGATTTGAGGTCAAGCTACTATCAAGTCAAGATTGCAGAGGGACATGAGCCAAAGATAGCATGTGTCACTCGGTATGGTTCGTATGAGTTCTTGGTGATGCCTTTCAGATTCACGAACACCCCAGCAACATTCTGCACCCTTATGAACAAGGTACTTCAGTCATTCCTTGATCGATTTGTTGTGGTTTATTTTGATGACATTGTGATCTATAGCCAGACTTTGGGAGAGCATGTAGACCACTTGAGACAGGTGTTTGAGGTGTTGCGGGCACACAAGCTATTTGTCAAGAGGGAGAAGTGCTCATTCGCCTGGTAGGAGATCCCGTTCCTTGGCCATATAGTGGGAGGTGGCAAGATACGCATGGATGAAGGCAAGATACACGCCATCTTGGAGTTGCAACCGCCAGCCAAGGTCACTGAGTTGAGATCATTCCTTAGGCTGGTCAACTACTACAGGCGCTTCATCAAAGGTCACTCAGCAATAGCCACGCCATTCACTGACTTGCTCAAGAAAGGAAAAGCATGAGAGTGAAGCGCAGGGTGCCAGGAAGCCTTTGACAGGTTGAAGCAGGCTGTGATCGAAGAGCCAGTCTTGGCCTTGCCAGACCATGCCAAGTCGTATGAGGTGCATACGGATGCATCAAACTTTGCCATAGGGGGCGTGTTGATGCACGAGGGACGTCCAGTTGCGTTTGAGAGTAGGAAGCTGAATGAGACTGAGCGTAAGTACACGGTCCAAGAGAAGGAGATGACTGTAATGGTACACTGCTTGCGCACTTGGTGCCATTACCTGTTAGGGTTGAGGTTCGTGGTTAGGATGGACAATGTGGCAACCAGCTACTTTCAGACGTAGAAGAAGTTGTCCCTCAAGCAGGCGAGATGGCAAGATTTTCTTACGAAATTTGATTTCCAGATGGAGTACAAGCCGGGGTGGGTGAACCTAGTGGCAGATGCCCTGAGCAGAAAGGCTAATCTTGCTACCATTAGCCAACCAGAGGGGTCACTAGTGCCGCACATCAAAGAGGGACTTGTGCATGATCTTACAGCCAAGGCTTTGATGGAGTACGCCCAACAAGTAAGACTAGGCGGGTTTTAGTTGCAGGATGGCTGCTATACACCGGGGAAGTAGGACTATTTGTGCCATAGCACGAAAAGCTCTGCAAGGAAGTTTTGCAAGAATGCCATGATTCAAGGTGGCTGACACCCCAGAGTGAGCCTACCTTGGCATTATCGAGGATCGGTACTACTGGGCCGCACATGAGGGACGATGTGGGAGGGCCTATGTGAAGACTTGTCTTGTGTGCCAACAGGACAGTGAGCTCAAAACACCAGGACGGTCTTCTTGGAGCCATGCCAGTGCCAGAGCCCATGGAGAGATGTTTCTTTGGACTTTTTAGTCAGGTCTCCCAAAGCAGAAGGGTTTTGAAAGCATCATAGTAGTGATGGAGAGGTTTTTCAAGTAATGGAAGCTTCCATTCCATGGCAACTAAGGAGTGGCCCAACCGAGGGAGGCAGCTCGATTGTTCCTGAAGAACATGGTTTAAGTATCATGGGGATGTCGCAGGACCATTTGTTAGTGATCAGGCAATGGGCGTTTCGACGGGTAGGTTCCTGGACTGACGTTTGTTTAATGCTTCTGGGTTAGACATGGAACTTGTCCACTACAATGCATCCAGAGACCGGATGGGCAGACAGAATGACCGTGAATGGACTATGAGGTACTACCTCAGGCACTATGTGGAGATGCCACACAAAGGGACTGGCCCAAAGCTGCCCTAGATATTGCACAATTTCCTATAACTTGCGAAAGGAGCGACGGTAACGAACTAGAAGCCATTTGAGGTTGTGACAGGGTAACAACCACTAACACCTGGTTCGATTGTTGTAGGTTATACAGGGCCGAATCCAGCAGCATACAAGTTTGCCAAGGCATGGAAGGAGCAAACTGACTTGGCCAGAGTTTGTCTACACAAGGCGGCCAAGAGGTCGAAGAAGTGGGCAGACCAGAATAGGTGGGATGTGCAGTTCCAGGCTGGAGACTTGGTATTGGTGAAGCTGCATCCCATTGTGTGCCATAGGGGGCTACACAAAGGCCTAGTTCGGAGGTATGAGGGACCTTTTTGAGTAGTCAAGAGGGTAGGCAAGGTTGCCTACAAGCTGGATATGCCACCCAAGTCGAGGGTACACCCGATGTTCCATGTGAGCATGCTCAAGCCATTCCATAAGGATGAGGGAGATCCAGGATGGGTAGAGTCAAAGCGTGCGCCATTGGGAGCAAGGGCCTCATATGAGAAGGAGGTCCACAGCATCATAGCTGATCGGGAGGTGAGACGAAAGAACTATCATCGAAAACAAGAGTACTTGGTGCACTGGAAAGGACTTCCAGACAATGAGGCAAGCTGGGAACCAACAGATGACTTATGGTAGTTTAAGGACTAGATCAGGTAGTACTTTGTAGAAGATGCAATGACGGCATTACGCAATCAGGTAGGGTGAATGTCAAGCCCTGGGCGGGCACGCCAGGCACATCAGGTGCACCAGCAGGTTGAGCCAAAGGTTCAGGCCCACAGACCAGGCGTGCTAGTGGGTATCTGCGCTTAAAGCCTAGCAAACGAGTTCAGAACGCCCGCCCAACTTGCAGGCCAGCCCGTGAGACCAAGGCCCAGCATACAAGCTGCCCGTACCACATCCAGAAGGGCCCAAGGTGCTGGACATGCAAGGGAAGCTTCTGAAAGCAGGCAGGATCAGCAATAGCATCCTGGCAGATTTGGTTGACCCTGAAAATCAGGAATTACCATCCTGATTGATTGTAATCTGTATAATCCCATGATTTTAGCCTTTATTCTAAGGATATTGCCATTAAGTGTAAGCTGGAGCCTCAAACTATAAATAGAGAGCTGCTCCTCCCTCATTTGTACACCATCAAACACTTCTGTTTCAGTGAATACAAGAGCATGTTCTAGAAGGTGTCTGCCTTCTATCCTGTTTCTCTTTAACTTGCCGTAATCAGCCCTTGTTGGTTCGTTCTGAGGCCCATACTGGCTTGTGCTTTAGGCTAACTTAGGCATAAAGGGGAGATTCCAAGCCTAAGGCTGCGATGCGTTTCTGAGTCTAAGGTCGGAGCCCGTGAACGTAAGTACCAGCACCCACCGCACAATCATCTGCACAAATCCCCCACCCCCAATCGTCGGAACCCCCAAATGTCACCGTTAGGCTTCTCCGAGGTTGATCTCCGCACGATGGTGCTCGATGGCAAAAAATACGGCACTAGAAATTGCCCACCCCAGCATGTGCACCGTGGCTTCAAAATCTTTTAGGCTGGAACGAACTCCGTATGCTTGACATGGAATGAACTTCGTAATGCCTAAGCCAACCCATGAAACGAGCGTGCGGGCGCTCAGCCGGCCAGAGAGGAAGGAATGTGCATAGTTGGGGATTCGACTTTGATCCCCCCTGCGTACTATCGATTCCTGCTACTGGCAACCCTCGTCCGATCTGATTCTTAGACTGGGAACAATACTCCGTATGCCAAGTCACCCACAAAATAAGCGTACGTGCCGTTGAGCCAGCCAAAGAGGCATAAATGTGTAAGCCGGGGATTGGTCCCGATCCCCCTTTGCGTGCTGCCGGTTCCGCTGGCCACAAACCCTCGATGCTTGGTTGGGCGCTTACACATGGAATGACTCCCTATGCCTAAGCCAACCCACCGAAAACAGGTCGTACGGCGCTTATGTCAACCGGATTAGGGCAGAAATGCACAAACCCGGGGATCTGGCTCGATCCCTTCTGCGTGCCTGCCTAATCTTGCTTACCGTACCCTCTAGTCCCATCCATCAATCAGACTGGGAATGAACTATGTATGCTTAGACTGGGGATGAACTCTGTATGCCTAAGTTAACCCATGAAACGAGTGTGCGGGTGCTCAATCGACCGGAGAGACAGCATGTGCAAGCCAGGGTTCGACCCGGTCCCCCCTGCGTGTTGTCGATCCTACTACCGCAGCCCTCGGTTCGATTTGATCTTAGACTGGGAATGAACTCCGTATGCATAAGTTAACCCATGAAATGAGCGTGCGAGTATTGAGCCGACCGGAGAGGCATAATACGTAAGCCAGGGATCGGCCCGATCCCCTCTATGTGCTGTCGATCCTGCTGCCGGTCCTTGCCACCACAACCCTCAGTCCAGCTGGGGCTTAGACATGGAATGAATCCGTATGCCTAAGCCAAACCACAAAATGAGCGTGCAAGCGCTCCATCGACCAGAGAGGCAGAATACGCAAGCGACGGATTGGCCTGGTCCCTCCTACGTGCTGCCGAACCTATGCTGGTCCTACTGCCGTAACCCTTGGACCGATCCGATCTTAGATTGGGAATGAACTCCGTATGCTTAGACATGGAATGAACTCCGTATGCCTCAGCCAACCCACAAAACGAACGTGCGAGCACTTAGCCGACCGGAGAGGCAAAATGCACAAGTCGGGGACCGACCCGGTCCTCCCTTGCATGCTATCGATCTTGCTGCCGCAACCCTCGGTCCGGTCCAATCTTAGACTGGGAATGAACTCCGTATACATAAGTCAACCAACGAAACAAGCGTGCGGGGGCTAAGCCAGTCGGAGAGGCATAATGCACAAGCCGAGGATCGACTCGATCCCTTTTTGCATGTTGTCGATCCCACTGCCAGTCCTGCTGCCACAACCCTCGGTCTGACTGGGGCTTAGACATAGAATGAACTTCGTATGCCTAAGCCAACCCATGAAACAAGCGTGCAGGCGCTCAACAGGCTGGAGAGGCAGAATGCGCAAGCCCCGAATTGGCCCGGTCCCCCCTACGTGCTGTCGATCCTGTGCTGGTTCTGCTATCGCAACCCTCAGTCCGGTTTGATCCTAGACTGGGAATGAACTCCGTATGCTTAGACATGGAATGAACTCCATATGCCTAAGCCAACCCAGGAAACGGACGTGCGGGCACTCAACCGGTCGGAAAGGCAGAATGTGCAAGTCGGGGATCAGTTCAGTCCCCCCCACGTGCTGTTGATCCTGCTACTGGTCCTACTGCTGCAACCCTCAGTCCAGTCCGATATTAGACTAGGAATGAACTCCGTATGCCTAAGCCAACCCATGAAACGAGTGTACGGGCACTGAGCTGACCAGAGAGGCCGGTTGGAGAGGCATAATGCGCAAGCTGGGGAGTAGCCCGATCCCCTTCTGCGTGCTACTGATCCTGCTGTCGATCCTGTAGCCACAACCCTCGATTTGACTGGGGCTTAGACATCGAATGAACTTCGTATGCCTAAGCCAACCCATGAAACGAGTGTGCGGGTGCTTAGCCGATTGGAGATGTAGAATACGCAAGTCGGGGATCAGTTTGGTCCCCCTCTGCGTGCTACTCATCCCGCTGCTACAACCCTCAGTCCGGGTGGGGCTTAGACATGGAATGAACTCCTTATGCCTAAGGGAACCCACGAAACGGGCATGCGGGCGCTCAGTCTGTCAGAGAGGCAGAATGCGTAAGCCAGGGATCGGTCCGGTCCCCCTTATGTGCTGCCGATCCTACTGCTGCAACCCTCGATCTGGTTCGATCTTAGACTGGGAATGAACTCCGTATGCTTAGACTGGGGATAAACTCTGTATCCCTAAGTCAACCCATGAAACGACCGTGCGGGTGCTCAGCCGACCGGAGAGGTTGGCCGGAAAGGCAGATGCGTAAGTCGAGGATCGGCTCGGTCCCCCCTACGTGCTGTCGATCCTGTTGCTGGTCTTGCTGTCGCACCCCTCGGTCTGGTTCAATCTTAGACTGGGAATGAACTCTGTATGCCTAAGCCAACCCATGAAACGAGCGTACGGGCGT
>NW_019167826.1:31685842-31716905 GCF_002303985.1 Durio zibethinus | reverse complement strand
ACGCAGAAGGGGATCGGGTTGATCCCCGGCTTGTGCATTATGCCTCTTCGGTCGGCTCAATGCCTGCACGCTCATTTCGTGGGTTGACTTAGGCATATGGAGTTCATTCCCAATCTAAGATCAGACCGGTCCAAGGGTTCCGATAGCAAGATCGACAGCACGCAGGGGGGACCAAGTCGATTTCCGGCTTACGTATTCTGCCTGTCCGACCGATTGTGCGCCCGCACGCTCATTTCGTGGGTTGGCTTTGGCATACGAAGTTCATTCCATGTCTAAGCATACGGAGTTCATTCCCAGTCTATGATCAAACTGAATCGATGGTTGTGGCAACAGGATCGGCAGCACGCAGGGGGGACCGGGCTGATCCTCGGCTTACACATTTTGCCTCTCCGGCCAGCTGAGCACCTGCACACTCATTTTGTTAGTTGGCTTAGGCATACTGGAGTTCATTCCATGTCTAAGCCCCAGCTGGACCGAGGGTTGTGGTAGCAGGACCGGCAGTGAGATCGATAGCATGCACAAGGGGACCGAGATGATCCCGGCTTATGCATTATGCCTCTCCGACCGACTCAGTGCCCGCATGCTCATTTTGTAGGTTGACTTAGGCATATGGAGTTCATCCCCAGTCTAAGCATATGGAGTTTATTCCCAGTTTAAGATTGAAGCAGATCGAGGGTTGCGATAGCAGGATCGATAGCACACAGGGGGGACCAGGCCGATCTCCGGCTTACGCATTCTGCCTCTTCCGACTGGTTGAGCGCCCGCACGCCCGTTTCGTGGGTTGGCTTAGGCATAGGGAGTTCATTCCATATCTAAGCCCCAGTCCGATCGAGGGTTGTGGTAGCGAGACCGATAGCACGCAGAGGGGGACCGGGTCGATCCCTGGCTTGCTCATTATGCCTCTCCGATCGGCTCAGCGCCCGAACGCTCATTTTATGGGTTGACTTAGGCATACAGAGTTCACTTCCAGTCTAGGATCGGACCAGATCGAGGGTTGCGGTAGCAAGATCAACAGCATGCAGGAGGGACCTAGGCCGGTCCCCGACTTGAGCATTCTACCTCTCCGGTCGACTGAGCGTCCACACGCTCGTTTCGTGAGTTGGCTTAGGCATACGAAGTTCATTCCATGTCTAAGCATACAGAGTTCATTCCTAGTCTAACATCGGATCGAACCGAGGGTTACTGTAGTAAGACCAGCAGTAGGATCGATAGCACATAGGAGGGACTCGGCTGATCCCTGGCTTATGCATTCTGCCTCTTTGATCGACCTCTTCGACTGGCTGAGCGCCCGCACGCTCGTTTCGTGGGTTGACTTAGGCATACGGAGTTCATCCCTAGTCTAAGCATATACAGAGTTCATTCCCAGTCTAAGATCAAATCGGATCGAGGGTTATGGCTACAGGATTGGCAGCACGCAGGGGGGATCGGGCCAATCCCTAGCTTGTGTATTCTACCTCTTTGGCCGATTGAGCGGTCACACGCCTGTTTCATGGGTTGGCTTAGGCATAGGGAGTTCATTTCATGTCTAAGCATACGGAGTTCATTCCCAGTCTAAGATCGGATTGGACTGAGGGTTATGGCAGTAGGACCAGCAGCAGGATCGATAGCACGTAGGGGGATCGGGCTGGTCCCCAGCTTGCACATTCTGCCTCTTCAGTCGGCCTTTCTGACCAACTGAGCACTTACAGGCTCCTTTCGTGGGTTGACTTAGGCATACGGAGTTCATCCCTAGTCTAAGTATACGGAGTTCATTCCCAGTCTAAGATCAAACCAGATCGAGGGTTGCGGTAGCAGGATCGGTAGCACGCAGGGGAGATCGGGCCAATCCCCGGCTTGCGCATTCTGCCTCTTTGGCCTGCTGAGCGGTCGCACGCCCGTTTTGTGGGTTGGCTTAGGCATAGGAAGTTCATTCCATGTCTAAGCCTCAGCCAAACTAAGGGTTGTGGCAGCAAGACCGGCAGCACACAGAGGGGGACTGAGCTGATCCCCGGCTTGCATATTCTGCCTCTCCGGTCGGCTGAGTGCCCGCACGCTCATTTCGTGGGTTGGCTTACGCATAGGGAGTTCATTCCATGTCTATGCATACGGAGTTCATTCCCAGTCTAAGAGTTTGAGCCACGGTGCACATGCTAGGCTCGGGCATGTGCTGGTGCCACATTTTTTTCGCACGAGGCACCATCGTCGAGCATTGTCGGAGCATCGCTGGAGAGCCTAACCGGTGGCATTGGGGGTTCTGACGATTAGGGAGGTCGGGGGGTGTGCGCACATGATGTACGATGGGTGCTGGTAATTGGCCCTTATATTGGCCCCCTATCCCTCATCAAACCTCAAGAACTCATCCCCCCTTAAAGAGCATTTGAGATTTTATAGGTTTGCTGTCAGTAGCTATTAAAGTATCTAAAATGGGGACACTTTTTTCAAACGATCACAAAATCTTCTCCACTTCGAGTTTTTAGCTGAATTTTTTTATGCATGCCAACAAAAAAACAAGGATCACCTCCACCAAATTTGGGGACAAAAATATTTCTAAAAAAATTTTAAAAAATCCCGAATTGCAAAAAGTTTCAAAAATCATGAAAAATAGAAAACGGGTCGCCTTGCCACGAAACTTCACATGAAGGTGTAGGGGACCATTCTATGAATTTACAAGCCAAAAAAATGGCATTGGCATGGCAGAAATATGAAGATGTGCTTGAACCCACCAACCACTCATTCGATCTCCGGCTTGTGCATCCTACCATTCTGGTCGGCTGAGCGTCCGCACGCTAATTTCGTGGGTTGACTTAGGCATACGGAGTTCATCCCTAGTCTAAGCATACAGAGTTCATTCCCAGTCTAAGATCCTACCAGACCGAGGGTTGCGATAGTAGGATCAGTAGCACGTAGGGGGGACCAGGTCAAGCCCCGCTTGCGCACGCCCGTTTCGTGGGTTGGCTTAGGCATAGGGAGTTCATTCCATGTCTAAGCCCCAGCCGGATCGAGGGTTGTGGCAGTGGGACCGATAGCACACAGAGGGGGATCGAGTCGATCCTCGGCTTGCGCATTATGCCTCTCCGGCCGGCTCAGCGCCCACACGCTCGTTTCGTGGGTTGACTTAGGCATACGGACCAAACCGAGGGTTGCGACAGCAGGACCAGCAACAGAATCAACAGCATGCAGGGGGGACAGGGTCGATCCTCGGCTTGCACATTCTACCTCTCCGGCCTGCTGAGCGCTCACACGCTCGTTTCGTGGGTTGGCTTAGGCATACGGAGTTCATTCCATGTCTAAGCCCTAGTCGGATCGAGGGTTGTGGTAGCAGGACCGACAGTGGGATCGATAGCATGCAGAATGGGATCGGACTGATCCCCGGCTTGGGCATTATGCCTCTCTGGTCGACTCAGTGCCTGAACGCTTGTTTCGTGGTTGACTTAGGCATACGGTGTTCATTCCCAATCTAAGATCGGATCGGACTGAGGGTTATGGTAGCAGGATCGACAGCACGCTGGGGAGATCGGGTCGATCCCCGGCTTGTGCATTTTGCCTATCCAATCGACTGAGCGGCCACACGCTTGTTTCATGGGTTGGCCTAGGCATACGGAGTTAATTCCATGTCTAAGCATACAGAGTTCAATCCTAGTCTAAGATCGAACCGGATCGAGGGTTGCGGCAGTAGGACCAGTCGTAGGATCGACAGCACGCAGGGGGGACCGGGTTGATCCTCAACTTGCGCATTCTACCTCTTTGATCAGCTGAGCACCCGTACGCTCATTTTATGGGTTGACTTAGGCATACGGTGTACATCCCCAATCTAAGCATCCGGAGTTCATTCCCAGTCTAAGATCGAACCGGACCGAAGGTTGCGACAGTAGATCGGTAGCACGTAGGGGGATCGAGCCGATCCCTGACTTACGCATTCTACCTCTCCGATCGGTTGAGCGCCCGCACGCCTGTTTTATGGGTTGGCTTAGGCATAGGGAGTTTATTCGATGTCTAAGCCCCAGTCGGACCGAGGGTTGTGGCAGCGGGACCGACAGCACGCAGAGGGGGACTGGGCCAATCCCTGGCTTGCGCATTCTGCCTCTCCGGCCGGCTGAGTGCCCGCACGCTCGTTTCATGGGTTGGCTTAGGCATACGAAGTTCATTCCATGTCTAAGCATACGGAGTTCATTCCAGTCTAAGATTTTGAGCCATGATGAACATGCTGGGCTAGGGCATGTGCTGGTGCCGTATTTTTTTCGCACGGGGCACCATCGCCGGAACATCGCTGGGGGGCCGGGGGGTGTGCGCACATGATGTGCGATGGGTCCTGGTACTTGGCCCTTATATTGGCCCCCTATCCCTCATCAAACCTCGAGAACTCACACCCCTTAAAGAGCATTTGAGATTTTATAGGTTTGCTGCCAGTAGCCATTAAAGTGTCTGAAATGGGGACACTTTTTTCAAACGGTCACAAAATCTTATCCACTTCGAGTTTTTAGCTGAATTTTTTTGTGCATGCCAAAAAAAAAACAAGGATCAGCTCTACCAAATTTGGGGACAAAACTCGTTCTAAAAAAATTTTAAAAAATCTCAAACCGTAAAAAGTTTCAAAAATCGTGAAAAATGGAAAACGGGTTGTCTTGCTACGAAACTTCACATGAAGGCGTAGGGGACCATTGTATGAATTTACAAGCCACAAAAATGGCATTGGCATGGCAGAAATATGAAGATGTGGTTGAACCAACCTACCACCCGTTCGATCCTCGGCTTGCGCATCCTGCCTCCCTGGTCGGCTGAGCGTCCGCACGCTCGTTTCATGGGTTGACTTAAGCATACAGAGTTCATCCCCAGTCTAAGCATACGGAGTTCATTCCTAGTCTAAGATCGGACCGGACCGAGGGTTACGGTAGTAGGATCGACAGCATGCAGGGGGGACCAGGCTGATCCCCCGCTTGTGCATTCTGCCTCTCCGACCGATTGAGCGCCCGCATGCCCGTTTCATGGTTTGGCTTAGGTATAGGGAGTTCATTCCATGTCTAAGCCCCAGCCGGACCGAGGGTTGTGGTAGCGGCACCGACAACACGTAGAGAGAGATCGAGTCGATCCCTGGCTTGTGCATTATGCCTCTCCGATCGGCTCAGCGCCCGTACGATCTTTTTATGGGTTGACTTAGGTATACGGAGTTCATTCCCAGTCTAAGATCAGACTGGACCGAGGGTTGTGGCAGTAGGATCGACAGCATGCAGGGGGGACCGAGTCGGTCCTCGGTTTATGCATTCTGCCTCTCCGACCGGCTGAGCACCTGCGCACTTGTTTCATAGGTTGGTTTAGGCATACGGAGTTCATTTCATTTCTAAGCATACGAAGTTCATTCCCAGTCTAAGATCGGATCGGATCGGACCGAGGGTTGCGGCAGCAGGACCAGCAGCAGGATCGACAGGACGTAGGGGGGATCGGGCAGATCCTCGGCTTGCGCATTCTGCCTCTTCAACCGGCTGAGCACCCACACGCTCGTTTCATGGGTTGGCTTAGGCATACAGAGTTCATTCCATGTCTAAGCCCTAGCCGGACCGAGGGTTATGGTAGCAGGACCGACAGCGGGATCGGCAGCACGCAGAGGGGGACTGAGCTGATCCCCAGCTTATGCATTATGCCTCTCCGATCGGCCTTTTCGACCGACTGAGCGCCTGCACGCTCGTTTCGTGGGTTGACTTAGGCATACAAAGTTCATCCCCAGTCTAAGTATATGGAGTTCATTCCCAGTCTAAGATCAGACCGGACCGATGGTTGCGATAGCAGGATCTACAGCATGCAGGCAGCTGAGTGCCTGCACGCCTGTTTCATGGGTTGGCTTAGCCATAGGGAGTTCATTCCATGTCTAAGCCTCTGTCGGACCAAGGGTTGTGGCAACGGGACCGGTAGCACACAGAGGGAGACTGGGTCGATCCCTGGCTTACGCATTATGCCTCTTCGACTGGCTCAGCGCCCGAACGCTCGTTTTGTACGTTGACTTAAGCATACGGAGTTCATTCCCAGTCTAAGATCGGATCGGACCGAGGGTTGCGACAGTAGAGGGGATCGGGCCGGTCCCTGGCTTGCACATTCTGCCTCTCCGATCGACTGAGCGCCCGCATGCTCATTTCATGGTTAGCTTAGGCATACGGAGTTCATTCCATGTCTAAGCATACGGAATTCATTCCCAGTCTAAGATCGGACCGGACCGAGGTTTGCGATAATAGGAATAGCAGCAGGATCGGTAGCATGCAGGGGGGACCGAGCCGATCCCCGACTTACGCATTCTGCCTCTCTTATCGGCTGAGCGCCCATACACTCGTTTCGTGGGTTGACTTAGGCATACGGAGTTCATCCCCAGTCTAAGCATACAAAGTTCATTCCCAGTCCAAGATCAAATCGGACCGAGGGTTACGGTAGCAGGATCGACAGCATGCAGAGGGGGACCGGGCCGATCCCCGACTTGCTCATTCTGCCTCTCCGATCGACTGAGTGCCCGCACGCTCATTTTGTGGGTTGGCTTAGGCATACGAAGTTCCTTCCATGTCTAAGCCCCAATCGGACCGAGGGTTGTGGCAGCAGGACCGGCAGTGGGATCGACAGCACGCAGAGGGGATCGGGCTGATCCCCGGCTTGTGCGTTATGCCTGTCCAACAGGCCTCTTCGGTCGACTGAGCGTTCGTATGCTTGTTTCGTGGGTTGGCTTAGGCATACGAAGTTCATTCCATGTCTAAGCCCTAGCCAGACCGAGGGTTGTGGTAGCAAGATCGGCAGTAGGATCGACAGCACATAGAGGGGGACCAGGCTGATCCCCGGCTTATGCATTGTGTCTCTTCGGTCGGCTGAGCGCCAACACGCTCATTTTGTGGGTTGACTTAGGCATACGGAGTTCATCCCTAGTCTAAGCATACAGAGTTCATTCCCAGTCTAAGATCAGACCGGATCGAGGGTTACGGCAGCATGATCGACAGCATTCTACCTCTCCGACCGACTGAGCGCCCTTACGCCCATTTCGTGGGATGGCTTAGGCATAGGGAGTTCATTCCATGTCTAAGCCCCAACGAAACTGAGGGCTGTGGCAGCGGGATCGGTAGCACGTAGAGGGGGACCGAGCCGATCCCCGACTTACGCATTACGTATCTTCGGTCGGCTCAGTGCCTGAACGCTCGTTTCGTGGGTTGACTTAGGCATACAGAGTTAATTCCTAGTCTAAGATCAGACCAGACCGAGGGTTATGGTAGCAGGATCGACAGCACACAAGGGGGACGGGCCGGTCCCCAGCTTGCGCATTCTGCCTCTCCGACCGGCTGAGCAGCCGCACACTCGTTTTATGGGTTGTCTTAGGCATACGGAGTTCATTCCTTGTCTAAGCATACAGAGTTCATTCACAGTCTAAGATCAGACCGGATCGAGGCTTATGGCAGTAGGACCAGTAGCAGGATTGGCAGCACGCAGGGGGGATCAGGCCGATCCCCGGCTTGCGTATTTTGCCTTTCTGGCCGACTGAGCACCCGCACGCTCGTTTCATGGGTTGACTTAGGCATACGGAGTTCATCCCTAGTCTAAGCATACGGAGCTCATTCCTAGTCTAAGATCGAACCAGACCGAGGGTTGCGACAGTAGGATTGGCAGCACGGAGGGGGGACCGGGCTGATCCCCGGCTTGCGCATTCTGCCTCTCCGACCGGCTGAGCGCCCGCACACCCGTTTCGTGGGTTGGCTTAGGCATAGGGAGTTCATTCCATGTCTAAGCCCTAGCCAAACCGAGGGTTGTGGCAGCGGGATATGTAGCATGCAGAGATGGATCAGGCCGATCCCTGGCTTGCGCATTCTGCCTCTCCGACCGGTTGAGCACCCGCACGCTTGTTTCGTGGGCTGGCTTAGGGATATGGAGTTCATTCCGTGTCTAAGCATATGGAGTTCATTCCCAGTCTAAGAGTTTGAGCCACGGTGCACATGCTGGGCTCGGGCATGTGCTGGTGCCGCATTTATTTCACCCGGGGCACCATCGTCGGAGCATCGTTGGAGAGCCTAACCGCGGCATTAGGGGTTCCAGCGATTGGGGGGGCCGGGGGGTGTCCGCACATGATGTGCGATGGGTGCTGGTACTTGGCCCTTATATTGACCCCCTATCCCTCATCAAACCTCGAGAACTCACACCCCCTTCAAGAGCATTTGAGATTTTATAGGTTTGCTGCCAGTAGCCATTAAAGTGTCTGAAATGGGGACACTTTTTTCAAATGGTCACAAAATTTTCTCCACTTTGAGTTTTTAGCTGAATTTTTTTGTGCATGCCAAAAAAAATACAAGGATCACCTCTACCAAATTTGGGGACAAAACTCTTTCGAAAAAAATTTAAAAAAATCCTGAACCGCAAAAAGTTTTGAAAATCGTGAAAAATAGAAAACGGGTCATCTTGCCACGAAACTTCACATGAAGGCGTAGGGGACCATTGTATGAATTTACAAGCCATAAAAATGGCATTGGCATGGCAAAAATATGAAGATGTGCTTGAACCCACCGACCACCCGCTCGATCCCCAGCTTGAGCATCCTGCCTCTCTGGTCGGCTGAGCGTCCGCACGCTCGTTTCATGGGTTGACTTAGGCATACAGAGTTCATCCCCAGTCCAAGCATACAGAGTTCATTCCCAGTCTAAGATCGGACCAAACCGAGGGTTACGACAGCAAGATCGATAGCACGCAGGGGGGACCGGGTCGATCCCCAGCTCGTGCATTTTGCCTCTCCGACTGGCTGAGCGCCCGCACGCCCATTTCGTGGGTTGGCTTAGGCATAGGGGGTTCATTCCATGTCTAAGCCCTAGTCAAACTGAGGGTTGTGGTAGCAGGACCGGTAGCATGCAGAGGGGGATCGGGTCGATCCCCGGCTTGTGCATTATGCCTCTCCGGTCGACTTAGTGCCCGCACGCTCGTTTCGTGGGTTGACTTAGGCATACGGAGTTCATTCCCAGTCTAAGATCGGATCAGACCGAGGGTTGCGACAGTAAGATCGATAGCACGTAGGGGAGACCAGGTCGATCCCCGGCTAGCGCATTCTACCTCTCCGGTCGGTTGAGCATCCACACGCTCGTTTCATGGGTTGGCTTAGGCATACGGAGTTCATTCCATGCCTAAGCATACGGAGTTCATTCCTAGTCTAAGATCGAACCAGACCGACGGTTGCAGCAGCAGGATCGATAGCACGCAGGGGTGATCGGGTCAATCCTCGACTTGCGTATTCTGCCTCTCCGGCCGACTGAGCGCCCGTACGCTCATTTTGTGGGATGGCTTAGGCATCAGAGCTCATTCCATGTCTAAGCCCCAGTCGGACCGAGGGTTGTGACAGCAAGACCGGTAGTAGGATCAGCAGCACGCATAGGGGGATCAGGCTAATCCCCGGCTTGCACATTATGGCTCTCCGACCGGCCTCTCCGGCCAGCTGAGCGCCCGCACGCTCGTTTCGTGGTTTGACTTAGGCATACGGAGTTCATCCCCAGCCTAAGCATACAGAGTTTATTCCCAATCTAAGATCAGACCAGATCGAGGGTTGTGGCAACAGGATTGGTAGCACGCAGTGGGGATCGGGTCGATCCCCGGCTTGCGCATTCTGCCTCTCCGACTGGCTGAGTGCCCGCACGCCCGTTTCGTGGGTTGGCTTAGGTATAGGGAGTTCATTCCATGTCTAAGCCCCAGCTGGACCGAGGGTTGTGGCAGCAGGACCGGTAGCACGCAGAGGGGGACCGGGCCAATCCCTGACTTGCGCATTCTACCTCTCCGGTCGGCTGAGTGCTCGCACGCTTGTTTCGTCGGTTAACTTAGGCATACGGAGTTCATTCCCAGTCTAAGATCAAATCGGACCGAGGGTTGTGACAGCAGGATCGACATCACGCAGCGAGGGGATCGCCCAGTCCCCAACTTTCGCATTCTGCCTCTCCAGTCAGTTGAGCACCCGTACGCTCATTTTGTGGGTTGGCTTAGGCATACGGAGTTAATTCCATGTCTAAGCATACAGAGAGGGGGACTTGCGCATTATGCCTCTCCAGTTGACTCAGCACCCGAACGCTCGTTTCATGGGTTGACCTAGGCATACGGAGTTCATTCCCAGTCTAAGATTGGATCGGACCGAGGGTTGCGACAATAGGATCGACAGCACGCAGGGGGGACCGAGCCGATCCCTACTTACGCATTCTGCCTCTTCGATCGGCTGAGCACCCGCACGTTCATTTCGTGGGTTCGCTTAGGCATACGGAGTTCATTCCATGTCTAAGCATACGGAGTTCATTCCCAATCTAAAATCGGATCGGACCGAGGGTTACGGTAGCAGGACCAATAGCAGCATCGGCAACACGTAGGGGGACCAGGTCGATCTTCGGCTTGTGCATTCTGTCTCTCCGACCGACCTCTCTGACCGGTTGAGCGCCCACACACTCATTTCATGTGTTGACTTAGGCATACGAAGTTCATCCCCAGTCTAAGCATACGAAGTTCATTCCCAGTCTAAGATCGAACTGGATCGAGGGTTGCGGTAGCAGGATCGGTAGCATGCAGGGGGGACCGGGCCGATCCCTGGCTTCTGTATTTTGCCTCTCCGACCGGCTGAGCACCCGCATGCCCATTTCGTGGGTTGGCTTAGGCATAGAGAGTTATTCCATGTCTAAGCCCAACCGAACCGAGGGTTGTGGCAGCGGGATAGGTAGCACGCAGAGGGGGACCGGGCTGATCCCCAGCTAGTGCATTCTGCATCTCCGGTTGGCTGAGTGCCCGCATGCTCGTTTCATGGGTTGGCTTAGGCATACAAAGTTCATTCCCAGTCTAAAAGTTTGAGCCATGTTGCACATGCTAGGCTTGGGCATGTGCTGGTGCCACATATTTTTCGCTCGGGGCACCATCATCGGAGCATCACCGGAGCATCATCGGAGAGCCTAACTGACGGCATTAGGGGTTCCGGCGATTGGGGGGGCCGGGGGATGTGCAATGGGTGCTGGTACTTGGCCCTTATATTGGCCCCCTATCCCTCATCAAACCTCGAGAACTCACACCCCCCTTAAAGAGCATTTGAGATTTTATAGGTTTGCTACCAGTAGCCATTAAAATGTCTGAAATGGGGACACTTTTTTCAAATGGTCACAAAATCTTCTCCACTTCGAGTTTTTAGTTGAATTTTTTTGTGCACGCCAAAAAAAATACAAGGATCACCTCTAGCAAATTTGGGGACAAAAATCTTTCTAAAATAATTTTAAAAAATCTCAAACTGTAAAAAGTTTCAAAAATCATAAAAAATAGAAAACGGGTCGTCTTGCCACGAAACTTCACATGGAGGCACAGAGGGGGATTGGGTCGCTCCCTGACTTGCGCATTATGCCTCTCCAATCGGCTCAGTACCCGTACGCTCGTTTCGTGGGTTGAGTTAGGCATACAGAGTTCATTCCCAATCTCAGATCGGACCGGACCGAGGGTTGCGGTAGTAGGATCGATAGCACACAGGCGGGGATCGAGTCGGTCCCCCGCTTATGCATTCTGCCTCTTTGGCCGACTGAGCGCCCGCACGCTCGTTTCATGGGTTGGCTTAGGCATACGGAGTTCATTCCATGCCTAAGCATACGGAGTTCATTCCTAGTCTAAGATCGAACCAGACCGACGGTTGCAGCAGCAGGATCAATAGCACGCAGGGGTGATCGGGTCAATCCTCGACTTGCGTATTCTGCCTCTCTGGCCGACTGAGCACCCGTACGCTCATTTTGTGGGATGGCTTAGGCATCAGAGCTCATTCCATGTCTAAGCCCCAGTCGGACCGAGGGTTGTGACAGCAAGACCGGTAGTAGGATCACCAGCACGCATAGGGGGATCAGGCTAATCCTTGGCTTGCACATTATGTCTCTCCGACCGGCCTCTCCGGCCAGCTGAGCACCCGCACGCTCGTTTCATGGTTTGACTTAGGCATACGGAGTTCATCCCCAGCCTAAGCATACAGAGTTTATTCCCAATCTAAGATTAGACCAGATCGAGGGTTGTGGCAACAGGATTGGTAGCACGCAGTGGGGATCGGGTCGATCCCCGGCTTGCGCATTCTGCCTCTCCGGCTGGCTGAGTGCCCGCACGCCCGTTTCTTGGGTTGGCTTAGGTATAGGGAGTTCATTCCATATCTAAGCCCCAGCTGGACCGAGGGTTGTGGTAGCAGGACCGGTAGCACGCAGAGGGGGACCGGGCCAATCCCTGACTTGCGCATTCTACCTCTCTGGTCGGCTGAGTGCTCGCACGCTAGTTTCGTCGGTTAACTTAGGCATACGGAGTTCATTCCCAGTCTAAGATCAGATCAGACCGAGGGTTGCGACAGCAGGATCGACATCACGCAGCGAGGGGATCAGCCCAGTCCCTGACTTAAGCATTCTGCCTCTCCAGTGAGTTGAGCACCCGTACACTCATTTTGTGGGTTGGCTTAGGCATACGGAGTTAATTCCATGTCTAAGCATACAGAGAGGGGGACTTGCGCATTATGCCTCTCCAGTTGACTCAGCACCCGAACGCTCGTTTCATGGGTTGACCTAGGCATACGGAGTTCATTCCCAGTCTAAGATTAGATCGGACCGAGGGTTGCGACAGTAGGATCGACAGCACGCAGGGGGGACCGATCCGATCCCTACTTACGCATTCTGCCTCTCCGATCGGCTGAGCACTCGCACGCTCGTTTCGTGGGTTCGCTTAGGCATACGGAGTTCATTCCATGTCTAAGCATACGGAGTTCATTCCCAATCTAAAATCGGATCGGACCGAGGGTTACGGTAGCAGGACCAATAGCAGCATCGGCAACACGTAGGGGGACCAGGTCGATCTTTGGCTTGTGCATTCTGTCTCTCCGACCGACCTCTCTGACCGGTTGAGCGCCCACACGCTCGTTTCATGTGTTGACTTAGGCATACGAAGTTCATCCCCAGTCTAAGCATACGGAGTTCATTCCCAGTCTAAGATCGAACTGGATCGAGGGTTGCGGTAGCAGGATCGGTAGCACGCAGGGGGGACCGGGCCGATCCCTGGCTTCCGCATTTTGCCTCTCCGACCGGCTGAGCACCCGCATGCCCATTTCGTGGGTTGGCTTAGGCATAGGGAGTTATTCCATGTCTAAGCCCAACCGAACCGAGGGTTGTGGCAGCGGGATAGGTAGCACGCAGAGGGGGACCGGGCTGATCCCCAGCTAGTGCATTCTGCATCTCCGGTTGGCTGAGCGCCCGCATGCTCGTTTCATGGGTTGGCTTAGGCATACGGAGTTCATTCCCAGTCTAAGAGTTTGAGCCATGTTGCACATGCTAGGCTCGGGCATGTGCTGGTGCCACATATTTTTCGCTCGGGGCACCATCATCGGAGCATCACCGGAGCATCGTCGGAGAGCCTAACTGACGGCATTAGGGGTTCCGGCGATTGGGGGGGCCGGGGGATGTGCGATGGGTGCTGGTACTTGGCCCTTATATTGGCCCCCTATCCCTCATCAAACCTCGAGAACTCACACCCCCCTTAAAGAGCATTTGAGATTTTATAGGTTTGCTACCAGTAGCCATTAAAATGTCTGAAATGGGGACACTTTTTTCAAATGGTCACAAAATCTTCTCCACTTCGAGTTTTTAGCTGAATTTTTTTGTGCACGCCAAAAAAAATACAAGGATCACCTCTACCAAATTTGGGGACAAAAATCTTTCTAAAATAATTTTAAAAAATCCCAAACCGTAAAAAGTTTCAAAAATCATAAAAAATAGAAAACGGGTCGTCTTGCCACGAAACTTCACATGGAGGCACAGAGGGGGATTGGGCCACTCCCCGACTTGCGCATTATGCCTCTCCGATCGGCTCAGCACCCGACGCTCGTTTCGTGGGTTGAGTTAGGCATACGGAGTTCATTCCCAATCTCAGATCAGACCGGACCGAGGGTTGCGGTAGCAGGATCGATAGCACACAGGCGGGGACCGAGTCGGTCCCCCGCTTGTGCATTCTGCCTCTTTGGCCGACTGAGCGCCCGCACGCTTGTTTCATGGGTTGGCTTAGGCATACGGAGTTCATTCCATGTCTAAGCATACAGAGTTCATTCCCAGTCTAAGATCGAACCAGACCGAGGGTTGCGGCAGCAGGACTAGCAGTAAGATTGGTAGCACGCAGGGGGGATCGAGCCGATCCCTGACTTATCCATTCTGCCTCTTCGGCCAGCTAAGCGCCCGCATGCTCGTTTCATGGGTTGGCTTAGGCATACGGAGTTCATTCTTTGTCTAAGCCCCAGCCCGACCGAACGTTGTGGCAGCTGGACCGACAGTAGGATTTACAGCACATAGAGGGGGATCGGGCTGATCCCCGGCTTACGCATTCTGCCTTTTCGATCAGCTGAGCACCCGCACGCCCGTTTCGTGGGTCAACTTAGGCATAGGGAGTTCATTCCAAGTCTAAGCCCCAACCGGACCGAGGGTTGTGGGAGCGGGATCGACAGCACGCAAAGGGGGATCGGGCTGATCCCCGACTTGCGTATTATGCCTCTCCGGCTGGCTCAGCGCCCACACGCTTATTTCGTGCGTTGCATTAGGCATACGAAGCTCATTCCAAGTTTAAGATCAGATCGGACCGAGGGTTGCAATAGCAGGATCAACAGCACGCAGGGGGGACCAAGCCGGTCCCCGACTTTGCATTTTAGCTCTCCGACCGGTTGAGCGCCCGCAAGCTTGTTTCGTGGGTTGGCTTAGGCATACGGAGTTTATTCCTTGTCTAAGCATACGGAGTTCATTCTCAATCTAAGATCGGACCGAACTGAGGGTTACGACAACAGGACCAACAGCAAGATCGGCAGCACGCAGGGGGGATCAGGCCGATCCTCGGCTTGCGCATTCTGCCTCTCTGGCCGACTGAGTGCCCGTACACTCATTTCATGGGTTGGCTTAGGCATATGGAGTTCATTCCATGTCTAAGCCCCAGCTGGATCGAGGGTTGTGGTAGTAGGACTGGCAGCGGGATCGGCAGCACGCAGAGGGGGACCAGGCTGATCCCCGGCTTGTGCGTTATGCCTCTCTGGCCGGTTGAGCGCCTGCATGCTCATTTCATGGGTTGAACTTAGCATACGGAGTCATCCCCAGTTTAAACATACGGAGTTCATTCCCAGTCTAAGATCAGACTGGACCAAGGGTTACGGTAGCAGGATCGATAGCAAGTAGGGGGGATCGGGCTGATCCCCAGCTTGTGCATTCTGCCTCTCCGGCTGGTTGAGTGCCCGCTCACCCATTTCGTGGGTTGGCTTAGGCATAGGGAGTTCATTCCATGTCTAAGCCCCAGTCGGACCGAGGGTTGTGGCAGCAGGATCGGCAGCACGTAGAGGGGGACCGGGCTAATCCCCGACTTGCTCATTCTACCTCTCCGGCTGGCTGAGCGCTCGCACGCTCATTTTGTCAGTTAACTTAGGCATACGGAGTTCATTCCCAGTCTAACATCAGATCGGACAGAGGGTTATGACAGCAGGATCGACATCACGCAGCGAGGGGATCGGCCCGGTCCTTGACTTGCGCATTCTGCCTCTCCAGCCGGTTGAGCACCCGCACGCTCGTTTTGTGGGTTGGCTTAGGCATACGGAGTTAATTCCATGTCTAAGCATACGGAGTTCATTCCCAGTCTAAGATCGGATTGGACAGAGGCTTGCGGTAGTAGGACCAGCAGCAGGATCGGTAGCACATAGGGAGGGACCGGGTCGATCCCCGACTTGCGTATTCTGCCTCTCCAGCCGGTTGAACGCCCGTACGCTCGTTTCATGGGTTGGCTTAGGCATACGGAGTTCATTCCCAGTCTAAGATTGAACCAGACCGAGGGGTGCGACAGCAGGACCAGCAGCAGGATCGACAGCACGTAGGGGGGACCGGGCCGATCCTCGACTTACGCATCTGCCTTTCCGGCCAACCTCTCCGGTCGGCTGAGCACCCGCACGCTCGTTTCATGGGTTGACTTAGGGATACAGAGTTTATCCCCAGTCTAAGCATACAGAGTTCATTCCCAGTCTAAGATCGAACTAGATCGAGGGTTGCAGCAGCAGGATTGGCAGCACATAAGGGGGACTGGGTCGATCCCTGGCTTGCACATTCTGCCCTCTCTGACGGCTGAGCGCCCGCATGCCCGTTTCGCGGGTTCTTTTAGGCATAGGGAGTTCATTCCATGTCTAAGCCCCACCTGGATCGAGGGTTGTAGCAGTGGGATGAGTAACAGGCAGAGAGGGACCAGGCCGATCCTCGGCTTGCGTATTCTACATCTCCAGCCGGCTGAGCGCCCGCACGCTCGTTTCATGGGTTGGCTTAGGCATACGAAGTTCATTCCATGTCTAAGCCCTAGTCGAATTGAGGGTTGTGGCTGCAGGATCGATAGCAGGATCAACAGCGCGCAGAAGGGGATCGGGCTACTCCCCGACTTACGCATTATGCCTCTCCAACCGACCTCTCTGGCCGGCTCAGCGCCCGTACGCTCGTTTCATGGGTTGGCTTAGGCATACGAAGTTTATTCCATGCCTAAGCATACGGAGTTCATTCCCAGTCTAATATCGAACTGGACTGAGGGTTTGCAGTAGTAGGACCAGTAGCAGGATCAACAGCACGTGGGGGGACCGAACTGATCCCCGACTTGCACATTCTGCCTTTCCGACCGGTTGAGTGCCCGCACGCCCGTTTCCTGGGTTTGGCTTAGGCATATGGAGTTCATTCATGTCTAAGCTACAGAGTTCATTCCAGTCTAGATCAAATCGGACTGAGGGTTGCGATAGCAGGACCAGTACAGGATCGACAGAACGCAGGGGGGCCAGGCCAATTCGGGCTTGCGCATTCTGCCTCTCCAGCCTGTTGAGCGCCTGCAACGCTTGTTTCATGGGTTGGCTTAGGCATACGAAGTTCATTCTATGTCTAAGCCCTAAGTCAGACCGAGAATTGTGGTAGCAGGACTGGCAGCGGGATCGACAGCATGCAAAAAGGGACTGAGCCGATGCCCGGCTTCTGCATTATGCCTCTCCGACTGGCTCAGCGCCCGCACGCTCGTTTCATTGGTTGACTTATGCATACGGAGTTCATTCCTAGTCTAAGATCGGACCGGACTGAGGGTTGCGGCAGCAAGATCGATAGCATGTAAGGGGGGACCGAGTCGGTCCCCGGCTTGTGCATTTTGCCTCTCCAGCCGACTAAGTGCTCGCACGCTCGTTTTGTGGGTTGGCTGAGGCATACGGAGTTCATTCCATGTCTAAGCATACGGAGTTCATTCCCAATCTAAGATCGGATCGGTCCAAGGGTTGCGGCAGTAGGACCAGCATAGGTTCGGCAGCACGCAGGAGGGACCAGGCCAATCCGCCGCTTGCGTATTCTGCCTCTCTGGCCGATGGAGCGCTTGCACGCTCATTTTGTGGTTTGGCTTAGGCATACGGATTCATTCCATGTCTAAGCCCCAGCTGGACTGAGGGTTGTGGTGGCAGGACCGGCAGCAGGATCGACAGCACATAGAGGGGGATCGGGCCGATCCCTGGCTTACGTATTATGCCTCTCCGGCCGGCTCAACGCTCGCACGCTCATTTCATGGGTTGACTTATGCATACGGAGTTCATTCCCAGTCTAAGATCAAACTGAACTGAGGGTTGCGGTAGTAGGATCGACAAAACGTAGGGGGGACCGGGTTGAACCCTGGCTTGCACATGCTGCCTCTTCGGTCGATTGAGCACCCGCACACTTGTTTCATGGGTACAAAGTTCATCCCCAGTCTAAGCATACAGAGTTCATCCCCAGTCTAAGCATACATAGTTCATTCCCAGTCTATGATTGGATGGGATTGAGGGTTGCGGTAGTAGGATTAGCAGCACGCAAGGGGGATCGGGTCGATCCTCGGGTTGTGCATTCTGCCTGTCCGACCAACTGAGCGCCTGTACGTCTGTTTCGTGGGTTGGCTTAGGCATAGGGAGTTCATTCCATGTGTAAACCCCAGTCGGATCGAGGGTTGTGGCAGTGAGACCGGCAGCACGCAAAGGGGGATCGAGCCAATCCCCAGCTTGTGCATATGCCTCTTTGGCCGGCTCAACGACCGTACGCTTGTTTTGTGGGTTGACTTATGCATACGGAGTTCGTTCCCAGTCTAAGATTAGATCGGACCGAGGGTTGCAGTAGCAGGATCGACAGCACGCAGAGGGGGATCAGGCCGATCCCCAACTTGCACATTCTTCCTCTCTGGCTGGCTGAGCGCCTGCACGCTCGTTTCATGGGTTGGCTTAGGCATACAAAGTTCATTCCATGTCAAAGCATACGGAGTTCGTTCCCAGCCTAAGATTTTGAGCCACGGTGCACATGCTGGGGTGGGGCATGTTCTGGTGCCGTATTTTTTTTGCCTCGAGCACCATCGTCGGAGCATCACTGGAGAGCCTAACCGGTGACATTGGGGGTTCCGACGATTGGGGGAGGCCGGGGGGATTTGTGCAGATGATGTGCGATGGGTACTGGTACTTACGTCACGGGCTCCGAGCTTAGACTCAGAAACCATGCGGCCTTAGGCTTGGAATCTCCTCCTTTATGCCTAAGTTAGCCTAAAGCACAAGTGTATGGGCACTAGAACAACGAGAAGGGCTGATTACGCAAGTTAAACAGAAACAGGATAAGAAGGCAGAATTCTAGAAATGCTCTTGTATTCACTGAAACGGAAGTGTTTAATGGTGTACAAATGAGGGAGGAGCAGCTCTCTATTTATAGTTGAGGCTCCAGCTTACACTTAATGGCAATATCCTTAGAATAAAGGCTAAAATCATGGGATTATACAGATTACAATCAATCAGGATGGTAATTCCTGATTTTCAGGGTCAACCAAATCTTTTAGGATGCTACTGCTGATCTTGCCTACTTTTAGAAGCTTCCCTTGCGTGTCCAGCACCTTGGGCCCTTCTGGATGTGGTGCGGGTAGTTTGTATGCCGGGCCTTGGTCTCACGGGCTGGCCTGCAAGTTAGGTGGGCGTTCTGAACTCGTTTGCTAGGCTTTGCGTGCAGATACCCACTAGCACGCCTGGTCTGCGGGCCTGAACCTTTGGCTCACCTGCTGGTGCACCTGATGTGCCTGGCGTGCCCACCCAGGGCTTGACATTCACCCCCACCTGATTGCGCAATGCCGTCATTGCATCTTCTACAAAGTACTACCTGATCTGGTCCTTGAACTACCATAAGTCATCTGCTGGTTCCCAGCTTGCCTCATTGTCTGGAAGTCCTTTCCAGTGCACCAAGTACTCTTGTTTTGGATGATAGTTCTTCCGTCTCACCTCCCGATCAGCTATGATGCTGTGGACCTCCTCATATGAGGCCCTTGCTCCCAATGGTGCACGCTTTGACTCTACCCATCCTGGATCTCCCTCATCCTCATGGAATGGCTTGAGCATGCTCACATGGAACACCGGGTGTACCCTCGACTTGGGTGGCATATCCAGCTTGTAGGCAACCTTGCCTACCCTCTTGACTACTCAAAAAGGTCCCTCATACCTCCAAACTAGGCCTTTGTGTAGCCCCCTATGGCGCACAATGGGATGCAGCTTCACCAATACCAAGTCTCCAGCCTGGAACTGCACGTCCCACCTATTCTGGTCTGCCCACTTCTTCGACCTCTTGGCCGCCTTGTGTAGACAAACTCTTGCCAAGTCAGTTTGCTCCTGCCATGCCTTGGCAAACTTGTATGCTGCTGGATTCGGCCCTGTATAACCTACAGCAATCGAACCGGGTGTTAGTGGTTGTTACCCTGTCACAACCTCAAATGGGCTCTAGTTCGTTACCTCGCTCCTTTACAAGTTATAGGAAAATTGTGCAATATCTAGTAGCTTTGGCCAGTCCCTTTGTGTGGCACTCACATAGTGCCTGAGGTAGACCTTCAATAGTCCATTCACTTATTCTATCTGCCCATCGGTCTACGGATGCATGCTAGTGGAAAAGTTCAAGTCTGACCCCAATAGCTTGAACAACTTAGTCCAGAACCTACCTGTGAAACGCCCATCCTGATCACTAACAATGGTCCTCGACACTCCCCAATACTTAACCATGTTCTTCAGGAACAATCGAGCTGCCTCCTTGGCTGGGCACTCCTTGGTTGCTGGAATGAAGATTCCATACTTGGAAAACCTGTCCACCACTACTATGATGCTTCCAAACCCTTTTGCTTTGGGTAGACCGACTATAAAGTCCAAAGAAACACTCTCTCATGGTCGTTCTGGCACTGGCAATGGCTCCAAGAGACTGTCTGGTTTCTTGAGCTCCACCTTGTCCTGTTGGCACACAAGACAAGTCTTCACATAGGCCTCCACATCGTCCCTCATGTGCGGCCAGTAGTATCGATCCTCGATCAATGCCAAGGTACGGCTCACTCTGGGGTGTCCAGCCCACCTTGAATCATGGCATTCTTGTAAAACTTCCTTGCAGAGCTTTTCGTGCTGTGGCACAAATAGTCTACTTCCCCTGGTGTATAGCAAGCCATCCTGCAACTAAAACCGCCTAGTCTTACCTTGTTGGGCGTACTCCATCAAAGCCTTGGCTGTAAGATCATGCACAAGTCCTTCCTTGATGTACGGCACTAGTGACCCCTCTGGTTGGCTAATGGTAGCAAGGTTAGCCTTTCTGCTCAGGGCATCTGCCACTAGGTTCACCCGCCCCGGCTTGTACTCCATCTGGAAATCAAATTCCGTAAGAAAATCTTGCCATCTCGCCTGCTTGGGGGACAGCTTCTTCTACGTCTGAAAGTAGCTGGTCGCCACATTGTCCATCCTAACCACGAACCTCAACCCTAACAGGTAATGGCACCAAGTGCGCAAGCAGTGTACCATTACAGTCATCTCTTTCTCTTGGACCGTGTACTTGCACTCAGTCTCATTCAGCTTCCTACTCTCAAACGCAACTGGACGTCCCTCCTGTATCAACACGTCCCCTATGGCAAAGTCTGATGCATCCGTATGCACCTCATACGACTTGGCATGGTCTGGCAAGTCCAAGGCTGGCTCTTCGGTCACAGCCTGCTTCAACCTGTCAAAGGCTTCCTAGCACCCTGCGCTCCACTCTCATGCTTTCCCTTTCTTGAGCAAGTCAGTCAATGGTGTGGCTATTGCTGAGTGACCTTTGATGAAGTGCCTGTAGTAGTTGACCAGCCCAAGGAATGATCTCAACTAAGCCACTCCAGGATGGCGGTTGCCACTCCAGGATGGCGTGTATCTTGCCTTCATCCATGCGTATCTTGCCACCTCCCACTATATGGCCAAGGAACGGGATCTCTTACTAGGCGAATGAGCACTTCTCCCTCTTGACAAATAGCTTGTGCGCCTGCAACACCTCGAACACCTGTCTCAAGTGGTCTACATGCTCTTCCAAAGTCTGGCTATAGATCATAATGTCATCAAAATAAACCACAACAAACCGATCAAGGAATGACTGAAGTACCTTGTTCATAAGGGTGCAAAATGTTGCTGGGGTGTTCGTGAGTCTGAAAGGCATCACCAAGAACTCATACGAACCATACCGAGTGACACATGCTATCTTTGGCTCATGTCCCTCTGCAATCTTGACTTGATAGTAGCTTGACCTCAAATCCAGCTTGGTGAACCACCTTGCGCTCCCAAGTTGATCGAACAAGTCCGCAATGAGTGGGATGGGGTACTTGTTCTTGATGGTCAGCTTGTTCAAAGCCCGATAGTCTATGCACAGCTGCAACAACCCATCATGCTTGTGCTGAAATAGAACTGATGCACCATAGGGTGCTTTCGATGGCCTGATGAAGCCAGCATTAACTAACTCTTTGAGCTGCTTCCTCAACTCCTCTAACTCTGGTAGAGACATTTGGTAAGGGGCTCTAGCTGGTGGCTTGGCCTCGAACACCAGCTCGATCTTGTGGTCCACCTCCCTTTTAGGTGGTAGCTTGCTAGGTAGGTTTGCAGGCATCACATCACTAAAGGTCTTCAGCACCTTTAGCACCTCAAAGGGTGACTCGATCTCCTTCTCCCTTGGCTCATCATATTTTAGGGCTGCCAAGAAGGTGTCTTCTTGTCTGCTTACCGCCTTGGCAAATTGGATGGCTGACACCACCCACGACCCAACTCCAGACCCTCTCCTTAATGGCACTAGGCATTGGCACCGTGCATCCAAGATGCAAACACAATCGGTAAAAGGCACAAGGAGGGCGTTAATCCGAACAAGGAAATCTAACCCAATCACAAACTCATAGTCATCAAGGGGTATTAACTCAATGGTCTCTTTGCCTTTCCAGTCTTCAAGCTGCAACTCCACTCCCCGCGCTACTCCAATGGCTGGAACTTCCTTGGAGTTCACCATTTTGATGGTACCAGTCCCTTTCTACACCTTTAGTCTAAGCTTTCAGGCTCTATCACCTGAAATAAAAAGATGTGAGGCACCTGTGTCCACCAGTCCGCTCACCTTCTGACCTACAACCATCAGATCTGCAAACATCAAGCCCTTTGGCTTGCGGCTCCCCTTACTCTGGACAGCATTGAGCACCAACGACCCAAGCTTTGCTGCCCCTAACTCTGGCTCCTCGTCAGACTCCTTATCTACAGCAGCCAACTTGCCCTTCTATGAGTAATTATGCGCTATGTGGCTCCCTTCACATAGGTAGCATGCTAGTGGCTCTTAGTCCCCTTTTGCTTTCCACTTGCCTGCTGATGGCTTCCTCTCGTCATCCTTGGTTGAATGGTCTCAGTCTCCATCCTTGGACTTCTGGTCATGGTCCTTCCCCTTGGACTGCTTCTTTCGGTCTCTATCATCCCTGCCCTTACCCTTGGGTTTGGTAGACTCAAACTTGTTCAGAGACTTGAACTCTATCAAGGCCTCGGCAGTAGTCATGGCTTTAGCCAAGTCATGAACTCCTCTCTTTTGTAGCTCATTCTTCACCCATGGCTTCAGCCCATCCATGAAAGCAAATAAGGCATCCTTCTCGCCTAGATCTGAGATCTGTAGCATCAGTTCAGAGAATTTCTGGACATATTCCCTTATATCCCCTTGCTGGCTCAGCCTGTGCAACTTTGCCCGTGCCTCATCATTGGCATACTCCATGTAAAATTATTCTTTGAACTCTTTTTGGAACTCTGCCCAGGTTCCAATCTTGGCGCTCCCACACCTGACATCATCACACCTGCGCCTCTACCATAATAAGGCTACATCAGTGAGATACATAGTAGCGGTGCTTACCTTTATCGCCTCGTCTTGCATGGCCATGGTCTAGAAGTACTGCTCCATACCCCAAAGGTAGTTATCTACTTCCTTGGCCACCTTAGTCCCCTTGAACTCCTTAGGCTTGGGGACATCCAATCTTGACTTGGACACTCCAGAAACATGCCATTCCCAATGGTAGTCTTGCAAGCAACGAGCTCACTGGTAAGCTCCTCCATCCGCTGGTGCATGGCCTCCATGCCATCGCACAAGGTCAGCACTTCAGCCTCCAAGGTCTGATTCTTTTGGGTGAACACGTCCAAGCCTTTGTTGAGAGTAGCTTCCAGCTCACTTTGGATCTCCTCCCCCATGGAGTCTAGCGATGTAATGTGAGTCTCTACCCCCTCAAGCTTCTCCCCCATGTCGCCCATGGTCACCTCCACCTTGGCCAGCCTACCGTCCATGGTAGACCAGATATCTCTAGAACTGGCTTTCCTCCCTCTTCCACGCCCATGCTCCTGGGCCTCTGGTTGTTGGTTAGCAGCGTCACTTTGGGATGCCATCTCCTCTAACCTGCACAACACAAACATGCAGAACTGAACTTGCTCTGATACCAACTGTCATGGGTTCCGACCTTAGATTCAGAAACCGTTTAGCCTTAGGCTTGGAATCTCCTCCTTTATGCCTAAGTCAACCTAAGACACAAGCGTATGGGCACTAGAACAACATGAAGGGCTGATTATGCAAGTTAAAGAGAAACAGGATAAGAAGGCAGAATTCTGGAAATGCTCTTGTATTCACTGAAACAGAAGTGTTTGATGGTGTACAAATAAGAGAGGAGCAGCCCTCTATTTATAGTTGAGGCTCCAGCTTACTCTTAATGGAAATATCCTTAGAATAAAGGCTAAAATCATGGGATTATATAGATTACAATCAATCAGGATGCTAGCTCCTGATTTTCAAGGTCAACCAAATCTGCCAGGATGCTGCTGCCGATCCTGCCTGCTTCTAGAAGCTTTCCTTTCATGTCCAGCACCTTGGGCCCTTCTGGATGTGGTACGGGCAGCTTGTATGCTAGGCCTTGGTCTCACGGGCTTGCCTGCAAGTTGGGCGGGCATTCTGAACTTGTTTGCTAGGCTTTGCGTGCAGATACCCGCCAGCACGCCTGGTCTGCGGGCCTCAACCTCTGGCTCACCTGCTGGTGCTACTGATGTGCCTGGTGCGCCCGCCCAGGCTGTGACACTTGGCCCTTATATTGGCCCCCTATCCCTCATCAAACCTCGAGAACTCACACCCCCTTAAAGAGCATTTGAGATTTTATAGGTTTGCTGCCAGTAGCCATTAAAGTGTCTGAAATGGGGACACTCTTTTCAAATCGTCACAAAATCTTCTCCACTACGAGTTTTTAGCTGAAATTTTTTATGCATGCCAACAAAAATACAAGGATCACCTCTACAAAATTTGGGGACAAAACTCTTTCTAAACTTTTTTTAAAAAATCTCGAACCGTAAAAAGTTTTGAAAATCGTGAAAAATAGAAAACGGTTCGTCTTGCCACGAAACTTCACATGAAGGCTTAGGGGAAAATTGTATGAATTTACAAGACATAAAAATGCCATTGGCATGGCAGAAATATGAAGATGTGCTTCAACCCACCTACTGCCCGTTCGATCCCCGGCTTGCACATCCTGCCTCTCTGGTCGGCTGAGCGCCCGCATGCTTGTTTCGTGGGTTGACTTAGGCATATGGAGTTCATCCCTAGTCTAAGCATATGGAGTTCATTCCCAGTCTAAGATCAGACCGGACCGAGGGTTGCAGCAGTGCGATCGACAGCACGCAGGGGGACCGGGCCAATCCCCGGCTTGCGCATTCTGCCTCTCCGATCGGCTAAGCGCCCGCACACCCGTTTCATAGGTTGGCTTAGGCATAGGGAGTTCATTCCATGTCTAAGCCCCAGCCGGACCGAGGGTTGTGGCAGTGAGACCGGCAGCATACAAAGGGGGACCAGGTCGATCCCCGACTTGCGCATTATGCCTCTCCGACCAGCTCAGTGCCCGTATGCTCGTCGTGGGTTGACTTAGGCATACAGAGTTCATTCCCAATCTAATATCAGACTGGACCAAGGGTTGTAACAGCAGGATCGATAACACGCAGGGGGGATCGATCCGATCCTTGGCTTGTGCATTCTGCCTCTCTGGCCGACTGAGCGCCCGCACGCTCGTTTCGTGGGTTAGCTTAGGCATACGGAGCTCATTGCAAGTCTAAGATCAGACCGGACCAAGGGTTGTAGTAGCAGGACTAGCAGCAGGATCGACAGCACGCAGGGGGGGATCGGGTCGATCCTCGGCTTGCGCATTCTGCCTCTCCGACCGGCTGAGTGCCTGTACGCTCATTTTGTGGGTTGGCTTAGGCATACGAAGTTCATTCCATGTCTAAGCATACAGAGTTCATTCCCAGTCTAAGATTAGATCGGACCGAGGGTTGTGGCAGTAGGACGAGCAGCAGGATCGACAGCAAGCAGGGGGGATCGGGCCGATCCCTGGCTTACGCATTCTGCCTCTCCGACCAACTGAGTGCCTGCATGCTCATTTCGTCAGTTGGCTTAGGCATACGGAGTTCATTCCATGTCTAAACCCCAGCCGGACCGAGGGTTGTGGCAGTAGGACCTGCAGCGGGATCGGTAGCACACAGAGGGGGATCGGGCTGATCTCCTATTTGTGCATTATGCCTCTCCGGTCGACTGAGCGCCCGCATGCTCATTTCGTGGGTTGACTTAGGCATACGAAGTTCATCCCCAATCTAAGCATACGGAGTTCATTCCTAGTTTAAGATCGAACCGGACCGAGGGTTGCGACAGCAGGATCGGTAGCACGCAAGGGGGATTGGGCCGATCCCCGGCTTACGCATTCTACCTCTCCGACCGACTGAGCGCCCTGCATGCCCGTTTAATGGGTTGGCTTAGTCATAGGAGTTCATTCCATGTCTAAGCCATAGTCAGACCGAGGGTTGTGGCAGTGGGATTGACAGCATGCCGGAGGGATCGGGCTGATCCCCATCTTGCGCATTCTGCCTCTCCAGCCGGCTGAGTGCCCGCACGCCTGTTTCGTGTGTTGGCTTAGGCAGAGGGAGTTCATTCCATGCCTAAGCCCCAGCTAGACCGAGGGTTGTGGTAGCAGGACCGGCAGCACGCAGAGGGGGACCAGGCCGATCCCCGGCTTGCGCATTATGCCTCATCGACCGACTCAGCGCTTGCACGCTCGTTTCGTGGGTTGACTTATGCATACGGAGTTCATTCCCAGTCTAAGATCAGACCGGACTGAAGGTTACGGCAGCAGGATCGACAGCACACAGGGGGGACCGGTCCAATCCTCACCTTGCGCATTCTGCCTCTCTGGCTGACTTAGCACCCGCACGCTCTTTTCGTAGATTAGCTTAGGCATACTGAGTTCATTCCACGTCTAAGCACGCGGAGTTCATTCTCAGTCTAATATTTTGAGCCACGATACACATGCTAGGCTCAGGCATGTGCTGGTGCCGCATTTTTTTTTCTCGGGGCACCATTATCGGAGCATCGCCGGAGAGCCTAACTGACGGCATTGAGGGTTTCGATGATTTGGGGGGCCGGGGGGGTGTGCACACAAGTTGGGCGGGCATTCTGAACTTGTTTGCTAGGCTTTGCGTGCAGATACCCGCCAGCACGCCTGGTCTGCGGGCCTCAACCTCTGGCTCACCTGCTGGTGCTACTGATGTGCCTGGTGCGCCCGCCCAGGCTGTGACACTTAGCCCTTATATTGGTCCCCTATCCCTCATCAAACCTCGAGAACTCACACCACCTTAAAGAGCATGTGGGATTTTATAGGTTTGTTGCCAGTAGGCATTAAAGTGTCTGAAATGGGGACACTTTTTTCAAACGGGCACCAAATCTTCTCCACTTCGAGTTTTTAGCTGAATGTTTTTATGCATGCCAAGAAAAATACAAGGATCACCTCTAACAATTTTGGGGGCAAAACTCTTTCTAAAAAAATTTTAAAAAATCTCGAACCGTAAAAAGTTTCAAAAATCATGAAAAATAGAAAACGGGTTGTCTTGCCATGAAACTTCACATGAAGGCTTAGGGGACCATTGTATGAATTTACAAGCCATAAAAATGGCATTAGCATGGCAGAAATATGAAGATGTGCTTGAACCACCTACCACCCGTTGTAGACACCCAATTGGGTCCGGACCCAGATCAATTGGGCCTGGCCCAAACGGGTAAGGCCCAATTCAATCCTGTATTTTTTTTTCTTTTGTATTTTATGTATTTTATTATTATTATTATTATGTATATATTTATTTATTTTTTTTATTAGATTAGATTTATATGTATATAGTTATATATTTATTATTATTATTATTATTTTTTTTTTTTGTAATATATACTTGGGTTTATCTTATTTTATTATTATTATTATTATTATTATTATTTTTAATTATCTGTTCTGATTTTTCCTAATTATCAGATTTTTTTTTTAAAATATCTTTTGATTTATCTGATTATTATCTAGTATTTTTTTATTTTTGATTTTGGAGGGCTAAGATTGAAGCTGAAGAATCCTACCGGGAATGGGAATTCAATCAAGAGAATCCAATTGGATTCAAAGACTGAATTCCCGTCCAAGGAGGAATTGGGATTGATCAGAAACTCCTGATCAATCCCTATAAAAGGGACCCCCCTGGAACAGTCAAGAACACAGAGAAAACAGAAGCAAAAGCTACTGATTGAGAGAATAGGGGTGTTTAGAGAGCTAAGGAAAAGTTTAGGAGTGTTCTGGCAGTGAGAAAAATTTTTTAGAAAAATTTGGCGAAAAAATTTTCTGGAAATTTCTGGGAAATTTCCAGATTCCGGCGAAAATTCCGGCGACTTTTGAATTTTCCGGCGACAATTCCGGCGAACTTTGAAGTTTCCGGCGACAGACCCAGTTTCCGGCGGAGAATCCCAGAAACCGGCGACCATCCGGCCAACTTCCGGCGAAATTCCCAGATTCCGGCGAAATTTCCAGAATCCGGCACCGGCGTTCTTCAAATTCTAGAGAGAAGGCAGAGAAGAAGGGAAGAAGAGAGAGAGAGGGGAGGAACGGTCTGCTGAAAAACGGAGGAAGGTGCCTTTTATACCCTCCCAAAACGACGTCGTTTGGCTTTAAGTTAATAAGAGGATCCGCGCGTTTTGCCGAACCCGACCCGACCCGAAGCGTCGACCCGCTTTTTGACCCCGCGCGTTTCAGCCCCTCCGAGCCGAGCCAAGCCGAGCCGAGCCGCACCAAGCCGAGCCGCGATCCGAGCCGCTCCAGGTTTTTTTTTTTTTTTTTTTTTTTTGAATTTTTTGAATTTTTTGAATTTTTTTTTATTTGACTTTGATTTTGATCTTGATTTTTTTTTTCTTTTTTCTTTAATTAATCCGACGACGGAGCCTCTACAAGTGAAACAGTAGTTTTTCTTGCATACTCCTGAGGTGAGGGAATTTTTTCAATTTTCTGCTAAAAGTATTAGAGTCAATTGAGAATAATTTCCGATAATTAATTACTTGGCTGATTTTGATTTTTTTTCTTTAATTAATCCGACGACGGAGCCTCTGCAAGTGAAACAGTAGTTTTTCTTGCATACTCCTGAGGTGAGGGAATTTTCTCAATTTTCTGCTAAAAGTATTAGAGTCAATTGAGAATAATTTTCGATAATTAATTAATTGGTTGATCTTGATTTTTCTTTAATTAATCCGACGACGGAGCCTCTGCAAAGTGAAACAGTAGTTTTTCTTGCATACTCCTGAGATGAGGGAATTTTCTCAATTTTCTGCTAAAAGTATTAGAGTCAATTGAGAATAATTTTCGATAATTAATTAATTGGTTGATCTTGATTTTTCTTTAAATAATCCGACGACGGAGCCTCTGTAAGTGAAACAGTAGTTTTTCTTGCATACTCTTGAGGTGAGGGAATTTTCTCAATTTTCTGCTAAAAGTATTAGAGTTAATTGAGAGAAGTTTCCAATAATTAATTACTTGGTAAAATTTTAAGGCTTTTGGATAACACAAATTCAAGCTGGTACCATCTTTTGATGGGCGTTGTGAGGGTGCTATAACCTTCCTCACACGTAACCGAACTCCCGAACCCTGTTCTGGTTAGTAGACCTGAACCTATTCTTTTAGGGACCCTTAAGCTTAGGTGTTCCCTGAAAGGACAGATTCCTTAGGTGGCCAATCGCACCTAGATAAAAAAGATTGGTGGCGACTCCCTAAAGTCAATGTCTAGCGATAGATCCCCGGATCTAGACGTTATGACAGCTTGGCGACTCCACTGGGGACTTTGAGAGTCAGGCCAGCAAATAATTTGTGTTATCCAAGCCTAATAAAATTGAACATTTTTTGTATATGTGTGTTATTATTCATTCAATGTTTATTTACCTTGTTAATTATGTCATTCATGTGCATGTGCATAACATGAGCTCTATACCCGAGCTCCGTCCCTCTAGGAGGGAGTAAAGTACCTATTGCTTTCGTGAGGTCTAATGCCTCCGTAGTGGCTAGCGAAATACTCCCACTCAAATTGAACCTTTTCCGCTTGTAGCCCTGTAATGGGTGAGGATTAGGGTGCCCTTACTAGTCTGTGATGGACAAGGATGTAAGGAACAATTTGAGGACCTTTAGACTCTGACTTTAAAACCACATGTAGTGAACCTTAAGAGTGCCTAACCCTAGGATAGAAGTCCTTTCTACCCAATGATAGATATACCCTGAAATTAGGACACAAAAAGGTGTTTATCTAATCATTTTGATTGCTTAACTTTGTGTATTATTTTTTGTAATGTTATGCATCAGCATTACTTTCATTTCATTCATGAAACTAACTATGTTGTTTGTCTGATTGTATGCATCTGTATTCTTTTCATGATCATGTTTCAACACAATCATTTGCATTCATTTCATGCTAGATTTCATTCAAAAAAATGTACATTTCATTTGTGTATCAAAGCATCATACATAAGGCACAGCATAAACATTTCTAATCATGAGTATGGTACTCAAGGTCCGAGGATAGCTCCATCTAGCGAAAACCTTGCTCATCCATACAACACAAGATCCAGAGCAAGGCAATGGAGGAGGAAAGTTCTCATAGATTTGAAAAGCTAGAAAAAGCTCAGGAGAAGATTGAAAATGAACTTAGCAAAATTCTGGAGGCCCTCAATAACATGAATAAGGGGAAAGGGGTTGAAGGAAATACAAGCCAACAAGTTCCCCATTTACAAGAAGTAGCTGACCCTTTGTACCCTCCAGGTTTTGGCCCATCTCAAGCCCAGTCTGCCCAAGAGGTCCCGCCACAACATTTCGCCTATCCTGGAATGCCATCAGCTTTCAACCCAGGGCAGTATAATAGCTATATAAATCCTGTCTTCACTGAAAAGGCAGCAGAACCAATTCCTGATCTAGATGATTTAAAAGAGAAGGAGAAGGAAAAGATGAGAGTAGAGGCTTGAGGAAAGTTCCAAGATTAGCATGTTAGAGCAAGAGGCTACGGGCTGTAGAAAGGAAATTTAGCTTTTATGGGTCAGTTGATGCTGCTGGGTCTCTGCCTAGTTCCTGATGTGGTTATCCCTTATAAATTCAAAGTACCGAAATTTGAAAAATATGACGGTACAAAGTGCCCTAAAATCCACATCACTATGTATTGCAGAAAGATGGCAGCTCATGCACATGAATGAAAAACTCTTGATGCATGTCTTCCAGGATAGTCTTACTGGCTCTGCGGCCAGATGGTATGTTCAGCTGGATAGGACTCGTATTCGCTCTTGGAGTGATATGGCACATGACTTCATCAGTCAATATCGACACATTATCGATTTGGCTCCTGATCGTTTGTCTTTGCAGAATCTGGAGAAAAAAGTCAAACGAGTCTTTTAAAGAGTACGCCCAAAGA
>NW_019167826.1:31662405-31684842 GCF_002303985.1 Durio zibethinus | reverse complement strand
TCAAGGTTTGATGAGGGATAGGAGGCCAATATAAGGGCCAAGTACCAGTACCCATCGCACATCACATGCACACACCACCCGGCCCCTTCAATCGTCGAAACCCCCAATTCCGTCGGTTAGGCTCTCTGATGATGCTCCGGCGATGGTGCCCCGGGCGAAAATAATGCGGCACCAGCACATGCCCAAGCCCAGCATGTGAACTGTGGCTCAAAATCTTAGACTGGGAATGAACTCTGTATGCTTAGACATGGAATGAACTCTGTATGCCTAAGCCAACTACGAAACGAGCATGCGGGCGCTCAGCCGACCGGAGAGGCATAATGCACAAGACGAGGATCGGTCTGGTCCCCCTCTGCATGCTGTCGATCCCACTGCCACAACCCTCGGTCTGGCTAGGGCTTAGACATGAAATGAACTCCCTATGCCTAAGCCAACCCACGAAACGGGTATGCGGGTGCTCAACCGACTGGAGAGGCAAAATGTGCAAGCCGGGGATCAGCTCGATCCCCCTGCATGCTGCCAATCCTACTGTCGTAACCCTCGATTCGATCCGATCTTAGACTAGGAATGAACTCCATATGCTTAGATTGCAGATAAACTTCGTATGCCTAAGTCAACCCATGAAACGAGCGTGCGGGCGCTCAACCGGCCAGAGAGGCTGGCCTGAGAGGCATAATGCACAAGCCGGGGATTAGCCCGGTCCCCCTCTGCGTGCTGCCGATCCTGCTACTGATCTTACTACCACAACGCTCGGTCCGGCTAGGGCTTAGACATGGAATGATCTCCGTATGCCTAAGCCAACCCACGAAACAAGTGTGCGGGCGCTCGGTCGACCAAAAAGGTAAAATGCGTAAGCCGGGGATCGGCCCGGTCCCCCCTGCGTGCTGTCGATCCTACTGCTGGTCTTGCTGCCGTAACCCTCAGTGTGGTCCAATCTTAGACTGGGAATGAACTCCATCTGCTTAGACATGGAATGAACTCCATATGCCTAAGCCAACCCACGAAACGAGTGTGCGGGTGCTCAGTCGGCTGGAGAGGCAGAATGCGCAAGCCAAGGACCGGACCGATTCCCCTTGCATGCTATCGATCTTACTGCTGCAACCCTCGGTTCGGTCTGATCTTAGACTGGGAATGAACTTCGTATGCCTAAGTCAACCCACGAAATGAGCGTGCGGGCGCTGAGCTGACCAGGGAGGCATAATGCATAAGCCGGGGATCGACCCGGTCCCCCTTTGCGTGCTACCGGTTCCGCTGCCACAACCCTCGGTCCAGCTGGGGCTTAGACATGGAATGAACTCCCTATGCCTAAGCCAACCCACAAAACGGGTGTGCGGGCGCTCAGCCGATCAAAGAGGCTGAATGCGCAAGCCAGGGATTGGCTCGGTCTCCCTTGCGTGCTGCCGATCCTGCTGTCGCAACCCTCGGTCCGGTCAGATCTTAGACAGGGGTTCAACTCCGTATGCTTAGACTGGGGATGAACTCCGTATGCCTAAGTCAACCCACGAAATGAGCGTGCAGGCGCTCAGCCGACCAGAGAGGCAGGATGCGCAAGCTAGGGATCGAACGGGTGGTAGGTGGGTTCAAGCACATCTTCATATTTCTGCCATGCCAATGCCATTTTTATGGCTTGTAAATTCATACAATGGTCCCCTAAGCGTTCATGTGAAGTTTCGTGGCAAGACGACCCGTTTTCTATTTTTCATGATTTTTGAAACATTTTACGGTTCGAGATTTTTTAAAATTGTTTTAGAAAGAGTTTTGTCCCCAAATTTGGTAGAGGTGCATGAAACGAGCGTGTAGGCACTCAACCGACCAGAGAGGCAGAATGCACAAGCCGGGTATCAGCCCGATCTCCCCTGTGTGCTGTCGATCCTGCTGTAGCAACCCTCAGTCTGGTCCGATCTTAGACTGGGAATGAACTCCATATGCTTAGACTGGGGATAAACTCCGTATGCCTAAGTCAACCTACGAAACGAGTATGCGGGCGCTCAGTCGACCAGAGAGGCAGGATGCGCAAGCCGGGGATCGAACGGGTGGTAGGTGGGTTCAAGCACATCTTCATATTTCTATAGTGCCAATGCCATTTTTATGGCTTGTAAATTCATACAATGGTCCCCTAAGCCTTCATGTGAAGTTTCGTGGCAAGACGACCCATTTTTTATTTTTCACGATTTTCAAAACTTTTAACGGTTCAGGATTTTTTAAAATTTTTTTAGAAAGGGTTTTGTCCCCAAATTTGGTAGAGGTGATCCTTGTTTTTTTGTTGCGATGCACAAAAACATTCAGCTAAAAACTCGAAGTGGAGAAGATTTTGTGACCGTTTGAAAAAAGTGTCCCCATTTCAGATACTTTAATGGCTACTGGCAGCAAACCTATAAAATCTCAAATGCTCTTTAAGGGGTGTGAATTCTCGAGGTTTGATGAGGGATAGGGGGCCAATATAACGGCCAAGTACCAGCACCCATCACACATCATGTGCGCACACCCCCCCGCCCCCCAATCGTTGGAACCCCCAATGGCGCCGGTTAGGCTCTCCGACGATGCTCCAACGATGGTGCCCCGAGGGAAAAAATTCAGCACCAGCACATGCCCAAGCCCAGGATGTGCACCATGGCTCAAAATCTTAGACTAGGAATGAACTCCGTATGCTTAGACATGGAATGAACTCAGTATGCCTAAGCCAACCCACGAAATGAGCGTGCGGGTGCTCAGCCGATCGGAGATGCATAATGCTCAAGCCGGGGATCAGCCCGGTCCCCCTCTGCGTGCTGCCGGTCCCACTGCCACAACCCTCGGTCCGGCTGGGGCTTAGACATGGAATGAACTCCCTATGCCTAAGCCAACCCACGAAACGGGCGTGCGGGCGCTCAGCCGGCCGGAGAGGCAGAATGCGCAAGCTGAGGATCGACCACGTCCCCCATACGTGCTATCGATCCTGCTGTCGTAACCCTCAGTCCTATCTGATCTTAGACTGGGAATGAACTCCGTATGCTTAGACTGGGGATGAACTCCGTATGCCTAACTCAACCCAAGAAACGAGCGTGCCGACGCTCAGTCGACCAGAGAGGCAGGATGCGCAAGCCGGGGATTGAACTGGTGGTAGGTGGGTTCAAGCACATCTTCAAATTTCTGCCATGCCAATGCCATTTTTATGGCTTGTAAATTCATACAATGATCCCCTAAGCCTTCATGTGAAGTTTCGTGGCAAGACGACCCGTTTTTTATTTTTCATGATTTTTGAAACTTTTTACGGTTCAGGATTTGTTAAAATTTTTTTAGAAAGAGTTTTGTCCCCAAATTTGGTTGAGGTGATCCTTGTATTTTTGTTGGCATGCAAAAAAAAATTCAGCTAAAAACTCGAAGTGGAGAATATTTTGTGACCGTTTGAAAAAAGTGTCCCCATTTCAGACACTTTGATGGCAACTGGCAGCAAACCTATAAAATCTGAAATGCTCTTTAAGAGGGTGTGAGTTCTCAAGGTTTGATGAGGGATAGGGGGCCAATATAAGGGCCAAGTACCAGCATCCATCGCACATCATGTGAACACACCCCCCGGCCCCCCCAATCGCCGGAACCACCAATACCGTCGGTTAGGCTCTCCGGCGATGCTCCGGTGATGGTGCCCCGGGTGAAAAAAATACGGCACCAGCACATGCCCGACCCCAGCATGTGCACCATGGCTCAAACTCTTAGACTGTGAATGAACTCTGTATGCTTAGACATGGAATGAACTCCATATGCCTAAGCCAACCCACGAAATGAGCGTACGGGTGCTTAGTTGATCGGAGATGCAGAATGTGCAAGTCGAGGATCAGCCCGATCCCCCTCTGCGTGCTGTCGGTCCCACTACCACAACCCTCGGTCTGGTTGGGGCTTAGACATGGAATGAACTCCCTATCCCTAAGCCAACCCACGAAACGGGCGTGCGGGCACTCAGCCGATTGGAGACGCAGAATACGTAAGCCGAGGATCGGATCGGTCCCCCTTACGTGCTGCCGATCCTACTACCGTAACCCTCGGTCTGGTCTGATCTTAGACTAGGAATGAACTCTGTATGCTTAGACTGGGGATGAACTCTGTATGCCTAAGTCAACCCACAAAATGAGCGTATGAGTGCTCAACCGGTCGAAGAGGCCGGTTGGAGAGACAGAATGCACAAGCCGGGGATCGACTCGATCCCCCCTTGCGTGCTGCCGATCCTGCTGCTAGTACTACTACCACAACCCTCAGTCCGATCCGATCTTAGACTGGGAATGAACTCCGTATGCTTAGACATGGAATGAACTCCGTTTGCCTAAGCTAACCTACGAAATGAGCGTGCGGGCGCTCAGCCAGCCAGAGAGGCAGAATGCATAAGCCGGGGACCGACCCGGTCCCCCCTACGTGCTATTGATCCTGCTGTCACAACCCTCGGTCTGATTTGGTCTTAGACTGGGAATGAACTCCATATGCCTAAGTCAAACCATGAAACGAGCATTCGGGCATTGAGCTAACTCGAGAGGCATAATGCGCAAGCTGGGGATCAGCTCAATCCCCCTCTGTGTGCTATCAGTCCTACTGGCACAACCCTCGGTCCGATTGGGGCTTAGACATGGAATGAACTCCCTATGCCTAAGCCAACCCACGAAACGGGCATGCGGGCGCTCAGCCAATCGAAAAGGCGGAATGCACAAGCCAGGGATCGGCTCGATCCCCCCTGCGTGCTGCCGACCTACTGTTGCAATTCTCGGCCTGGTCCAATCTTAGACTGGGAATGAACTCTGTATGCTTAGACTGGGGATAAACTTTGGATGCCTATGTCAACCCACGAAACGAACGTACGGACGCTCAGCCGGCCAGAGAGGCAGGATGCGCAAGCCTGGGATCGAACGGGTGGTAGGTGGGTTCATGCACATCTTCATATTTCTGCCATCCCAATGCCATTTTTATGGCTTGTAAATTCACACAATGGTCCCCTAAGCCTTCATGTGAAGTTTCGTGGCAAGACGACCTGTTTTCTGTTTTTCACGATTTTCTAAACTTGTTATGGTTTGGGAGTTTTTAAAATTTTTTTAGAAAGATTTTTGTCCCCAAATTTGGTAGAGGTGATCCTTCCATTTTTTCTGGCATGCACAAAAAAAT
The DNA here is from genome assembly GCF_002303985.1 of Durio zibethinus. The sequence goes on along the minus strand of NW_019167826.1, from coordinate 31,679,721 downwards.
TCAGCTAAAAACTTGAAGCGGAGAAGATTTTGTGATCGTTTGAAAAAAGTGTCCCCATTTCAGACACTTTAATGGCTATTGGCAGCAAACCTATAAAATCTCAAATGCTCTTTAAGGGGGTGTCAATTCTTGAGGTTTGATTAGGTATAGGGGGCCAATATAAGGGCCAAGTACCAGCACCCATTGCACATCATGTACGCACACCCCCCGGCCCCCCCAATCGTCGGAACCCCCAATGCCGTCGGTTAGGCTCTCCGATGATGCTCCGGTGATGGTGCCCCAGGCGAAAAAAATATGGCACCAGCATATGCCCAAGCCCAGCATGTGCACCATGGCTCAAACTCTTAGACTTCGAATGAACTCCGTATGCTTAGACATGGAATGAACTCCGTATGCCTAAGCCAACCCACGAAACGAGCGTGTGGGCGCTTAGCCGACCGGAGAGGCAGAATACGCAAGCTGGGGATTGGCCCAGTCCCTTTCTGCGTGCTTCGGTCTCACTGCCGCAACCCTCGATCTGGCTTGGGCTTAGACATGGAATGAACTCCGTATGCCTAAGCCAATGCACGAAACGGGCATGCAGGCGCTCAGTCGACCGGAGAGGCAGAATGCTCAAACTGGGGATCGGCCCAGTCCCCCCTACATGCTGTCGATCCTACTGTCGTAACCCTCGGTCCAGTCCTATCCTATGTGCGCAAACTGGCTTTCTTGCCTCTTCCACGCCCATGCTCTTGGGCCTCTAGTTGTTGGCTAGCAACGTTGCTTTGGGAAGCCATCTCCTCAATCATGATCTTACCTGCACAACACAAACACGCAGAATTGAACTCGCTCTGATACCAACTGTCACAAGCTCCGACCTTAGACTCAGAAAACCGTGCAGCCTTAGGCTTGGAATCTCCTCCTTTATGCCTAAGTTAACCTAAAACACAAGCGTGCGGGCACTAGAACAATGGGAAGGGTTGATTACGCAAGTTAAAGAGAAACAGGATAAGAAGACAGAATTTTGGAAATGCTCTTGTATTCACTGAAATAGAAGTGTTTGATGGTGTACAAATAAGGGTGGAGCAGCCCTTTATTTATAGTTGAGGCTCCAGTTACAACTTAATGGCATATCCCTAGAATAAAGGCTAAAATCATGGGATTATACAGATTACAATCAACCAGGATGCTAACTCCTGATTTTCAGGGTCAACCAAATCTGCCGAGATGCTCCAGTTGATCCTACCTGCTTCCAAAAGCTTCCCCTGCATGTCTAACACTTTGGGCCCTTCTAGATGTGGTACGGGCAGCTTGTATGCCAGGCCTTGGCCTCACGGGCTGGACTGCAAGTTGGGCGGGCGTTCTGAACTCGTTTGCTAGGCTTTGCACACAGATACCGGCCAGCACGCCTGGTCTACGGGCCTTAACCTCTGGCTCGCCTGCTGGTGCACCTGATGTGCCTGACGCGCCCCCCCAGGGCATGACATTCTCCCCCACCTGATTGCACAATGCCCTCGTTGCATCTTCTGCATAGTACTGCCTAATCTGGTCCCCGAACTGCCCTAAGTCATCTGTTGGTTCCCAGCTTGCCTCACTGTCTAGAAGTCCCTTCCAGTGCACCAAGTACTCTTGTCTTGGCTGATAATTCTTTCATCTTACCTCCCAGTCAGCTATGATGCTGTGGACCTCCTTCTCATATGAGGCCTTTGCTCCCAATGGTGCACGCTTTGACTCTGCCTGTCCTGGATCTCCCTCATCCTTATGGAACGGCTTGAGCATGCTCACATGGAACACCGGGTGTACCCTCGGCTTGGGTGGCATATCCAGCTTGTAGGCAACCTTGCCTACCATCTTGACTACTCAAAAAGGTCCCTCATACCTCTGGACTAGGCCTTTGTGCAGCCCCTATGGCACACAATGGGATGCAGCTTCACCAACACCAAGTCTCTAACCTAGAACTGCACGTCCCGCCTATTCTGGTCTGCCCATTTCTTCGACCTCTTGGCTGTCTTGTGTAGACAAACTCTGGCCAAGTTAGTTTGCTCCTGCCATGCCTTGGCAAACTTGTATGCTGCTGGATTCGGCCCTGTATAACCTGCAGCAATCGAACCGGGTGTTAGTGGTTGTTGCCCTGTCACAACCTCAAATGGGCTCTGGTTCATTGCCTCGCTCCTTTGCAAGTTGTAGGAAAACTCACAATATCTAGCAGCTTTGGCTAGTCCCTTTGTGTGACACTCATATAATGCCTAAGGTAGAACTCCAATAGTCCATTTACTCACTCTGTCTGCCCATCAGTCTGCGGATGCATGCTGGTGGAAAGTTTAAGTCTGACCCCAATAGCTTGAACAACTCAGTCCAGAACCTGCTCGTGAAAGGCCCGTCCCGATCATTAACAATGGTCCTCGGCACTCCCCAGTACTTAACCATGTTCTTCAGGAACAATCGAGCTGCCTCCTCAGCTGGGCACTCCTTGGTTGCTGGAATGAAGATTCCATACTTGGAAAACCTGTCCACCACTACCATGATGCTTCCAAACCCTTCTACTTTGGGTAGACCGACTATAAAGTCTAGAGAAACACTCTCCCATGGTCGCTCTGGCACTGGCAATGGCTCTAAGAGACCCCCTGGTTTCTTGAGCTCCACTTTGTCCTGTTGGCACACAAGACAAGTCTTCACATAGGCCTCCACATCGTCTCTCATGTGTGGCCAGTAGTACCGGTCCTCGATCAACGCCAGGGTGCGACTCACTCCGGGGTGTCCAGCCCACCTTGAATCATGGCATTCTTGCAAAACTTCCTTGTGGAGCTTCCCATGCTACGGCACAAATAGTCTACTGCCCCTGGTGTACAGCAACCCATCCTACAACCAAAACTGCCTAGTCTTACCTTGCTGGGCGTACTCCATCAAAGCCTTGGCTGTAAGATCATGCGTAAGTCCCTTCTTGATGCGTGGCACCAGTGACCCCTCTGGTTGGCTAATGGCAGTGAGGTTAGCCTTTCTGCTCAGGGCATCTGCCACTAGGTTCGCCCGTCCTGGCTTGTACTCCATCTGAAAATCAAATTCTGCAAGAAAATCTTACCATCTCGCCTGCTTGGGGGATAGCTTCTTCTGTGTCTGAAAGTAGCTGGTCACCACATTGTCCATCCTCACCACGAACCTCGACCCCAACAGGTAATGGCACCAAGCACGCAAGCAGTGTACCACTGCAGTCATCTTCTTCTCTTGGACCATGTACTTACGTTCAATCTCATTCAGCTTTCTGCTCTCGAACGTGACTGGACGTCCCTCCTACATCAACATGCCCCCTATGGCAAAGTCTGATGCATTCGTATGTACCTCATATGGCTTGGCATGGTCTGGCAAGGCCAAGACTGGCTCCTCGGTCATAGCCCACTTCAACCTATCAAAGGCTTCCTGGCACCCTGAGCTCCACTCCCATGCTCTCCCTTTCTTGAGCAAGTCAGTCAATGGCGTGGCTATTGCTGAGTGACCTTTGATGAAGCACCTGTAGTAGTTAACCAGCCTAAGGAATGATCTCAACTCAGTGACCTTGGTTGGCAGTTGCCACTCCAGGATGGCGTGTATCTTGCCTTCATCCATGTGTATCCTGCCACCTCCCACTATGTGGCCTAGGAATAGGATCTCTTGCTGGGTGAATGAGCACTTTTCTCTCTTGACAAATAGCTTGTGCACCCACAACACCTTGAACACCTGTCTCAAGTGGTCTAAATGCTCTCCCAAAGTTTGGCTGTAGATCACAATGTCATCCAAATAAACCACAACAAATCGATCAAGGAACGACTGAAGTACCTTGTTCATAAGGGTGCAGAATGTTGCTGGGGCATTCGTGAGTCTGAAAGGCATCACCAAGAACTCATACAAACCATACCGAGTGACACATGCTGTCTTTGGCTCATCTCCCTCCACGATCCTGACTTGATAGTAGCCTGACCTCAAATCCAGCTTGGTGAACCACCTTGCGTTCCCAAGTTGATCGAACAAGTCCGCAATAAGTGGGATGGGGTACTTGTTCTTGATGGTTAGCTTGTTCAAAGCTCGGTAGTCTATGCACAGCTGCAATGACCCATCATGCTTGTGCTGGAATATAACCGGTGCACCATAGGGCACCTTCGATGGCCTGATGAAGCCAGCATCAACTAACTCTTTGAGCTGCTTCCTCAACTCCTCCAACTCTAGTGGAGACATTCGGTAAGGGGCCCTAGCTGGTGGCTTGGCCTCGAACACCAGCTCGATCTTGTGGTCCACCTCCCTCTTAGGTGGTAACTTGCTAGGTAGCTTTGCGGGCATCACATCACTAAAGGTCTTCAGCACCTTTAGCACCTCTAAGGGTGACTCGGTCTCCTTCTCCCTTGGCTCATCATATTTCAGGGCTGCCAAGAAGGTGTCTTCTTGTCTGCTTACCGCCTTAGCAAATTGGATGGTTGACACCACCCGTGACCCAACTCCGAACCCTCTCCTCAATGGCACTAGGCATTGGCACCGTGCATCCAAGATGCAAACACAATCGATAAAAGGCACAAGAGGGCATTAATCCGAACAAGGAAATCCAACCCAATCACAAACTCATAGTTGTCAAGGGGTATTACCTCTATGGTCTCCTTGCCTTTCCAGTCTCCAAGCTGTAACTCCACTCCCCATGCTGCTCCATTGGCTGGAACCTCCTTGGAGTTCACCGTTTTGATGGTACCAATCCCTTTCTGCACCTTTAATCTGAGCTTTCGGGCTCCATCACCTAAAATAAAAAGATGTGAGGCACTTGTGTCCACCAGTGCGCTCACCTTCTGACTCACAACCATTAGATCCGCAAACATCAAGCCCTTTGGCTTGCGACTCCCCTTACTTTGGACAGCATTGAGCACTACCCTTGACTCTGGCTCCTCGTCAGACTCCTTGTCTACAGTAGCCAGTTTGCCTTTCTACGATTGCGTGCTATGTGGCTCCCTCCACATAGGTAGCATGCTAGTGGCTCTCGGTCTCCTTTTGCTTTCCACTTGCCTGCTGGTGGCTTCCTCTCACCATCCTTAGTTGAACGGTCTCGGTCTCTATCCTTGGACTCCTAGTCACGGTCTTTCCCCTTGGACTACTTCTTTCAGTCCCTATCGTCCCTGCTTTTACCCCTGGGCTTGGTAGACTCGAACTTGTTCAAAGGCTTGAACTCTATCAAGGCCTCGGCAATAGTCATGGCTTTAGCCAAGTCATGAACTCCTCTCCTTTGTAGCTCATGCTTCACCCACGGCTTCAACCCATCCATGAAAGCAAGTAAGGCATCATTCTCACCTAGATCTGAGATCTGTAGCATCAGTTCAGAGAATTTTTGGACATACTCCCTTATGTCCCCTTGCTGGCCCAGCCTGCGTAACTTTGCCTGCGCCTCATCATCGGCATACTTCGGGTAAAATTATTCTCTAAACTCTTTTTAGAACTCTATCTAGGTTCCAATCTTGGTGCTCCCATGCCTGACATCATCACACCTGCGCCTCCACCACAATAAGGCTACATCAGTGAGATACATAGCAGCGGTGCTTACCTTTATCACCTTGTCTTGCATGCCCATGGCCTGGAAGTACTGCTCCACACCCTATAGGTAGTTGTCTACTTCTTTGGCTACCCTAGTCCCCTTGAACTCCTTAGGCATGGGGACATCCAATCTGGACTTGGACACTCTAGCAAACATGCCATTCCTAATGGCAGTCTTGCAAGCAACGAGCTCACTGGCAAGCTCTTCCATTCGCTGGCGCATGGCCTCCATGCCATCATGCAAGGTCAGCACTTCAGCCTCCAAGGTCTGATTCTTTCAGGTGAACACGTCCATGCCTTTGATGAGAGCAGCTTCCAGCTCACTTTGGATCTCTTCCCCCATGGAGTCTAGCGATGCAATGTGAGTCTCTACCTCCTCAAGCTTCTCCCCTATGTTACCTACGGTCACCTCCACCTTGGCCAGCCTACCGTCCATGGTAGACCAGATATCTCTAGAACTGGCTTTCTTGCATCTTCCACGCCCATGCTTCTGGGCCTCTGGTTGTTGGCTAGCAACGTCGCTTTGGGATGCCATCTCTTCAATCACGATCTAACCTGCACAACACAAACACGCAGAATCAAACTTGCTCTGATACCAACTGTCATGGGCTCTGACCTTAGACTCAGAAACTGTGCGGCCTTAGGCTTGGAATCTCCTCCTTTATGCCTAAGTCAGCCTAAAACACAAGCGTGTGGGCACTAGAACAATAGGAAGGGCTGATTACGCAAGTTAAAGAGAAACAGGATAAGAAGACAGAATTCTGGAAATGCTCTTGTATTCACTGAAACAGAAGTGTTTGATGGTGTACAAATGAGGGTGGAGCAGCCCTCTATTTATAGTTGAGGCTTCGGCTACAACCTAATGGCATATCCCTAGAGTAAAGGCTAAAATCATGGGATTATATAGATTACAATCAATCAGGATGCTAACTCTTGATTTTCAGGGTCAACCAAATCTGCCAGGATGCTCCAGCTGATCCTGCCTGCTTCTAGAAGTTTCCCTTGCATGTCCAGCACCTTGGGCCCTTCTGGATGTGGTGCGGGCAGCTTGTATGCCAGGCCTTGGTCTCACGGGTTGGCCTGCAAGTTGGGCGGGTGTTCTGAACTCATTTGCTGGGCTTTACGCACAGATACCGGCCAGCACGCCTGGTTTGCAGGCCTTAACCTCTGGCTCACCTGCTGGTGCACCTGATGTGCCTGGCGTGCCCGCCTAGGGTGTGACACAGGCACTCAGCCGGTCGAAGAGGTAGAATGCGCAAGCCAGGGATCGGCCTGATCCCTCCTGTATGCTGCCGATCCTGCTACTGGTCCTGCTGTCGCAACCCTCGGTCCGATCCGATCTTAGACTGGGAATGAACTCTGTATGCTTAAACTGGGGATGAACTCCGTATGCCTAAGTCAACCATGAACCGAGTGTGCGGGCGTTGAGCCGGTCGGAGAGGCATAATGCGTAAGCTGGGGATCGGCCCGGTCCCTCTCTGCGTGCTGCCGGTCTCGCTACCACAACCCTCGGTCCGGCTGGGGCTTAGACATGGAATGAACTCCCTATGCCTAAGCCAAGCCACAAAACAGGCGTGCGGGTGCTCAACTGGCTGAAGAGGCAGAATGCTCAAGCCGAGGATCGGCCCGGTCCCCCTGCGTGTTGTCGATCCTACTGCTGCAACCCTCGGTTCGGTCCGATCTTAGAATGGGAATGAACTCCGTATGCTTAGGCTGGGTATCAACTCCGTATGCCTAAGTCAACCCACGAAACGAGTGTGCGGGCGCTCAGCCGACTAGAGAGGCAGGATGCGCAAGCCGGGGATCGAACGGGTGGTAAGTGGGTTCTAGCACATCTTCATATTTCTGCCATGCCAATGCCATTTTTATGGCTTGTAAATTCATACAATGGTCCCCTAAGCCTTCACGTGAAGTTTCATGGCAAGACGACCCATTTTCTATTTTTCAAGATTTTTGAAACTTTTTGGAGTTCGGGATTTTTTAAAATTTTTTTAGAAAGAGTTTTGTCCCCAAATTTGTTAGAGGTGATCCTTGTATTTTTCTTGGCATGCACAAACAAATTCAGCTAAAAACTCGAAGTGGAGAAGATTTTGTGACTGTTTGAAAAAAGTGTCCCCATTTCAAACACTTTAATGGCTACTGGCAGCAAACCTATAAAATCTCAAATGCTCTTTAAGGGGGTGTGAGTCCTCGAGGTTTGATGAGGGATAGGAGGCCAATATAAGGGCCAAGTACCAGCACCCATCGCACATCATGTGTGCACACCCCCCGCCCCCCCAATCATCGGAACCCTCAATGCCGCCGGTTAGGCTCTCCGACGATGCCCCGGCAATGGTGCCCTGGGCGAAAAAAATGCGGCACCAGCAAATGCCTGAGCCCAGCATGTGCACCATGGCTCAAAATCTTAGACTGGGAATGAACTCCGTATGCTTAGACATGGAATGAACTCCGTATGCCTAAGCCAACCCACGAAACGAGCGGGCGGGCGTTCAGCCGATCGAAGAGGCAGAATTCGCAAGCCGAGGATCAACCCGATCCCCCTCTGCGTGTTGTCGATCTTGCTGTCGCAACCCTCGGTCCGGTCCAATCTTAGACTGGGAATGAACTCCGCATGCATAAGTCAACCCACGAAACGAGCATGCGAGCACTGAGCCAACTGAAGAGGCATAATGTGCAAGCTGGGGATCAGCCCGATCCACCTCTGCGTGCTGTCGGTCCCACTACCACAACCCTCGGTCCAACTGGGGCTTAGACATGGAATGAACTCTTTATGCCTAAGCCAACCCATGAAACGGGTGTGCGAGCGCTCAGCCGGTCGGAGAGGCAAAATTCGTAAGCCAGGGATCGACCCGATCCCTCCTGCGTGCTGCCGATCCTGCTGCCGTAACCCTCGGTCCGATCTTAGACTGGGAATGAACTCCGTATGCTTAGACTAGGGATGAACTCCGTATGCCTAAGTCAACCCATGAAACGAGAGTGCGGGCACTCAACCGATCGGAGAGGCATAATACGTAAGCCGAGGATGAGCCTGATCCCCCTCTGCGTGCTACCGATCCTGCTGCCACAACCCTCGATCCGGTTGGGGTTTAGACATGGAATGAACTCTGTATGCCTAAGCCAACCAACGAAACGAGCGAACGGACGCTCAGCCGACCAAAGAGGCAGAATGCGCAAGCCGGGGATCGACCCGGTCCCCCCTGCGTGCTGTCGATCCTGCTGCCGCAACCCTTGGTCCGGTTCAATCTTAGACTGGGAATGAACTCCGTATGCCAAAGTCAGCCCATGAAACGAGCATGCGGGCACTGAGCCGACCGGAGAGGCATAATGCGTAAGCCGGGCATCGGCCCGGTCCCCCTCTGCATGCTGCCGTTCCCGCTGCCACTACCCTCGATCCAACTGGAGATTAGACATGGAATGAACTCCCTATGCCTAAGCCAACCCACGAAACGGGCATGCGGGTGCTCAGCCGGCCGAAGAGGCAGAATGCGCAAGCCAGGGATCGGTCCGATCCCCCTCTACGTGCTGTCGAACCTGCTGCCGTAACCCTCGGTCTGATCCGATCTTAGACTAGGAATGAACTACGTATGCTTAGACTGGGGATGAACTCCGTATGCCTAAGTCAACCCACGAAATGAGCGTGCAGGCACTCAGCCGACCAGAGAGGCAGGATGCACAAGCTGGGGATCGAACGAGTGGCAGGTGGGTTCAAGCACATCTTAATATTTCTGCCATGCCAATGCCATTTTTATGGCTTGTAAATTCATACAATGGTCCCCTAAGCCTTCATGTGAAGTTTAGTGGCAAGATGACCCGTTTTCTATTTTTCACGATTTTCAAAAATTTTATGGTTCGGGATTTTTTAAAAATTTTTTAGAAAGAGTTTTGTCCCCAAATTTGGTAGAGGTGATCCTTGTATTTTTGTTGGCTTGCACAAAAACATTCAGTTAAAAACTCAAAGTGGAGAAGATTTTGTGACCGTTTGAAAAAAGTGTCCCCATTTTAGACACTTTAATGGCTACTGGCAGCAAACCTATAAAATCTCAAATGCTCTTTAAGGGGGTGTGAGTTCTTGAGGTTTGATGATGGATAAGGGGCCAATATAAGGGCTAGGTACCAGCACCCATCGACATCATGTGCGCACAAACCCCCGGACCACCAATCACGGGAACCCCCAATGCCGCCGATTAGGCTCTCCGATGATGCTTCGGTGATGCTCCAGCGATGGTGCCCCGGGTGAAAAAAATACAACACCAGCACATGCCTGAGCCCAGCATGTGCACCGTAGCTCAAAATCTTAGACTGGGAATGAACTTCGTATGTTTAGACATGGAATGAACTCTGTATGCCTAGGCCAACCCATGAAATGAGCGTGCGGGTGTTCAGCCAGCAGGAGAGGCAGAATGCACAAGTCGGGGATCGACCCGATCCCCCCTGAGTGCTGTCAATCCTACTGCTGCAACCCTCGATCCGGTCTGATCTTAGACTGGGAATGAACTCCGTATGCATAAGTCAACCCACAAAATGAGCGTGCGGGCGCTGAACCGACCGAAGAGGCATAATCCACAAGTCGGGGATCGGCCCGGTCCCCCTCTACGTGCTGTCGGTCCTGATGCCACAATCCTCAGTCTGGCTAGGGCTTAGACATGGAATGAACTCCCTATGCCTAAGCCAACCCATGAAACGGGCGTGCGGGTGCTCAGTCGGCTGAAGAGGCAGAATGCGCAAGCCGAGGATCAGCCCGATCCCTTCTGTGTGCTGCTGATCCTGCTACCGTAACCCTCGGTCTGGTCTGATCTTAGACTGGGAATGAACTCGTATGCTTAGACTGGGGATGAACTCCATATGCATAAGTCAACCGACGAAACGAGCGTACGGGCGCTCTGCCACCCGGAGAGGCATAATACGCAAGCCGGGGATCAGCCCGATCCCCCTCTGCGTGCAACCGATCCCACTGTCGGTCCTGCTGCCACAACCCTCGGTCCGATTGGGGCTTCCACATGGAATGAACTTTGTATGCCTAAGCCAACCCATGAAACGAGCGTGCGGGCACTCAACCGGTCGGAGAGGTAGAATGCGCAAGCTGGGGATCGACCTAGTCCCCCCTGCATGCTGCCGATCCTACTGCTGGTCCTGCTGCAGCAACCCTTGGTTCGGTCCGATCTTAAACTGGGAATGAACTCCGTATCCTTTGACATGGAATGAACTCTGTATGCCTAAGCTAACCCACGAAACGAGCATACGGGTGCTCAGCCGGTCGGAGAGGCAGAATGCACAAGCTGGGGACCGACCCGGTCCCTCCCTGCGTGCTATCGATCTTGATGCCGCAACCCTCGATTTGGTCCAATCTTAGATTGGGAATGAACTCCGTATGCCTAAGTCAACCCATGAAACGAGCGTGTGGGTGCTGAGCTGGCCGGAGAGGCATAATGCGTAAGCCAGGGATCGGCCCAGTCCCTCTCTGCGTGCTGTCGATCCCACTGCCATAACCCTCGGTCCGACTGGGGCTTAGACATGGAATGAACTCCCTATGCCTAAGCCAACCCACGAAACGGGCGTGCGGGCACTCAGTCGGTCAAAAAGGCAGAATGCGCAAGCTGGGGATCGACCCGATCCCCCCCGAGGGCTGTCGATCCTGGTACCGCAACCCTCGGTCTGGTCCGATCTTACGTTGGGAATGAACTCTGTATGCTTAGACTGGGGATGAACTCCTATGCCTAAGTCAACCCACGAAACGAAAGTGCGGGCGCTTAGCCAACCAGAGAGGCAAGATGCGCAAGCCGGGGATCGAACGAGTGGTAGGTGGGTTCAAGCACATCTTCATATTTCTGCCATGCCAATGCCATTTTTATGGCTTGTAAATTCATACAATGGTCCCCTAAGCTTTCATGTGAAGTTTCGTGGCAAGATGACCTGTTTTCTATTTTTCACGATTTTCAAAACTTTTTACGGTTCGGGATTTTTTTAAATTTTTTTAGAAAGAGTTTTGTCCCCAAATTTGGTAGCGGAGATCCTTGTATTTTTGTTGGCATGCACAAAAATATTCAGCTAAAAACTCAAGGTGGAGAAGATTTTGTGACCGTTTGAAAAAAGTGTCCCCATTTCAGACACTTTAATGGCTACTGGCAGCAAACCTATAAAATCTCAAATGCTCTTTAAGGGGGTGTGAGTTCTCGAGGTTTGATGAGGAATAGGGGGCCAATATAAGGGCCAACTACCAGCACCCATTGCACATCATGTGCGCACACCCCCGGGCCCCCCCAATCGTCGGAACCCTCAATGCCGCCAGTTAGGCTCTCCTGTGATACTCCGACGATGGTGCACCAGGCAAAAAAAATGCAGCACCAGCACATGCTCGAGCCCAGCATGTGCACCGTGGCTCAAAATCTTAGACTGGAAATTAACTTCGTATGTTTAGACATGGAATGAACTCCGTATGCCTAAGCCAACCTAGGAAACGAGCGTGCGGGCGCTCAACTGGCCGAAGAGGCAGAATGCGCAAGCCGGGGATCGACCCAGTCCCCCCTGCGTGCTGTCGATCCTGCTATTGCAACCCTCGGTCTGATTTGATCTTAGACTGGGAATGAACTCCGTATTCATAAGTCAACCAATGAAATGAGCGTGCGGGCGCTGAGCCGACTGAAGAGGCATAATACGCAAGCCGATGATCGGCCCAGTCCCCCTCTGCGTGCTACCGGTCCTGCTGCCACAACCCTCGATCTGGCTGGGGCTTAGACATGGAATGAACTCCCTATGCCTAGGCCAACCCACAAAATGGGTGTGCGGGTGCTCAGCTGGTCGGAGAGGCAGAATGCGTAAACCGGGGATCAGTTCGGTCCCCCCTTCGTGTTTTTGATCCTGCTACCACAACCCTCAGTTCGGTTGGGGCTTAGACATGGAATGAACTCCCTATGCCTAAGCCAACCCATGAAACGGGTGTGCAGGGTGCTCAACCAATCGGAGAGGCAGAATGCACAAGCAGAGGATCGGCCCAATCCCTCCAGCGTGCTAACGATCTTGCTGTCCCAACCCTCGGTCTGGTCTGATCCTAGACTGGGAATGAACTCCATATGCTTTGTTTGGGGATGAATTTCGTATGCCTAAGTCAACCCACGAAACGAGCGTGCGGACGCTCAGCCGGTCGGAGAGGCATAATGCACAAATCGGGGATCAGCCCTATCCCCCTCTGCGTGCTACCGATCCCGTTGTCGGTCCTATTACCACAACCCTCGATCCAACTGGGGCTTAGACATGGAATGAACCCTGTATGCCTAAGCCAACCCACGAAACGAGCGTGCGACCGCTCAGCCGGGCGGAGATGCCAGAATGTGCAGGCCAGGGATCGGTCCAGTCCCCCCTGCGTGCTGTCGATCCTGCTGTTGGTCCTACTGCCACAACCCTCGGTCCGATCTGATCTTAGACTGGGAATGAACTCCGTATGCTTAGACATGGAATGAACTCCGTATGCCTAAGCCAACCCACGAAACGAGCGTGCGGGTGCTCAGCCGACCAGAGAGGTAGAATGCGCAAGCCGAGGATCGGTCCGATCCCCCCTGCGTGCTGTCGATCCTGCTGTCGCAACCCTCGGTCCGATCCGATCTTAGACTGGGAATGAACTCCGTATGCCTAAGTCAACCCTATGAAACGAGCTTGTGGGCGCTGAGCCGACCGGAGAGGCATAATGCGCAAGCCGAGGATCGGCCCGATCCCCCTCTGTGTGCTGTCGGTCCGCTGCCACAACCCTCAGTCCGACTGGGGCTTAGACATGGAATGAACTCCCTATGCCTAAGCCAACCCACGAAACGGGCATGCGGGCGCTCGACCGGTCGGAGAGGCAGAATGTGCAAGCCGGGGATTGGCCCAGTCCCCCGTGTGCTGCTGATCCTGCTATCGTAACCCTCGGTCTAGTCCGATCTTAGACTGGGAATGAACTCTGTATGCTTAGACTGGGGATGAACTCCGTATGCCTAAGTCAACCCATGAAACGAGCGTACGAGCGCTCAGCTGACCAGAGAGGCAGGATGCACAAGCCGGGGATCGAACGGGTGGTAGGTGGGTTCAAGCACATCTTCATATTTCTGCCATGCCAATGCCATTTTTATGGCTTGTAAATTCATACAATTTTCCTCTAAGCCTTCCTGTGAAGTTTCGTGGCAAGACGACCCATTTTTTATTTTTCACGATTTTCAAAACTTTTTACGGTTCGGGATTTTTTAAAAATTTTTTAGAAAGAGTTTTGTCCCCAAATTTGGTAGAGGTGATCCTTGTATTTTTTTTTGGCATGCACAAAAAAATTCAGCTAAAAACTCTAAGTGGAGAAGATTTTGTGACCGTTTGAAAAACATGTCCCCATTTCAGACACTTTAATGGCTACTGACAGCAAACCTATAAAATCTCAAATGCTCTTTAAGGGGGTGTGAGTTCTTGAGGTTTGATGAGGGATAAGGGGCCAATATAAGGGCCAAGTGTCACACCCTGGGCGGGCGCACTAGGCACATCAAGCCCACCGACAGGTGAGCCAGAGGTTGAGGCCCGCAGACCAGGCGTGCTGGAGGGTATCTTCGCGCAAAGCCTAGCAAACGAGTTCAGAACGCCCGCCCAACTTGTAGGCCAGCCCGTGAGACCAAGGCATGGCATACAAGCTTCCCGCACCACATCCAAAAGAGCCCAAGGTGCTGGACACGCAAGGGAAGCTTCTGGAAGCAGGTAGGATCAGCAGCAGCATCCTGGCAGATTTGGTTGACCCTGAAAATCAGGAGTTAGCATCCTGATTGATTGTAATCTGTATAATCCCATGATTTTAGCCTTTATTCTAGGGATATTGCCATTAAGTGTAAGCTGGAGCCTCAACTATAAATAGAGGGCTGCTCCTCCCTCATTTGTACACCATCAAACACTTCTGTTTCAGTGAATACTAGAGCATTTCCAGAATTCTGCCTTCTTATCCTATTTCTCTTTAACTTGCGTAATCAGCCCTTCCTATTGTTCTAGTGCCCATACGCTTGTGTTTTAGGCTGACTTAGGCATAAAGGAGGAGATTCCAAGCCTAAGGCCACACGATTTCTGAGTCTAAGGTCAGAGCCCGTGACAGTTGGTATCAGAGCAAGTTCGATTCTGCGTGTTTGTGTTATACAGGTTAGAGGAGATGGCATCCCAAAGTGACGCTGCTAACCAACAAGCAAAGGCCCAGGAGCATGGGCGTGGAAGAGGGAGGAAAGCCAGTTCTAGAGATATCTGGTCTACCATGGACGGTAGGCTGGCCAAGGTGGAGGTGACCATGGGCGACATGGGGGAGAAGCTTGAGGGGGTAGAGACTCACATTGCATCGCTAGACTCCATGGGGGAGGAGATCCAAAGTGAGCTGCAAGCTGCTCTCAACAAAGGCTTGGACGTGTTCACCCTAAAGAATCAGACCTTGGAGGTTGAAGTGCTGACCTTGTGCGATGGCATGGAGGCCATGCGCCAGCGAATGGAGGAGCTTACCAGTGAGCTCGTTGCTTGCAAGACTGCCATTGGGAATGGCATGTTTGCTGGAGTGTCCAAGTCCAGATTGGATGTCCCCAAGCCTAAGGAGTTCAAGGGGACTAGGGTGGCCAAGGAAGTAGATAACGACCTTTGGGGTATGGAGCAGTACTTCCAGGCCATGGGCATGCAAGACGAGGCAATAAAGGTAAGCACCGCTACTATGTATCTCACTTATGTAGCCTTATTGTGGTAGAGGCGTAGGTGTGATGATGTCAGGCGTGGGAGCACCAAGATTGGAACCTGGGCAGAGTTCCAAAAGGAGTTCAGAGAACAATTTTACCCGAAGTATGTTGATGATGAGGCACAGGCAAAGTTGCACAGGCTGAGCTAGTAAGGGGACATAAGGGATATGTCCAGAAATTCTCTGAACTGATGCTATAGATCTCGGATCTAGGCGAGAAGGATGCCTTAATTGCTTTCATGGATGGGCTGAAGCCGTGGGTGAAGCATGAGCTACAAAGGAGAGGAGTTCATGGCTTGGCTAAAGCCATGACTACTACCAAGGCCTTGATAGAGTTCAAGCCTCTGAACAAGTTCGAGTCTACCAAGCCTAAGGGTAAGGGCAGGGACGATAGAGACTGAAAGAAGCAGTCCAAAGGGAAGGACCGTGATCGGGAGTCCAAGGATGGAGACCGAGATCGTTCAACCAAGGATGGCGAGAGGAAGCCACCAGCAGGCAAGTGGAAAGCAAAGGGGGACCGAGAGCCACTAGCAAGCTACCTATGTGGAGGGAGCCACATAGCGCGTAATTACCCGCAGAAGGGCAAGCTGGCTGCTATAGACAAGGAGTCTGACGAAGAGCCAGAGTTAGGGGCAGCAAAGCTTGGGTCGTTGGTGCTCAATGCTATCCAGAGTAAGGGGAGCCGCAAGCCAAAGGCTTGATGTTTGTGGATCTGATGGTTGCAGGTCAGAGGTGAGCGCACTGGTGGACACAGGTGCCTCACATCTTTTTATTTCAGGTGATAGGGCCCAAAAGCTCGGACTAAAGGTGCAGAAAGGGACTGGTACCATCAAAATGGTGAACTCCAAGGAAGTTCCAACCATTAGAGTACGCGGGGAGTGGAGTTACAGCTTGGAGACTGGAAAGGCAAGGAGACCATTGAGGTAATACCCCTTGACGACTATGAGTTTGTGATTAGGTTAGATTTCCTTGTTCGGATTAACGCCCTCCTTGTGCCTTTTGCTGATTGTGTTTGCATCTTGGATGCACGGTGCCAATGCCTAGTGCCATTAAGGAGAGGGTCTGGAGTTGGGTCACGGGTGGTGTCAGCCATCCAATTTGCCAAGGCGGTAAGCAGAAAAGAAGACACCTTCTTGGCAGCCCTGAAATATGATGAGGCAAGGGAGAAAGAGACAAGTCACCCTTGGAGGTGCTAAAGGTGCTGAAGACCTTTAGTGATGTGATGCCCGCAAAGCTACCTAGCAAGCTACCACCTAAGAGGGAGGTGGACCATAAGATCGAGCTGGTGTCCGAGGCTAAGCCACCAGCTAGAGCCCCTTACCGAATGTCTCCACTAGAGTTGGAGGAGTTGAGGAAGCAGCTCAAAGAATTAGTTAATGCTGGCTTCATCAGGCCATCGAAGGCACCCTATGGTGCACCGGTTCTATTTCAGTGCAAGCATGATGGGTTGTTGTGACTGTGCATAAACTATCGGGCTTTGAACAAGTGGACCATCAAGAACAAGTACCCCATCCCACTCATTGCGGACTTGTTCGATCAACTTGGGAGCGCAAGGTGGTTCACCAAGCTGGATTTGAGGTCAAGCTACTATCAAGTCAAGATCGCAGAGGGAGATGAGCCAAAGACAGCATGTGTCACTTGGTATGGTTCGTATGAGTTCTTGGTGATGCCTTTCAGACTCACGAACGCCCCAGCAACATTCTGCACCCTTATGAACAAGGTACTTCAGTTTATTCCTTGATCGGTTTGTTGTGGTTTATTTGGATGACATTGGTGATCTACAGCCAAACTTTGGGAGAGCATGTAGAACACTTGAGATAGGTGTTTGAGGTGTTTGCAGGCGCACAAGCTATTTGTCAAGAGGGAGAAGTGCTCATTCACCCAGCAGGAGATTCCGTTCCTTGGCCTTATAGTGGGAGGTGGCAGGATACGCATGGATGAAGGCAAGAATACATGCCATCCTAGAGTGGCAACCGCCACACCAAGGTCACTGAGTTGAGATCGTTCCTTGGGCTGGTCAAACTACTACAGGCGCTTCATCAAAGGTCACTCAACAATAGCCACACCATTGACTGACTTGCTCAGAAAGGGAAAGC
>NW_019167826.1:31589365-31661405 GCF_002303985.1 Durio zibethinus | reverse complement strand
CTCCGTACGCCTAAGTCAACCCATGAAACGAGCCTGCGGGCGCTGAGCCGGGGATCGGCCCGGTCCCCCTCTACGTGTTGTCGATCCCGCTGCCACAACCCTAGCTCCGACTGGGGCTTAGACATGGAATGAACTCCCTATGCCTAAGCCAACCCACGAAACGGGCGTGCGGGGGCTCAGCCGGCCAGAGAGGCAGAATACGCAAGTCGGGGATCGAGCCGATCCCTCCTACGTGCTGCCAATCCTACTGCCGCAGCCCTCGGTCCGGTCTGATCTCTAACTGGGAATGAACTCCGTATGTGTAGACTGGAGATGAACTTCGTATGCCTAAGTCAACCCACAAACGAGCGTGCTGACTCTCAATCGACCAGAGAGGTAGGATGCGTAAGCCAGGGATCGAACGGGTGGTAGGTGAGTTCAAGCACATCTTCATATTTCTGCAGTGCCAATGCCATTTTTATGGCTTGTAAATTCATACAATGGTCCCCTAAGCCTTCATGTGAAGTTTCATGGCAAGACGACCCATTTTCTATTTTTCACGATTTTTGAAACTTTTTACGGCTTGAGATTTTTTAAAATTTGTTTAGAAAGAGTTTTGTCCCCAAATTTGGTAGAGGTGATCCTTGTATTTTTGTTGGCATGTACAAAAAAATTCAGCTAAAAACTCGAAGTGGAGAAGATTTTGTGACCGTTTGAAAAAAGTGTCCCCATTTCAGACACTTAAATGACTACTGGCAGCAAACCTATTAACAATATCAAATGCTCTTTAAGGGGCGTGGTGAGTTCTCGAGTTTGGATGAGGGATAGGGGGCCAATATAAGGGCCAAGTACCAGCACCATCGCACATCATGTGCACACACCCCCCGGCCCCC
The DNA here is from genome assembly GCF_002303985.1 of Durio zibethinus. The sequence continues at coordinate 31,660,533 of NW_019167826.1, read as the reverse complement.
CCAATCGTCGGAACCCCCAATGCCGTGCGGTTAGGCTCTCCGGCGAAGCTCCGGCGATGGTGCCCCGAGCGAAAAGAATGTGGGCACCAGCACATGCCTGAGCCCAGCATGTGCACCGTGGCTCAAACTCTTAGACTGGGAATGAACTCCGTATGCTTAGACATTGAATGAACTCCGTATGCCTAAGCTAACCCATGAAATGAGCGTGCGAGCGCTCAGCCGGTCAGAGAGACAAAATGCGCAAGCCAGGGATTGACCCGGTCCCCCTCTGCGTGCTGCTGGTCCCATTGTCGCAACCCTCGGTCTGGTTCAATCTTAGATTGGGAATGAACTCCGTATTCTTAGATTGGGGAAAAACTCTGTATGCCTAAGTCAACCCACGAAACGAGCGTGCGGGCGCTCAGCCAGTCGTAGAGGTCGACCGGAGAGGCAAAATGCGTAAGTCAGGGATCAACCCGATCCCCCCTGTGTGCTGTCAATCCTGTTGCTGGTCCTACTGTCGCACCTCTCGGTCTGGTTCAATCTTAGAGTGGGAATGAACTCCATATGCCTAAGTCAACCCACGAAATAGGCATTCGGGCACTAAGCCGGTCGGAGAGGCATAATGCACAAGTTAGGGATCGGATCAATCCCCTTCTGCGTACTGCCAGTCCAGCTGCCACAACCCTCGATCCGGCTGGGGCTTAGACATGGAATGAACTCCCTATGCCTAAGCCAACCCACGAAACGGGCGTGCGGGTGCTCAGCCTGCTGGAGAGGCAGAATGCGCTAGCCGGGGATCGAATCGATCCCCCCTGTGTGCTGCCAATCCTGCTACCGTCACCCTCGATCCGGTCTGATCTTAGACTAGGAATGAACTCTATATGCTTAGACCGGGGATGAACTCCATATGCCTAAGTCAAAGCACAAAACGAACGTGTGGGCACTCAGTCGACCGGAGAGGCAAAATGCGCAAGCCGGGGATCGACCCCATCCCCCTCTACGTGCTGTCAGTCCTGCAGCCACAACCTTCGATCTGGTTGGGGCTTAGACATGGAATGAACTGTGTATGCCTAAGCCAACCCATGAAACAGGCGTGCGGGCGCTCAGCCGACCGGAGAGGCAAAATGCGTAAGCCGGGGACCGGCCTAGTCCCCCTGCGTTCTGTCAATCCTGCTACCGCAACCCTCAGTCTGGTTTGATCTTGACTGGGAATGAACTACGTATGCCTAAGTCAACCCATGAAACAAACGTGCGGGCGCTGAGCCAGCCAAAGAGGCATAATGCGCAAGTCGGGGATCAGCCCAGTCCCTCTCTGCGTGCTGCCGGTCTCATTGCCACAACCCTCGGTCCGGCTGGGGCTTAGATGTGGAATGAACTCCGTATGCCTAAGCCAATCCACAAAACGGGTGTGCGGGTGCTCAACCAATCAGAGAGGTAAAATACGTAAGCCGGGGATCGATCCGATCCCCCCTACGTGCTGTTGATCCTGCTGCCACAACCCTCGGTCCAGTCTGATCTTAAACTGGGAATGAACTCTGTATACTTAGACTAGGGATGAACTCCGTATGCCTAAGTCAACCCATGAAACGAGCGTACGAACGCTCAGCCGACCAGAGAGGCAGGATGTGCAAGCCGGGGATCGAACGGGTGGTAGGTGGGTTCAAGCACATCTTCATATTTGTGCTATGCCAATGCCATTTTTAAGGCTTGTAAATTCATACAATGGTCCCCTACGCCTTCATGTGAAGTTTCGTGGCAAGACGACCCGTTTTCTATTTTTCAGGATTTTTGAAACTTTTTGCGGTTCAAGATTTTTTAAAATTTTTTTGGAAAGATTTTTGTCCCCAAATTTGGTAGTGGTGATCCTTGTATTTTTTTTGGCATGCACAAAAAAATTCAGCTAAAAACTCGAAGTGGAGAAGATTTTTTGATCGTTTGAAAAAAGTGTCCCCATTTCAGACACTTTGATGGCTACTGGCAGCAAACCTATAAAATCTCAAATGCTCTTTAAGGGGGTGTGAGTTCTCGAGGTTTGATGAGGGATAGGGGGCCAATATAAGGGCCAAGTACCAGCACCCATCGCACATCATGTGCGCACACCCCCCGGCCCCCCTAATCGCCGGAACCCTAAATGCCGCCGGTTAGGCTCTCCGGCGATGCTCTGGCGATGGTGCCCCGGGCGAAAAAAATGTGGCACCAGCATATGCTCGAGCCCAGCATGGGCATCGTTGCTCAAACTCTTAGACTGGGAATGAACTCTATATGCTTAGACATGGAATAAACTCCGTATGCCTAAGCCAACCCATGAAACGAGCGTGCGAGCGCTCAGCCAGTCGGACAGGCAGAATGTTCAAGCCGGGGATCAGGCCGGTCCCTCTCTGTGTGTTGCCGGTCCCGCTACCACAACCCTCGATCCGACTGGGGCTTAGACATGGAATGAACTCCTCTATGCCTAAGCCAACCCACGAAAGAGGCGTGCGGGCGCTCAGCCGATCGGAGAGGCAGAATGCGCAAGCCAGGGATCGACCCGGTCCCCCTACGTGCTGTCGATCCTACTGCTGCAACCCTCGATCCAATTCGATCTTAGACTGGGAATGAACTCCATATGCTTAGACTGGGGATGAACTCCGTATGCCTAAATCAACCCATGAAACGAGCATGCGGATACTCAGTCGGTCGGAGAGGCCGACCGAAGTGGCAGAATGCGCAAGCCGAGGATCAGCCCGATCCCTCCCGCGTGCTACCAATCCTGCTGTTGGTCTTGCTATCGCAACCCTCGGTCCGATCCGATCTTAGACTGGAATGAACTCCATATGGTTAGACATGGAATGAACTCCGTATGCCTAAGCCAACCCATGAAACAAGCGTGCGGGCACTTAGCCGGTCGGAGGGGCAGAATGCGCAAGCCGAGGACCAGCCGGGTCCCCCCTTGCGTGCTATCGATTCTACTACCACAACCCTTGGTCCGGTCCGATCTTAGACTGGGAATGAACTCCGTATGCCTAAGTCAACCCACGAAATGAGCATTCGGGCGCTTGGGTGCTCAGTCGATCGGAGAGCTAGAACGCGTAAGTCGGGGATCGGTCTGGTCCCCCCTGCGTGCTGTCGATCCTACTGTCGCAACCTTTGGTCCGGTCTGATCTTAGACTGGGAATGAACTCCATCTGCTTAGATTGGGGAAGAACTCCGTATGCCTAAGTCAACCAACGAAACGAGCGTGCGGACGCTCAGCCGATCGGAGAGGCCAACTGAAAAGGCATAATACGCAATTCAGGAATCAGCTCGATCCCCTTCTACGAGCTGCCGATCCCACTGCCAGTCCTGCTACCACAACCCTCGATTCGACTGGGGCTTAGACATGGAATGAACTCCGTATGCCTAAGCCAACCCACGAAACGAGCGTGCGGGTGCTCAGTCGGCCAGAAAGGCAGAATGCGTAAGCCGAGGATCAGCCTGATCCCCCCTACATGATATCGATCCTGCTGCTGGTCCTGCTACCACAACCCTCGATCCAATCTGATCTTAGATTGGGAATGAACTTCGTATGCTTAGACATGGAATGAACTCCGTATGCCTAAGCCAACCCATGAAACGAACGTGCGGGCACTCAGCCGGTCGGAGAGGTAGAATGCGTAAGCCAGGGACCGACCCGATCCCCCATGCGTGTTGTCGATCCTGCTACTTCAACCCTCGATCCGGTCCAATCTTAGACTAGGAATGAACTCTGTATGCCTAAGCCAACCCACGAAACGAGCGTGCGGGCGCTCAGTCGGTCGGAGAGGCAGATGCGCAAATCAGGGATCGGCCCGGTCCCCCATACGTGCTGTCGATCCAGCTGCCGCAACCCTCGGTCCGGTTCGATCTTAGACTGGGAATGAACTTCATATGCTTAGACTGGGGATGAACTCCGTATGCCTAAGTCAACCCATGAAACGAGCGTGTGGGCACTCAGTCGGGCGGAAAGGCCAATCGGAGAGGCAGAATATGCAAGTCGGGGATCGGCCCGGTCCCCCCTTGCGTGCTGCCGATCCTACTACTGGTCCTACTACCGTAACCCTCGGTTCGATCCGATCTTAGACTGGAAATGAACTCCGTATGCCAAAGTCAACCCACGAAACGAGCGTTCGGGCACTAAGCCGGTCAGAAAGGCGTAATGCACAAGCCGGAGATCGACCCGGTCCCCCTCTGCATGTTGCTGGTCTCGCTGCCACAACCCTCGGTCTGACTGGGGCTTAGACATGGAATGAACTCCCTATGCCTAAGCCAACCCACGAAACGGAAGTGCGGGCACTCAGCCGACCGGAGAGGCAGAATTCGCAAGCCAGGGATCGGTCCGATCCTCCCTACGTGTTACCGATCCTATTGTCGCAACCCTCAATCCGGTTCGATCTTAGACTGGGAATGAACTCCGTATGGTTAGACTGGGGATGAACTCCATATGCCTAAGTCAACCTATGAAACGAGAGTGCGTGCGTTCAGCCGGCTGAAGAGGTCGGCCGGAAAGGCATAATGTGCAAGCCGAGGATCAACCCGATCCCCCTCTGCGTGCTGCCCACCCGCTGCCGATCCTGCTACCACAACCATCGGTCTAGCTGGGGCTTAGACATCGAATGAAGTCCATATGCCTAAGCCAACCCACAAAATGAGAGTACGGGTGCTCAACCGGCCGGAGAGGCAGAATGTGTAAGCTGGGGATCGGCCCAGTCCCCCCTGCATGCTGCCAATCTTGCTGCTGGTCTTACTGCCACAACCCTCCGTCCAGTCTGATCTTAGACTGGGAATGAAATCCGTATGCTTAGACATGGAATGAACTCTGTATGCCTAAGCCTACCCATGAAATGAGCGTGCGGCCATTCAGCTAGCCGAAGAGGTAGAATGTGCAAGCCGAGGATTGGCTCGATCCCCCCATACGTGCTGTTGATCCTACTACCGCAACCCTCGATCTGGTTCAATCTTAGACTGGGAATGAACTCCGTATTCCTAAGTCAACCCATGAAAGGAGCGTGCGGGCACTGAACCGGTCGGAGAGGCATAATCACCAAGCCCGGAGGAATCGACCCAATCCCCCTCTGGGTGCTGTTGGTCTCGCTGGCACAACCTTCGGTTCAGCTGGGGCTTAGACATGGAATGAAACTCCTTATGCCTAAGCCCAACCCAACGAAACGGGTTGAGGCGCTCAAGTCGGAGAGGTAGAATCGTAAGCGGGAGACCCAGTCCCTTGCGTGTCAATTGCACCACAACTCGAGTCTAATCTTACTGGGTATGAACTCCGTATGCTAGACTGGTGATGAACTCACGACAGAGAAGCGGATGCGCAAGCTGGGATCACAGTGGAAGGTGGGTTAAGCCTCTTCATATGCCATGCCATGTCATTTTTAGGCTTGTAAATTCATCCTGGTCCCCTATGCTTCATGTGAAGTTTCGTGGCAAGACCCATTTTTTGTTTTCATTAATGAAGTTTTTACGGTCAAGATTTTTTAAAATTTTTGTAGAGAAGAGTTCTCTCTGTCCAACCAATTTGAGAAGAAGTGATCCCTCGGTATTTTTGGGATTGGCATGCACAAAACAATTCAGCTAAAAAACTCGAAGTGGACAAGATTTTGTGGCTCGTTTTGAAAAAAGTGTCCCCATTTCAGACACTTTAATGGCTACTAGCAACAAACCTATAAAATCTCATATGCTCTTTAAGGGGGTGTGAGTTCTCAAGGTTTGATGAGGGATAGGGGGCCAATATAAGGGCCAAGTACCAGCACCCATCGCATATCATGTGCGCACACCCCCCGGCCCCCCAATCGCTGAAACCCCCAATGCCACCGGATAGGCTCTCCGGCGATGCTTCGACAATGGTGCCCCGGGCAAAAAAAATGTGACACCAGCCCGTGCCCGAGCCCAGCATGTGCACTGTGGATCAAACTCTTAGACTGGGAATGAACTCCGTATGCTTAGACATGGAATGAACTCCGTATGCCTAAGCCAACCCACGAAATGAGCGTACGGGCTCTCAGCCGGCCGGAGAGGCAGAATGCACAAGTCGGGGATCGGTTCGATTCCCCTCTATGTGCTGTCGGTCCCGCTACCACAACCCTCGGTCTGGCTAGGGCTTAGACATGGAATGAACTCCCTATGCCTAAACCAACCCACGAAACAAGCGTGCAGGTGCTCAGTCGACCGGAGAGGCAGAATGCACAAGCCAGGGTCCGGCCCGATCCCCCCTGCGTGCTGTCAATCCTACTACCACAACCCTCAGTCCGATCCGATCTTAGATCGGGAATGAACTCCGTACGCCTAAGTCAACCCATGAAACGAGCGTACGGGCACTGAGCCGGCCGGAGAGGCATAATGCGCAAGCCGAGGATCGACTCGATCGCCCTCTGCGTGCTACCAGTCCCGCTGCCACAACCCTCGGTCCGGCTGGCGCTTAGACATGGAATGAACTCCCTAAGCCTATGCCAACCCATGAAACGGGCGCACAGGTGCTCAGCCGGTCAGAGAGGCAGAATGCGCAAGCCGTGGCCTGGCCCGGTCCCCCCTTACGTGCTGTCGATCCTGCTATGGCAACCCTTGGTCCGATCTGATCTTAGACTAGGAATGAACTTCGTATGCCTAAGTCAACCCACGAAATGAGCGTGCGGGCACTGAGCCAATCGAAAAGGCATAATGCATAAGCCGGGGAACGGCCCAATCACCCTCTGCGTGCTGTCGGTCCCGTTGCCACAACCCTCGGTCTGGCTGGGGCTTAGACATGGAATGAACTACCTATGCCTAAGCTAACCCATGAAACGGGTGTGCGGGGGCTCAGCCAGCCGGACAGGCAGAATGTACAAGCTGGGGATCGGCCCGGTCCCCCCTACGTGCTGCCGTAACCCTCAGTTTGGTCCGATCTTAGACTGGGAATGAACTCCGTATGCTTAGACTGGGAATGAACTCCGTATGCCTAAGTCAACCCATGAAACAAGCATACGGATGCTCAGTCGACCAGAAAGGCAGGATGCGTAAGCCGGGGATCGAACGGGTGGTAGGTGGGTTCAAGCACATCTTCATATTTCTCCCATGCCAATGCCATTTTTATGGCTTGTAAATTCATACAATGGTCCCCTACACCTTCATGTGAAGTTTCGTGGCAAGACAACCCGTTTTCTATTTTTCACGATTTTCAAAACTTTTTACGGTTCGGGATTTTTTAAAATTCTTTTAGAAAAGTTTTGTCCCCAAATTTGGTAGAGGTGATCCTTGTATTTTTCTTGGCATGCACAAAAAAATTCAGCTAAAAACTCCAAGTGGAGAAGATTTTGTGACCGTTTGAAAAAAGTGTCCCCATTTCAGACACTTTAATGGCTCTGGCAGCAAACCTATAAAATCTCAAATGCTCTTTAAGGGGGTGTGAGTTCTCGAGGTTTGATGAGGGATAGGGGGCCAATATAAGGGCCAAGTACCAGCACCCATCACACATCATGTGCGTACACCCCCCGGCCCCCCCAATCGTCAGAACCCCCAATGCTGTCGGTTAGGCTCTCCCACGATGCTCTGGCGATGGTGCCCCGGGCGAAAAAAATACGGCAACAGCACATGCTCGAGCCCAACATGTGCACCGTGGCTCAAACTCTTAGACTGGGAATGAACTCCGTATGCTTAGACATGGAATGAACTCCGTATGCCTAAGCCAACCCACGAAACGAGTGTGCGGGCGCTCAGCCGACCGGAGAGGTAGAATGCACAAGCCAGGGACCGGCCCGGTCCCCCTCTGTGTGATGCCGGTCCCACTGCCACATCCCTCGGTCCGGCTGGGGCTTAGACATGGAATGAACTCCCTATGCCTAAGCCAACCCATGAAACGGGCGTGCGGGCGCTCAACCAGCCGGAAGAGGCAGAATGCGCAAGCTGGGGATCGGCCCAGTCCCCCTTGCGTGCTATCGATCCTACTATCGCAACCCTAGGTTTGGTCTGATCTTAGACTGGGAATGAACTCTGTATGCTTAGACTGGGGATGAACTCCGTATGCCTAAGTCAACCCACGAAATGAGCATGCGTGCGCTCAGCCGGGCGGAGAGGCAGAATGCGCAAGCCAGGGATTGGCCCGGTCCCCCTGTGTGCTGCCGATCCTACTGGCGCATCCGTCAGTCTGGTCCAATCTTAGACTGGGGATGAGCTCCGTATGCCTAAGTTAACCCTTGAAACGAGTGTGCGGGTGCTCAGTCGGCCGGAGAGGCATAATGCATAAGCCGAGGATTAGCCCGGTCCCCCTCTACGTGCTGCCGATCCCGCTGTCATTCCTGCTACCACAACCCTCAGTTTGACTGCGGCTTAGACATGGAATGAACTCTGTATTCCTAAGCCAACCCACGAAAAGAGCGTACGGGCATTCAGCCAATGGGAGAGGCAGAATGCATAAGCCGGGGACTGGCTCGATCCCCCCCTGCGTGCTGCCGATCCTATTGCTGGTCTTGCTGCCACAACCCTCAGTCCGATCTGATCTTAGACTTGGAATGAACTTCGTATGGTGAGACGTGGAATGAACTTCGTATGGTGAGACGTGGAATGAACTCGGTATGCCTAAGCCAACCCATGAAACGAGCGTGCGGGCACTCAGCAGGCCGGAGAGGCAGATGCGAAGTCGGGGATCGTCCCGGTCCCCCCTGCGTGCTATCGATCCTACTTTCGCAACCCTCAGTCCGGTTCGATCTTAGACTGGGAATGAACTCTGTATGCCTAAGTCAACCCACGAAATGAGCGTACGGGCGTTGAGCCGGTCGGAGAGGCATAATGCGCAAGCCAGGGATTGGCCTGATCCCCCTTTGCGTGCTGCCGGTCCCGCTGCCACAACCCTCGGTCTGGCTGGGGCTTAGACATGGAATGAACTCCCTATGCCTAAGCCATCCCACGAAACGGGCGTGCGGGTGCTCAACCGATCGGAGAGGCAGAATGCGTAAGCCGAGGATCGACCTGGTACCCCATGCGTGCTATCGATCCTACTGTCACAAACCTCGATTAGGTCTGATCTTAGACCGGGAAGGAACTCCGTATGCCTAGACTGGGGATGAACTCTGTACACCTAAGTCAACCCATGAAATGAGCGTGCAGGCGCTTAGCCCACCATAGAGGTAGGATGCGCAAGCCGGGGATCGAACGGGTGGTAGGTGAGTTCAAGCACATCTTCATATTTCTGCTGTGCCAATGCCATTTTTATGGCTTGTAAATTCATACAATGGCCCCCTAAGCTTTCATGTGAAGTTTCATGGCAAGACGACCCGTTTTCTATTTTTCACAATTTTGAAAACTTTTTACTGTTCGGGATTTTTTAAAATTTTTATAGAAAGAGTTTTGTTTCCAAATTTGCTAGAGGTGATCCTGGTATTTTTCTTGAAATGCAAAAAAAAAAAAAAATTAGCTAAAAACTTGAAGTGGAGAAGATTTTGTGATCGTTTGAAAAAAGTGTCCCCATTTCAGACACTTTAATGGCTACTGGCAGCAAACCTATAAAATCTCAAATGCTCTTCAAGGGGGTGTGAGTTCTCGAGGTTTGATGAGGGATAGGGGGCCAATATAAGGGCCAAGTACCAGCACCCATCGCACATCATGTGCACATACCCCCCCGGCCCCCCAATCGTTGAAACCCTCAATGCTGTCGGTTAGGCTCTCCGGCATGCTCCAACGATGGTACCCTGGGTGAAAAAATGCGGTACCAGCACATGCCTGAGCCCAGCATGTGCACCGCAGCTCAAAATCTTAGATAGGGAATGAACTCCGCATGCTTAGACATGGAATGAACTCCATATGCTTAAGCCAACCCATGAAACGAGCGTGCGAGCACTCAGCAGGCCAGAGAGGCAGAATGCGCAAGTTGGGGATCGACCCGATCTGCCCCTGTGCTGTCTATCTTGCAGCAGCAACCCTTAGTCCAGTCTGATCTTAGACTAGGAATGAACTCCGTATGCATAAGTCAACCCATGAAACGAGCGTGCGTGCGTTGCACCGGTCGAAGAGGCATAATGCGCAAGTCAGGGATTGGCCCGGTCGCCCTTTGTGTGCTGTTGGTCTCGCTGCCACGACCCTCGGTCCAGCTGAGGCTTAGACATGGAATGAACTCCCTATGCCTAAGCCAACCCATGAAACGGGCGTGCAGGCGTTCAGTCGGTCGGAGAGCCAGAATGCGTAAGCCTGGGATCGGCCCGATCCCCCCTGCGTACTGTCGATCCTGCTGCCACAACCCTCAGTCTGGTCTGATCTTAGACTGGGAATAAACTCCGTACGCTTAGACTGGGGATGAACTCCGTATGCCTAAGTCTACCCACGAAACGAGCGTGCGGGCACTCAGCCGGTCAGAGAGGCATAATGCGCAAGCTGGGGATCAGCCCGGTCCCCCTCTGCATGCTGTCGATCCCGTTGCTGATCCTGCTGCCACAACCCTCGGTCTGGCTGGGGCTTAGACATGGAATGAACTCCGTATGCCTAAGCTAACCCACGAAATGAGCGGGCGGGCGATTAGCCGGTCGGAGAGGCAAAATGCGCAAGCCGGGGATCGGTCCGGTCCCCCCTGTGTGCTGTCGATCCTGCTGCTGGTCCTGCTGTCGCACCCTCATTCCGGTTCGATCTTAGACTGAGAATGAGCTCGTATGCTTAGACATGGAATGAACTTCGTATGCCTAAGCCAACCCACAAAACGAGCGTGCAGGCGCTCAGCCGGCCGGAGAGGCAGAATGTGCAAGCTCGGGATCGATCTTGCTATCGGAACCTTCGGTCCAGTCCGATCTTAGACTGGGAATGAACTCTGTATGCCTAAGTCAACCCACGAAACGAGCGTGTGGGCGTTCAGCCCGTGGGAGAGGCATAATGCGCAAGCTAGGGATCGGCTCGGTCCCCCTCTGCATGTTGTCGGTCCTGCTGCCATAACCGTCAGTCTGACTGGGGCATAGACATGCAATGAACTCCCTATGCCTAAGCCAACCAACGAAACGGGCGTGCGGGCGCTCAGCCGACCGGAGAGGCAGAACGCGGAAGCCGAGGGTCGGCCTGATCCCCCCTGCGTGCTGCCGATCCTGCTACCGTAACCCTCAGTCTGGTCTGATCTTAGACTGGGAATCAACTCCGTATGCCTAGACTGCAGATGAACCTCGTATGCCTAAGTCAACTCACAAAAAGAGCGTGCAGACGCTGAGTCGGCCAGAGAGGCCGCTCGAAGATGCAAATGTAAAACCTGAGGATCGGCCCGATCCCCCTCTATATGCTGTCGATCCCGATGTCGGTCCTACTGCCACAACCCTCGGTTCAACTGGGGCTTAGACATGGAATGAACTCCGTATGCCTAAGCCAACCCATGAAACGAGTGTGCGGGCACTCTACCAGCCGGAGAGGTAGAATACGCAAGTCGGGGATCGATCCGGTCCCCCCTGCATGCTGTCGATCCTGCTGCTGGTCCTACTGTCGCAACCCTCGGTCTGATCTGATCTTAGACTTGGAATGAACTCCATATGGTGAGACGTGGAATGAAGTCGGTATGCCTAAGCCAACCCATGAAACGAGCATGCGGGCGCTCAGCAAGCCGGAGAGGCAGGAAGCGCAAGCCGGGGATCGAACGGGTGGTAGGTGGGTTCAAGCACATCTTCATATTTTTGCTGTGCCAATGCCATTTTTATGGCTTGTAAATTCATACAATGGTCCCCTAAGCTTTCATGTGAAGTTTCATGGCAAGATGACCCGTTTTCTATTTTTCACAATTTTGAAAACTTTTTATGGTTCAGGATTTTTTAAACTTTTTTTAGAAAGAATTTTGTTTCCAAATTTGCTAGAGGTGATCCTGGTATTTTTCTTGAAATGCAAAAAAAAAAAAAAATTAGCTAAAAACTTGAAGTGGAGAAGATTTTGTGATCGTTTGAAAAAAGTGTCCCCATTTCAGACACTTTAATGGCTACTGGCAGCAAACCTATAAAATCTCAATTGCTCTTCAAGGGGGTGTGAGTTCTCTAGGTTTGATGAGGGATAGGGGACCAATATAAGGGCCAAGTACCAGCACCCATCGCACATCATGTGCACATACCCCCCCGGCCCCCCAATCGTTGAAACCCTCAATGCTGTCGGTTAGGCTCTTCGGCATGCTACAACGATGGTACCCTGGGTGAAAAAATGCGGTACCAGCACATGCCTGAGCCCAACATGTGCACCGCAGCTCAAAATCTTATATAGGGAATGAACTCCGCATGCTTAGACATGGAATGAACTCCATATGCTTAAGCCAACCCATGAAACGAGCGTGCGAGCACTCAGCAGGCCAGAGAGGCAGAATGCGCAAGTTGGGGATCGACCCGATCTGCCCCTGTGCTGTCTATCTTGCAGCAGCAACCCTTAGTCCAGTCTGATCTTAGACTAGGAATGAACTCCGTATGCATAAGTCAACCCATGAAACGAGCGTGCGTGCGTTGCACCGGTCGAAGAGGCATAATGCGCAAGTCAGGGATTGGTCCGGTTGCCCTTTGTGTGCTGTTGGTCTCGCTGCCACGACCCTCGGTCCAGCTGAGGCTTAGACATGGAATGAACTCCCTATGCCTAAGCCAACCCATGAAACAGGCGTGCAGGCGTTCAGTCGATTGGAGAGCCAGAATGCGTAAGCCTGGGATCGGCCCGATCCCCCCTGCGTACTGTCGATCCTGCTGCCACAACCCTCAGTCTGGTCTGATCTTAGACTGGGAATAAACTCCGTACGCTTAGACTGGGGATGAACTCCGTATGCCTAAGTCTACCCACGAAATGAGCGTGCGGGCACTCAGTCGGTCAGAGAGGCATAATGCGTAAGCTGGGGATCAGCCCGGTCCCCCTCTGCATGCTGTCGATCCCGTTGCTGATCCTGCTGCCACAACCCTCGGTCCAGCTGGGGCTTAGACATGGAATGAACTCCGTATGCCTAAGCTAACCCACGAAATGAGCGGGCGGGCGATTAGCCGGTCGGAGAGGCAAAATGCGCAAGCCGGGGATCGGTCCGGTCCCCCCTGTGTGCTGTCGATCCTGCTGCTGGTCCTGCTGTCGCACCCTCATTCCGGTTCGATCTTAGACTGAGAATGAGCTCGTATGCTTAGACATGGAATGAACTTCGTATGCCTAAGCCAACCCACAAAACGAGCGTGCAGGCGCTCAGCCGGCCGGAGAGGCAGAATGTGCAAGCTCGGGATCGATCTTGCTATCGGAACCTTCGGTCCAGTCCGATCTTAGACTGGGAATGAACTCTGTATGCCTAAGTCAACCCACGAAACGAGCGTGTGGGCGTTCAGCCCGTGGGAGAGGCATAATGCGCAAGCTAGGGATCGGCTCGGTCCCCCTCTGCATGTTGTCGGTCCTGCTGCCATAACCGTCAGTCTGACTGGGGCATAGACATGCAATGAACTCCCTATGCCTAAGCCAACCAACGAAACGGGCGTACGGGCGCTCAGCCAACCGGAGAGGCAGAACACGGAAGCTGAGGGTCGGCCTGATCCCCCCTGCGTGCTGCCGATCCTGCTACCGTAACCTTCAGTCTGGTTTGATCTTAGACTGGGAATCAACTCCGTATGCCTAGACTGCAGATGAACCTCGTATGCCTAAGTTAACTCACAAAAAGAGCGTGCAGACGCTGAGTCGGCCAGAGAGGCCGCTCGAAGATGCAAATGTAAAACCTGAGGATCGGCCCGATCCCCCTCTATATGCTGTCGATCCCGATGTCGGTCCTACTGCCACAACCCTCGGTTCAACTGGGGCTTAGACATGGAATGAACTCCGTATGCCTAAGCCAACCCATGAAACGAGTGTGCGGGCACTCTACCAGCCGGAGAGGTAGAATACGCAAGTCGGGGATCGATCCGGTCCCCCCTGCATGCTGTCGATCCTGCTGCTGGTCCTACTGTCGCAACCCTCGGTCTGATCTGATCTTAGACTTGGAATGAACTCCATATGGTGAGACGTGGAATGAAGTCGGTATGCCTAAGCCAACCCATGAAACGAGCATGCGGGCGCTCAGCAAGCCGGAGAGGCAGGAAGCGCAAGCCGGGGATCGAACGGGTGGTAGGTGGGTTCAAGCACATCTTCATATTTTTGCTGTGCCAATGCCATTTTTATGGCTTGTAAATTCATACAATGGTCCCCTAAGCTTTCATGTGAAGTTTCATGGCAAGATGACCCGTTTTCTATTTTTCACAATTTTGAAAACTTTTTATGGTTCAGGATTTTTTAAACTTTTTTTAGAAAGAGTTTTGTTTCCAAATTTGCTAGAGGTGATCCTGGTATTTTTCTTGAAATGCAAAAAAAAAAAAATTCAGCTAAAAACTCGAAGTGGAGAAGATTTTGTGATCGTTTGAAAAAAGTGTCCCCGTTTCAGACACTTTAATGGCTACTGGCAGCAAACCTATAAAATCTCAAATGCTCTTCAAGGGGGTGTGAGTTCTCTAGGTTTGATGAGGGATAGGGGGCCAATATAAGGGCCAAGTACCAGCACCCATCGCACATCATGTGCACATACCCCCCGGCCCCCCAATTATCGGAACCCTCAATGCTGCCGGTTAGGCTCTCCGGCATGCTCTGACGATGGTGCCCCGGGCGAAAAAATGCGGTACCAGCACATGCCTGAGCCCAGCATGTGCATCGTGGCTCAAAATCTTAGATTGGGAATGAACTCCGTATGCTTAGACATGGAATGAACTCCATATGCCTAAGCCAACCCACGGAACGAGCGTGCGAGCACTCAACAGGCCAGAGAGGCAGAATGCGCAAGTCGGGGATCGACTCGATCTGTCCCTGTGTGCTATCGATCCTGCAGCAGCAACCCTCAGTCTGATCCGATCTTAGACTAGGAATGAACTCCGTATGCATAAGTCAACCCATGAAACGAGCGTGCGTGCGCTGTACCCGTCGAAGAGGCATAATGCGCAAGCCAGGGATCGACCCGATCGCCCTTTGTGTGCTGTCAGTCCCGCTACCACAACCCTCGGTCTGGCTGGGGCTTAGACATGGAATGAACTCCCTATGCCTAAGCCAACCCATGAAACGGGCGTGCAGGCGCTCAGCCGGTCGGAGAGGCAGAATGCGTAAGCCTGATATCGGCTCGGTCCCCCCTGCGTGCTGTCGATCCTGCTGCCACAACCCTCGGTCCGGTCCGATCTTAGACTGGGAATAAACTCCGTATGCTTAGACTAGGGATGAACTCCGTATGCCTAAGTCTACCCATGAAATGAGCGTGCGGGTGCTAAGCTGGCCGGAGAGGCCGGTCGGAGAGGCATAATGCGTAAGTTGGGGATCAGCCCGATCCCCCTCTACTTGCTGCCAATCCCGCTACCGATCCTGCTGCCACAACCCTCGGTCTGGCTGGGGCTTAGACATGGAATGAACTCTGTATGCCTAAGCCCACCCACGAAATGAGCGAGCGGGCACTCAGCCTGTCAGAGAGGCAAAATACGCAAGCCGAGGATTGGCCTGGTCCCCCCTGCGTGCTGCCGATCCTGCTACTGGTCCTGCTGCCGCAACCCTCGGTCCAGTCCGATCTTAGACTGGGAATGAGCTCGTATGCTTAGACATGGAATGAACTCTGTATGCCTAAGCCAACCGGAGAGGCAGAATGTGCAAGCCGGGGGATCGGCCCGATCCCCCCCTGCGTTCTATCGATCTTGCTACCAGAACCCTCGGTCCAGTCCGATCTTAGACTAGGAATGAACTCTGTATGCCTAAGTCAACCCACGAAACAAGCGTACGGGTGATCAGCTGGCGGGAGAGGCATAATGCGCAAGCCGAGGATTAGCTCAGTCTGACTGGGGCATAGAGATGGAATGAACTCCCTATGCCTAAGCCAACCAACGAAACGGGCGCGTGGGCGCTCAGCCGATCGAAGAGGCAGAAGGTGCAAGCCGGGGGTTGGCTCGATCCCCCCTGCGTGCTGCCGATCCTGCTACCGTAACCCTCAGTCTGGTCTGATCTTAGACTGGGAAATGAACTTCGTATGCCTAGACTACAGATGAACCCCGTATGCCTAAGTGAACCGACGAAAAGAGGGTACGGGCGCTCAGCCGACCGGAGAGGCCGGTCGGTGATGCAAATACGCAAGCCGGGGATCGGCCCGGTCCCCCTCTGCGTGCTACCGATCCCGATGCCGGTCCTACTGCCACAACCCTCGGTTCTGCTGGGGCTTAGACATGGAATGAACTCCGTATGCCTAAGGCAACCCATGAAACGAGCGTGCAGGCACTCAGCTGGCCGGAGAGGTAGAATACGCAAGTCGGGGATCGGCCCGGTCCCCCCTGCATGTTGCCAATCCTGCTGCTGGTCCTGCTGCCAATCCTGTTGCTGGTCCTGCTACCGTAACCCTCGGTTCGATCCGATCTTAGACTGGGAGTGAACTCCGTTTTCTTAGACATTGAATGAACTCCGTATGCGTAAGCCAACCCATAAAACGAGCGTGCGGGTGCTCAGACGGTCGGAGAGGCAGAATGCGCAAGCTGGGGATCAGCCCGGTCCCCCCTATGTGCTGTCGATCCTGCTGTCGAAACCCTCGGTCCGATTCGATCTTAGACTGGGAATGTACTTCGTATGCCTAAGTCAACCCATGAAACGAGCATGCGGGCACTGAGCCAGCCGGAGAGGCATAATGCGCAAGTCAAAGATCGACCCGATCCCCCTCTGCGTGCTGTGGGTCCCGCTGCCACAACCCTCGGTCTGACTGGGGCTTAGACATAGAATGAACTCCCTATGCCTAAGCCAACCCATGAAACGGGCGTGCGGACGTTCAGCTAGCCGAAGAGGCAGAATGCGCAAGCCAAGGATCGGCCTTTGAAAATCTTGTGACCGTTTGAAAAAAGTGTCCCCATTTCAGACACTTTAATGGCTACTGGTAGCAAACCTATAAAATCTCAAATGCTCTTTAAGGGGGTGTGAGTTCTCGAGGTTTGATGAGGGATAGGGGGCCAATATAAGGGCCAAGTACCAGCACCCTTCGTACATCATGTGCGCACACCCCCCGGCCCCCCCAATCGTCGGAACCCCCAACGCCGTTGGTTAGGCTCTCCGGTGATGGTCTGGCGATGGTGCCCCGGGCGAATAAAATGTGCCACCAGCCATGCCCGAGCCCAGCATGTGCACCGTGGCTCAAAATCTTAGACATGGAATGAACTCCGTATGCCTAAGCCAACCCACGAAACGAGTGTACGGGCGCTCAGTCAGCCGAAGAGGCAGAATGCGCAAGTAGGGGATCGGTTCGATCCCCCCTGTGTGCTATCGATCCTGCTGCTGCAACCCTCAGTCCGGTCTGATCTTAGACTGGGAATGAACTTCGTATGCATAAGTCAACCAACGAAACGAGCGTACGGGCGTTGAGCCGACCAAAGAGGCATAATGCCCAAGCCAGGGATCGACCCGATCCCCCTCTATGTGCTGTCGGTCCCGCTGCCATAACCTTGGTCCGACTGGGGCTTAGACATGGAATGAATTCCATATGCCTAAGCCTACCCATGAAACGGGCGTACGGGCGCTCAGTCAACCGGAGAGGCAGAATGCGCAAGCTAGGGATCGACCCGATCCCACCTGCGTGCTGTCGATCTTGCTGCCGCAACCCTCGGTCTGGTCCGATCGTAGACTGGGAATGCACTCCATATGCTTAGACTGGGGATGAACTTCGTATGCCTAAGTCAACCCATGAAACGAGCGTGCGGGCGCTCAGTCGGCCGGAGAGGCAGAATACACAAGTCGGGGATCAGCCCGATCCCCCCCTGCGTGCTGTCGATCCTACTGCTAGTCCTACTGTTGCAACCCTCAGTTCGGTCTGATCTTAGACTGGGAATGAACTCCGTATGCTTAGACATGGAATGAACTTCGTATGCCTAAGCCAACCCACGAAACGAGCGTGGGGGCACTCAACCGACCGGAGAGGTAGAATGCTTAAGCCGAGGATCAGCCCGGTCCCCCCTGCATGCTGTCAATCCTACTGCCACAACCCTTGGTCCGGTCTGATCTTAGATTGGGAATGAACTTCGTATGCCTAAGTCAACCCATGAAACTGAGCCAGCCGGAAAGGTATAATGCACAAACCGGGGATCGATCCGATCCCACTCTGCGTGCTACCGGTCCCATTGCCATGACCCTCACTCTGGCTAGGGCTTAGACGTGGAATGAACTCCCTATGCCTAAGCCAACCCATGAAATGGGCGTGCGGGTACTCAGCCGGTCGGGGAGGCAGAATGCGCAAGCCGGAGATTGGCCCAGTCCCCCCTGTGTGCTGCCGATCCTACTGCCGTAACCCTCGGTCTGGTCCAGTCTTAGACTGGGAATGAACTTCGTATGCTTAGACTAGGGATGAACTTCGTATGCCTAAGTCAATGCACGAAACGAGCATGCAGGCGCTCAGCCGACCAGAGAGGCAGGATGCGCAAGCCGGGGATCGAACGGGTGGTAGGTGGGTTCAAGCATATCTTCATATTTCTGCCATGCCAATGCCATTTTTATGGCTTGTAAATTCATACAGTGGTCCCCTAAGCCTTCATGTGAAGTTTCATGGCAAGACGACCCGGTTTCTATTTTTCATGATTTTCAAAACTTTTTACGGTTCGGGATTTTTTAAAATTTTTTTAGAAAACATTTTGTTCCCAAAATTGGTAGAGGTGATCCTTGTATTTTTTTTGGCAAGCACAAAAAAAGTCAGCTAAAAACTCGAAATGGAGAAGATTTTGTGACCATTTGAAAAAAGTGTCCCCATTTAAGACATTTTAATGGCTACTAACAGCAAACCTTTAAAATCTCAAATGCTCTTTACGAGGGTGTGAGTTCTTGAGGTTTCATGAGGGATAGGGGGCCAACATAAGGGCCAAGTGTCACGCCCTGGGTGGGTGCGCCAGGCACATCAGGCGCACCAACAGGCGAGCCAGAGGTTGAGGCCTGCAGACCAGGCGTGTTGGAGGGTATCTGCACGTAAAGCCTAGCGAACGAGTTCAGAACGCCCACCCAACTTGCAGGCCACCTCGTGAGACCAAGGCCTGGCATACAAGCTGCCCACACCACATCCAGAAGGGCCCAAGGTGCTGGACACGCAAGGGAAGCTTATGGAAGCAGGCAGGATCAGCAGCAACATCCTGGCAGATTTGGTTGACCCTGAAAATCAGGAGTTAGCATCCTGATTGATTGTAGTCTGTATAATCCCATGATTTTAGCCTTTATTCTAGGCATATTGCCATTAAGTGTAAGCTGGAGCCTTAACTATAAATAGAGGGCTGCACCTCCCTCATTTGTACACCATCAAACACTTCTGTTTTAGTGAATACAAGAGCATTTCTAGAATTCTGCCTTCTTATCCTGTTTCTCTTTAACTTGCGTAATCAGCCCTTCCTATTGTTCTAGTGCCCGTACGCTTGTGTTTTAGGCTGACTTAGGCTTAAAGGAGGAGATTTCAAGCCTAAAGCTGCATGGTTTCTGAGTCTAAGGTCAGAGCCCGTGACAGTTGGTATCCGAGCAAGTTCGATTCTGCATGTTTGTGTTATGCAGGTTAGAGGAGATGGCATCCCAATGTGACGCTGCTAACCAACAACCAGGGGCCCAGGAGCATGGGCGTGGAAGAGGGAGGAAAGCCAGTTCCAGAGATATCTGGTCTACCATGGACGGTAGGCTGGCCAAGGTGGAGGTGACCGTGGGTGACATGGGGGAGAAGCTTGAGGGGGTAGAGACTCACATTGCATCGCTAGACTCCATGGGGGAGGAGATCCAAAGTGAGCTGCAAGCTGCTCTCAACAAAGGCTTGGACGTGTTCACCCAAAAGAATTAGACCTTGGAGGCTGAAGTGCTGACCTTGCACGATGGCATGGAGGCCATGCGCCAGCGGATGGAGGAGCTTACCAGTGAGCTCGTTTCTTGCAAGACTACCATTGGGAATGGCATGTTTGCTGGAGTGTCCAAGTCCAGATTGGATGTCCCCAAGCCTAAGGAGTTCAAGGGGACTAGGGGTGCCAAGGAAGTAGATAACTACCTTTGGGTTATGGAGCAATACTTTCAGGCCATGGGCATGCAAAACGAGGCGATAAAGGTAAGCACCACTGCTATGTATCTCACTGATGTAGCCTTATTGTGGTAGAGGCACAAGTGTGATGATGTCAGGCATGGGAGCACCAAGATTGGAACCTGGGCAGAGTTCCAAAAGGAGTTTAGAGAACAATTTTACCTAGAGTATATCGATGATGAGGCACAGGCAAAGTTGCGCAGGCTGAGCCAGCAAGGGGACATAAGGGAGTATGTCCAAAAATTCTTTGAACTGATGCTACAGATCTCAGATCTAGGTGAGAAGGACTCCTTATTTGCTTTCATGGATGGGCTGAAGTCGTGTGTGAAGCATGAGAAACAAAGGAGAGGAGTTCATGACTTGGCTAAAGCCATGACTACTGCCGAGGCCTTGATAGAGTTCAAGCCTCTGAACAAGTTCGAGTCTACCAAGCCTAAGGGTAAGGGTAGGGACGATAGGGACCAGAATAAGCAGTTCAAGGGGAAGGACCATGACCGAGAGTCCAAGGATGGAGATCGAGACCGTTCAACCAAGGATGGCGAGAGGAAGCCACCAGCAGGCAAGTGGAAAGCAAAAGGGGACCGAGAGCCACTAACATGCTACCTATGTGGAGGGAGCCATATAGCACGCAATTACCCACAAAAGGGCAAGCTAGCTACTGTAGACAAGGAGTCTAACGAGGAGCTAGAGTCAGGGGCAGCAAAGCTTGGGTCGTTGGTGCTCAATACTATCCAGAGTAAGGGGAGCCGCAAGCCAAAGGGCTTGATGTTTACGGATCTAATGGTTGCAGGTCAGAAGGTGAGCGTACTAGTGGACATAGGTGCCTCACATCTTTTTATTTCAGGTGATAGAGCCCGAAAGCTCGGACTAAAGGTGCAGAAAGGGACTGGTACCATCAAAACGGTGAACTCCAAGGAAGTTCCAGCCATTGGAGTAGCGCGGGGAGTGGAGTTGCAGCTTGGAGACTGGAAAGGCAAGGAGACCATTGAGGTAATACCCCTTGATGACTATGAGTTTGTGATTGGGTTGGATTTCCTTGTTTGGATTAATGCCCTCCTTGTGCCATTACCGATTGTGTTTGCATCTTGGATGCACGATGCCAATGCCTAGTGCCATTGAGGAGAGGGTCTGGAGTTGGGTCGCGGGTGGTGTCAGCCATCCAATTTGCCAAGGTGGTAAGCAGACAAGAAGACACCTTTTTGGTAGCCCTGAAATATGATGAGCCAAGGGAGAAGGAGATCGAGTCACCCTTGGAGGTACTAAAGGTGCTGAAGACCTTTAGTGATGTGATGCCTGTAAAGCTACCTAGCAAGTTACCACCTAAGAGGAAGGTGGACCACAAGATCGAGCTGGTGTCCAAGGCCAAGCCACTAGCTAGAGCCCCGTACCGAATGTCTCCACCAGAGTTGGAGGAGTTGAGGAAGCAGCTCAAAGAGTTAGTTGATGCTAGCTTCATCAGGCCATCGAAGGCACCCTATGGTGCACCAGTTCTATTTCAGCGCAAGCATGATAGGTCGTTGTGGCTGTGCATAGACTACCGAGCTTTGAACAAGCTGACCATCAAGAACAAGTACCCCATCCCACTCATTGCAGACTTGTTCGATCAACTTGGGAGTGCAAGGTGGTTCACCAAGCTGGATTTGAGGTCAGGCTACTATCAAGTCAGGATCGCAGAGGGAGATGAGCCAAAAACAGCATGTGTCACTCGGTATGGTTCGTATGAGTTCTTGGTGATGCCTTTCAGACTCACGAATGCCCCAGCAACATTCTGTACCCTTATGAACAAGGTACTTCAGTCATTCCTTGATCGGTTTGTTGTGGTTTATTTGGATGACATTGTGATCTTCAGTCAGACTTTGGGAGAGCATGTAGACCACTTGAGACAGGTGTTCGAGGTGTTGCGGGCGCACAAGCTGTTTGTCAAGAGGGAGAAGTGCTCATTCGCCCAGTAAGAGATCCCGTTCCTTGGCCACATAGTGGGAGGTGGCAGGATACGCATGGATGAAGGCAAGATACATGCCATCCTGGAGTGGCAACCGCCAGCCAAGGTCACTGAGTTGAGATCATTCCTTGGGCTGGTCAACTACTACAGGCGCTTCATCAAAGGTCACTCAGCAATAGCCACACCATTGACTGACTTGCTCAAGAAAGGGAAAGCATGGGAGTGCAGCGCAGGGTGCCAGGAAGCCTTTGATAGGTTGAAGTGGACTGTGACCGAGGAGCTAGTCTTGGCCTTGCCAGACCATGCCAAGCTGTATGAGGTGCATACGGATGCATCAGACTTTACCATAGGGGGCGTGTTGATGTAGGAGGGATGTCCAATCGCGTTCGAGAGCAGGAAGCTGAACGAGACTGAGCGTAAGTACAAGGTCCAAGAGAAGGAGATGGCTGCAGTGGTGCACTGCTTGCACACTTGGCACCATTACCTGTTGGGGTCGAGGTTCGTGGTTAGGATGGACAATGTGGCGACCAGCTACTTCCAGACGCAGAAGAAGCTATCCCTCAAGCAGGCGAGATGGCAAGATTTTCTTGCGGAATTTGATTTCCAGATGGAGTACAAGCCGAGGCAGGCGAACCTAGTGGCAGACGCCCTGAGCAGGAAGGCTAACCTTGCTGCCATTAGCCAACCAGAGGGGTCACTAGTGCCGTGCATCAAGGAGGGACTTACGCATTGTCATAACGTCTAGATCTGGGGATCTATCGCTAGACATTGACTTTTAGGGAGTCGCCATCAATCTTTTTTATCTAGGTGCGATTGGCCACCTAAGGAATCTGTCCTTTTAGGGAACAACTAAGTTTAAGGGTCTCTAAAAGAATAGGTTCAGGTCTACTAACCAGAACAAAGTTCGGGACTTCGGTTACATGTGAGGAAGGTTATAGCACCCTCACAATGCCCATCAAAAGATGGTACTAGCTGAAATTTGAGTTATCCAAAAAGCCTTAAAATTTTACCAATGTAATTAATTATTGGAAATTATTCTCAATTGACTCTAATACTTTTAGCAAAAAATTGAGAAAATTCCCTCACCTCAAGAGTATGCAAGAAAAAAGTATTGTTTCACTTGCAGAGGCTCCGTCGTCGGATTAGTTAAATAAAAATCAAAATCAAAATGAAAATAGAAAGGAAGGAGATGATGATTGTTCTTGTGTAAAAAATTGATACTTTCAACTTTTCCCCAAAAGTATTTTTTGGAAATTTATTTTTAAGGAAAATTGATACTTTCAACTTTTCCTCAAAAATCCTTTTTTTGAAAATTTATTTTTAAGGAAAATTGATACTTTCAACTTTTCCTCAAAAACCCTTTTTGAAATTTATTTTTTAAGGAAAATTGATACTTTCAACTTTTCCCTAAAAATATTTTTTTTGGAAATTTTGATTTTTATTTAAAGAAAATAGAATAATAAAAAAATAAATAAATAAAAATAAAAAATAAAGAAAAGTAAAACAAAAATAAAAATAAAATAAAGATAAAAAGAATATTAAATAAACCTAATCTAATAAATAAAAAATAAACAAAGAAATGAAAATAAAAAAAATTCAAAAAAAAAAAACCTGGAGCGGATCGGATGGCGGCTCGGCTCGGCTTGGCTCAAGGAAGAGAAACGGCTCAGGGGGGCAGCTTGGAGCTCGGCTCGGCTCGGCTTGGAGGGGACAGGCACGCGCGGGTCAGGAAGCGGGTCGACGCTCGGGTCGGGTCGGATCTCGGCAAAACGCGCGGATCCTCTGGGTTACTTAAGGCCAAAACGACGTCGTTTTGAGGGGGTATAAAAGGCACTCCCCTCTGTTTTTCGACAGAACGCTCCTCTCCTCTCTCTCTCTTCTTCCTTTTTCCTCTCCCTTCTCTCTAAAAAGGCTGAAGAACACCGGTGGAATTTTCGTCAGATTCTGGAAAAAGTCACCGGAATCTGGAAATTTCATCGGAAGTTGGCCGGAAGATCACCGATTTCTGGGATTCTTTGTCGAAAACTGGGCAGGTCACTGGAAACTTCAAGGTTGGCCGGAATTTTCACCGAAAAATTCAAACTTCGCCAGAAAATTCACCGGAATCTGGAATTTCCAGAAATTCCCAGAAAAAAAAATCACCAAAAATTCTAAAAAATTTCTGCAAGCTCCCAGAACACTCCTAAACTTTTCTTAGCTTCCTATACGCCTCATTTTCTCTCAAATCAGTAGCTTTGCTCACTGTTTGTTCTGTGTGTTTAGCATCTGTTCCAAGAGGTCCCTTTTATAGGGATTGATCAGGAGTTCCTGATCAATCCCAATTCCTCATTGGACGGGAATTCAATCTTTGAGTCCAATCTGGACTCTTCTGATTGAATTCCCATTCACAATGGGATTCTTCAACTTTCAATCCCAGCCCTCCAAAATCAAATAAAAAAATAATAGATAATTAGAAAAGATAGGATAAAAAGAAAAAAAAATCAGATAATAAAAAAGAATTAGATAAAATTAACAGATAATTTAAAAAATAAAATAAGATAAACCCAAAAATATATTACAAAAATAATAATAATAATATAATAATAAATATATAACTATATACATATAAATCTATTCTAAATAAAAATAAATAAATACAGATATACAAAAGGAAAAAAAAATATAGGATAAAAATTCAATTGGGCCTTACCCATTTGGGCCAGGCCCAATTAATCTGGGCCTGGACCCAATTGGGTGTCTACAGCTGCCCCTCTTTGCACATTTTCTGTGAAACAGAAATTGCGCAAAGACGTAGACACCCAATCCAAACTCAACTCAACATTGTCATTTTGTTTTTTGTATTTTTTTTGTGTTTTTTTGTGTTTTTTTTTTGTTTTTTTGTTTTTTTTTTTTTTACCAAAGCTCCTCTAAACGGAGGCTCAACGACTTTGAAAAGTAAATTGCTCCTCTAAACAGAGGCACCACGACTTTGAAAAATTAAATTGCTCCTCTAAACAGAGGCACCACGACTTTGAAAAATAAATTGCTCCTTTAAACAGAGGCACCACGACTTTGGAAAATAAATTGCTCCTCTAAACAGAGGCACCACGACTTTGGAAAAGTAAATTTCTCCTCTAAACAGAGGCACCACGACTTTGAAAAGTAAATTGCTCCTCTAAACAGAGGCACCACGACTTTTGAAATGTAAATTGCTCCTCTAAATAGAGGCACCACGACTTTTGGAAAGTAAATTGCTCCTTGACAATCATGTCCAAAGGAGTTAAAAATTGTGTTTGAAGGAATTTCAGGAGATTATGCCCAACGGTCTTATAAATCAACCCTGATACTAGAAGACATCCTATTTCAAGGATTAGGGACTTACCTGACAAGCTTTTTCTTTTTCAATTTTGCAAAATATCTTCATATCTGTCTTCTCTATGTGGGATGTTGGAACACCCCTGCTTCTGAATTTATACACTATACTTTCCTGAAAGTAGTGTATGCTATGCAAATGCATATGAATTTCAATGCATGCTATGCAAATGTTGGCCAATTAATTCTTGTTCAATGTATGGTACTCAAATTTCTCAAGCTCTTTTCTTAGGCATCAAGCCCTTTGATTCTTCAGAAATCCGATTACACTGCTCTTCTAAGATCGAACCAGTGTAGCTCTCAATTGTCTTTTCCACTCACATTCTTCCTTTTTCAGTTTCTCGATACTTTGGAATAAGCTTCATCAATCGATCATCACTTGACCATCATTCAATGAATTTCTCAGCACTAACAAATTTCAAAACAAGTTTCATCCATCATCACTGGGTCATTACTCATAGATGTCTCAGCATTAACCATTTTGTACCCTTATGAACAAGGTACTTCAGTCATTCCTTGATCGGTTTGTTGTAGTTTATTTGGATGACATTGTGATCTTCAGTCAAATTTTGGGAGAGCATGTAGACCACTTGAGACAGGTGTTCGAGGTGTTGCGGGCGCACAAGCTGTTTGTCAAGAGGGAGAAGTGCTCATTCGCCCAGCAGGAGATCCCGTTCCTTGGCCACATAGTGGGAGGTGGCAGGATACGCATGGATGAAGGCAAGATACATGCCATCCTGGAGTGGCAACCGCCAGCCAAGGTCACTGAGTTGAGATCATTCCTTGGGCTGGTCAACTTTTCCTCAAAAACCCTTTTTTTGAAAATTTATTTTTAAGGAAAATTGATACTTTCAACTTTTCCTCAAAAACCCTTTTTGAAATTTGTTTTTTAAGAAAAATTGATACTTTCAACTTTTCCCTAAAAATATTTTTTTTTGGAAATTTTGATTTTTATTTAAAGAAAATAGAATAATAAAAAAAAAATAAACATAAAAAATAAAGAAAAGTAAAACAAAAATAAAAATAAAATAAAGATAAAAAGAATATTAAATAAACCTAATCTAATAAATAAAAAAAAAACAAATAAACAAAGAAATGAAAATAAAAAAAATTCAAAAAAAAAAAAAACCTGGAGCGGCTCGGATGGCTGCTCGGCTCGGCTCGGCTCAAGGAAGAGAAACGGCTCAGGGGGGTGGCTTGGAGCTCGGCTCGGCTCGGCTTGGAGGGGGCAGGCACGCGCGGGTCAGGAAGCGGGTTCACGCTCGGGTCGGGTCGGATCTCGACAAAACGCGCGGATCCTCTGGGTTACTTAAGGCCAAAATGACGTCGTTTTGAGAGGGTATAAAAGGCACTCCCCTCTATTTTTTAGCAGAATGCTCCTCTCCTCTCTCTCTCTCTTCTTCCTTTTTCCTCTCCCTTCTCTCTAAAAAGGCTGAAGAACACCGGTGGAATTTTCACCGGATTCTGGAAAAAGTCATCGAAATCTGGAAATTTCGTCGGAAGTTCATCGAAAGATCACCGGTTTCTGGGATTCTTTGCCGGAAACTGGGCAGGTCACCAAAAACTTCAAGGTTGGCCCGAATTTTCACCGAAAAATTCAAACTTCATCGAAAAATTCACCGGAATCTGGAATTTCCAGAAATTCCCAAAAAAAAAATTGCCAAAAATTTTAAAAAATTTCTGCAAGCTCCCAGAACACTCCTAAACTTTTCTTAGCTTCCTATACGCCTCCTTTTCTCTCAAATCAGTAGCTTTGCTCACTGTTTGTTCTGTGTGTTTAGCATCTGTTCCAGGAGGTCCCTTTTATAGGGATTGATCAGGAGTTCCTGATCAATCCCAATTCCTCTTGGACGGGAATTCAATCTTTGAGTCCAATCTGGACTCTTCTGATTGAATTCCCATTCACAATGGGATTCTTCAACTTTCAATCCCGGCCCTCCAAAATCAAATAGAAAAAATAATAGATAATTAGAAAAGATAGGATAAAAAAATAATCAGATAATAAAAAAGAATTAGATAAAATTAACAGATAATTTAAAAAATAAAATAAGATAAACCCAAAAATATATTATAAAAAAAAAATAATAATATAATAATAATAAATATATAACTATATACATATAAATCTATTCTAAATAAAAATAAATAAATACTGATATACAAAAGGAAAAAAAAATACAGGATAAAAATTCAATTGGGCCTTACCCATTTGGGCCAGGCCCAATTGATCTGGGCCTGGACCCAATTGGGTGTCTACACGCATGATCCTACAGCCAAGGCTTTGATGGAGTACACCCAGCAAGGTAAGACTAGGCGGTTTTGGTTACAAGATGGCTTGCTGTACACCAGGGGAAGTAGACTATTTGTGCCGCAGCACGGGAAGCTTCGCAAGGAAGTTTTACAAGAATGCCATGATTCAAGGTGGGTTGGACACCTCAGAGTGAGCCGTACCTTGGCGTTGATCGAGGACCGGTACTACTGGCCACACATGAGGGATGATATAGAGGCCTATGTGAAGACTTGTCCTGTGTGTCAACAGGATAAGGTGGAGCTCAAGAAACCAGGTGGTCTCTTGGAGCCATTGCCAATGCCTGAGTGACCATGGGAGCATGTTTCTCTGGACTTTATAGTCGGTCTACCCAAAGCAGAAGGGTTTGGAAGCATCATGGTAGTGGTGGACAGGTTTTCCAAGTATGGAATCTTCATTCCAGCAACCAAGGAGTGCCCAGCCGAGGAGGCAGCTCGATTGTTCCTGAAGAACATGGTTAAGTACTGGGGAGTGCCGAGGACCATTGTTAGTGATAAGGACGGGCATTCACGGGGAGGTTCTGGACTGAGTTTTTCAAGCTGTTGGGGTCAGACTTGAACTTTTCCACCAGCATGCATCCGCAGACTGATAGGCAGACAGAATGAGTGAATGGACTATTGGAGGTCTACCTCAGGCACTATGTGAGTGCCACACAAAGGGACTGGCCAAAGCTGCTAGATATTGCATGATTTTCCTACAACTTGCAAAGGAGCGAGGCAACGAACCAGAGCCCATTTGAGGTTGTGACAGGGCAACAACCACTAACACCCGGTTCGATTGCTATAGGTTATACAGGGCCAAATCTAGCAGCATACAAGTTTGCCAAGGCATGGCAGGAGCAAACTGACTTGGCCAGAGTTTGTCTACACAAGGAGGCCAAGAGGTCGAAGAAGTGGGCAGACCAGAATAGGCGGGACGTGCAGTTCCAGGTTGGAAACTTGGTGTTGGTGAAGCTGCATCCCATTGTGCACCATAGGGGGCTGTACAAAGGCCTAGTCCGAAGGTATGAGGGACCTTTTCGAGTAGTCAAGAGGGTAGGCAAGGTTGCCTACAAGCTGGATATGCCACCCAAGCTGAAGGTACACCCGGTGTTCCATGTAAGCATGCTCAAGCCGTTCCATGAGAATGAGAGAGATCCAGGACGGGCAGAGTCAAAGCGTACACCATTGGGAAAGGGCCTCATATGAAAAGGAGGTCCACAGCATCATAGCTGATCGAGAGGTGAGACGGAAGAACTATCAGCTAAGATAAGAGTACTTGGTGCACTGGAAGGGACTTCCAGATAGTGAGGTGAATTGGGACCCAACAGATGACTTATGGTAGTTCGAGGACCAGATCAGGCAGTACCATACAGAAGATGTAACGAGGGTGTTGTGCAATCTGGTGAGGGAGAATGTCACACCTTAGGCGGGCACGCCAGGCACATCAGGCGCACTAGCAAGTGAGCTAGAGGTTAAGGCCTGTAGACCAGACGTGTTGGTGGGTATCTATGCGCAAAGCCTAGCAAATGAGTTTAGAACACCCGCCTAACTTGCAGGCCAGCCCGTGAGACCAAGGCCTGGCATACAAGCTGCCCGTTCCACATCCAAAAGGGCCCAAGGTGCTAGACACGCAAGGGAAGCTTCTGGAAGCAGGCAGGATCAGCAGCAGCATCCTGGTAGATTTGGTTGACCCTGAAAATCAGGAGTTAGCATCCTGATTGATTGTAATCTATATAATCCCATGATTTTAGCCTTTATTCTAGGGATACTGCCATTAAGTGTAAGCTAGAGCCTCAACTATAAATAGAGGGCTGCTCCTCCCTCATTTGTACACCATCAAACACTTCCGTTTCAGTGAATACAAGAGCATTTCCAGAATTCTGCCTTCTTATCCTGTTTCTCTTTAACTTGCGTAATCAGCCCTTCACGTTGTTCTAGTGCCCGTACACTTGTGTTTTAGGCTAACTTAGGCATAAAGGAGGAGATTCCAAGTCTAAGGCCATACGATTTTCTGAGTCTATGGTCTGAGCCCATGACAAAAGTACCAGCACCCATCGCACATCATGTGCGCACACCCCCCGACCCCCCGAATCACTGGAACCCCCAATGCCCCCGATTAGGCTCTCCAACGATGCTCTAACGATGCTTCGGTGATGGTGCCCCAGACAAAAAAAAAGCGACAGCAGCACATGCCCGAGCCCAGTATATGCACCGTGGCTCAAAATCTTAGACTGGGAATGAACTCTGTATGCTTAGACATGGAATGAACTCCGTAAACCTAAACCAACCCATGAAATGAGCGTGTGGGTGCTCAACCGGTAGGAGAGGCAGAATGCGTAAGCTGGGGATCTACCTAGTCCCCCTCTGCGTGCTGTCGGTCCTACTGCCACAACCCTCATTTCGGCTGGGGTTTAGACATGGAATGAACTCCCTATGCCTAAGCCAACCCATAAAACGGATGTGCGGGCGCTCAGTTGATCGGAGAGGTAGAATGCCCAAGCTAGGGATCAGCCCGATCCCCCTACATGCTACCGATCCTGCTGCTGCAACCCTCGTCCAATCTGATCTTAGGCTGGGAATGAACTCCGTATGCTCAGACTAGGGATGAACTCTGTATGCCTAAGTCAACCCACGAAACGAGCGTGCGGGTGCTCAACCGACTAGAGAGGCCAGTCGGGGAGACAGAATGCACAAGTCAGGGATCGGGTTGATCCCCCCTGCGTGCTGTCGATCCTACTACTGGTCTTGCTGCTGCAACCCTTGGTCTGGTCCGATCTTAGACTGGGAATGAACTCCATATGCTTAGACATGGAATGAACTCCGTATGCCTAAGCCAACCCACGAAACGAGCGTGCGGGCGCTCAGTCGGCTGGAGAGGTAGAATGCATAAGTCCGAGACCGACCCGATCCCCCTTGCGTGCTATCAATCTTACTACTGTAACCCTCGGTCTGGTCTGATCTTAGACTGGGAATGAACTCCGTATGCCAAAGTCAACCCACGAAACGAGTGTTCGGGCGCTGAGCTGGCCAGAGAGGCATAATGCGCAAGCTAGGGATCGACTAGGTCCCCCTCTGCATGCTACCAGTCCCACTGCCACAACCCTCAGTCCGGCTGGGGCTTAGACATGGAATGAACTCCCTATGCCTAAGCCAACCCATGAAACGGGCGTGAGGGCACTCAGCCAGCCGGAGAGGTAGAATGCGTAAGTCAGGGATCGGCCAGGTCCCCCCTGCGTGCTATCGATGTTGCTGTCGCAACCCTCAGTCCAGTTTGATCTTAGACTGGGAATGAACTCCGTATGCCTAAGTCAACCCACGAAACGAGCGTGCGGACGCTCAGCCGGGGATCGAACGGGTGATAGGTGGGTTCAAGCACATCTTCATATTTCTGCCATGCCAATGCCATTTTTATGACTTGTAAATTCATACAATGGTCCGCTAAGCCTTCATGTGAAGTTTCATGGCAAGACGACCTGTTTTCTATTTTTCATGATTTTTGAAACTTTTTACGGTTCGGGATTTTTTAAAATTTTTTTAGAAAGAGTTTTGTCCCCAAATTTTGTAGAGGTGATCCTTGTATTTTTATTGGCATGCACAAAAAAATTCAGCTAAAAACTTGAAGAGGAGAAGATTTTGTGATCATTTGAAAAAAGTGTCCCCATTTGAGACACTTTAATGGCTACTGGCAGCAAACCTATAAAATCTCACATGCTCTTTAAGGGGGTGTGAGTTCTCGAGGTTTGATGAGGGATAGGGGGCCAATATAAGGGCCAAGTACCAGCACCCATCGCACATAATGTGCGCACACCCCCGGCCCCCCAATCACCGGAACCTCCAATGCCGTCAGTTAGCTCTCCGGTGATGCTCTGACGATGGTGCCCCGGGCGAAAAAAATGTGGCACCAGCACATTCCCAAGCCCAGCATGTGCACTGTGGCTCAAACTCTTAGACTGGGAATGAACTCCGTATGCTTAGACATGGAATGAACTCCGTATGCCTAAGCCAACCCACGAAACGAGCATGCGGGCGCTCAGCCGACCGGAGAGGCAAAATGTGCAAGCCGGGGATCGACCCGGTCCCCCTTACATGTTGCCAATCCTACTACCGCAACCTTCGATTCGGTTCAATCTTAGACTGGGAATGAACTCTGTATGCTTAGACTGGGGATGAACTTCATATGCCTAAGTCAACCCACGAAATGAGCGTGCGGGCGCTCAACCGGTCGGAGAGGCCGGCTGGAGAGGTAGAATACGCAAGCCGAGGATCAACTTGGGCACCCCTATGTGTTGTCGATCCTTCTGTTGGTCCTGCTGTCGCAACCCTCGGTCCGGTCTGATCTTAGACTGGGAATGAACTCCATATGCTTAGACATGGAATGAACTCCGTATGCCTAAGCCAACCCATGAAACGAATGTGCGGGCGCTCAGCCGGTCAGAGAGGTAGAAGGCGCAAGCCGGGGATGACCCGATCCCCCCTATGTGTTGTCGATCCTGCTGCCTCAACCCTTGGTCTAGTCCGATCTTAGATTGGGAATGAACTCCGTATGCCTAAGTCAACCCACGAAATGAGCGTGCAGGCGCTGAGCCGACCGAAGAGGCATAATGCGCAAGTCGGGGATCGGCCCGATCCCCCTCTGCGTGCTGCCGGTCCCGCTGCCACAACCCTCGGTCTGGCTGGGGCTTAGACATGGAATGAACTCCCTATGCCTAAGCCAACCAACGAAATGAGCGTGCGGGCGCTCAGCTGACCGGAGAGCAGCAAACCTATAAAATCTCAAATGCTCTTTAAGGGGTGTGAGTTCTTGAGGTTTGATGAGGGATAGGGGGCCAATATAAGGGCCAAGTACCAGCACCCATCGCACATCATGTGCGTACACCCCCAATGCCGTCGGTTAGGCTCTCCGGCGATGCTTCGATGATGGTGCCCCGGGCAAAAAAAAGTAGCACTAGCACATGCTCGAGCCTGGCATGTGCACCGTGGCTTAAACTCTTAGACTGGGAATGAACTCCGTATGCTTAGACATGGAATGAACTCCGTATGCCTAAGCCAACCCACGAAACGAGCGTGCGGGCGCTCAGTCGGCCGGAGAGGCAGATTGCGCAAGTCGGGGATCAACCCGATCCCCCTCTACATTCTGCCGATCCTGCTACGACAAACCTCGGTCCGACTGGGGCTTAGACATGGAATGAACTTCCTATGCCTAAGCCAACCGACGAAACGGGCGTGCGGGCACTCAGCCGACCAGAGAGGCGAAATGCGTAAGCCAAGGATAGGCCTGATCCCCCCTGCCTGCTACCGATCCTGCTGCCACAACCCTCAGTCTGGTTCGATCTTAGACTGGGAATGAACTCCGTATGCTTAGACTGGGGATGAACTCCGTATGCCTAAGTCTACCCATGAAATGAGCGTCCGGACGCTCAGCCGACCACAGAGGCAGGATGCACAAGCGGGGGATCGAATGAGTAGTAGGTGGGTTGAAGCACATCTTAATATTTCTGCCATGCAATGCCATTTTTATGGCTTGTAAATTCATTCAATGGTCCCCTACGCCTTCATGTGAAGTTTCGTGGCAAGACGTCCCGTTTGTTATTTTTCACGATTTTCAAAACTTTTTGCGGTTCGAGATTTTTTAAAATTTTTTTAGAAAGAGTTTTCTTCCCAAATTTGGTAGAGGTGATCCTTGTATTTTTGTTGGCATGCACAAAAAAATTCAGCCAGAAACTTGAAGTGGAGAAGATTTTGCTATCGTTTGAAAAAAGCATCCCCATTCCAGACACTTTAATGTCTACTAGCAGCAAACCTATAAAATCTCAAATGCTCTTTAAGGGGGTGTGAGTTCTCGAGGTTTGATGAGGGCTAGGGGGCCAATATAAGGGCCAAGTACCAGCACCCATCGCACATCATGTGCGCACACCCCCCGGCCCCCCCAATCGCTGGAACCCCCAATGCCGTCGGTTAGGCTCTCCGGTGATGCTCCGGCGATGGTGCCCCGGGCGAAAAAAATGTGGCACTAGCACATTCCCAAGCCCAGCATGTGCACTGTGGCTCAAACTCTTAGACTGGGAATGAAATCCATATGCTTAGACATGGAATGAACTCCGTATGCCTAAGCCAACCCACGAAACGAGCGTGCGGGCGCTCCGCCGATCGGAGAGGCAAAATGTGCAAGCCGAGGATCGACTCGGTCCCCCCTACGTGCTGCCGATCCTACTACCGTAACCCTCAATTCGATTCAATCTTAGACTGGGAATGAACTTCGTATGCTTAGACTGGGGATGAACTCCGTATGCCTAAGTCAACCCACGAAACGAGCGTGCGGGCGCTCAACTGGTCGGAGAGGCCGGTTGGAAAGGCAGAATGCGCAAGCCGAGGATCGACTTGGGCACCCCTACGTGCTGTCGATCCTTCTATTGGTCCTGCTACCGCAACCCTCGGTCTGGTCTGATCTTAGACTGGGAATGAACTCCGTATGCTTACACATGGAATGAACTTCGTATGCCTAAGCCAACCCACAAAACGAGCGTGTGAGCGCTCAGTCGGTCGGAAAGGCGGAATGCACAAGCCGAGGATCGGACCGGTCCCCCCTGCATGCTATCAATCTTGCTGCCGCAATCCTTGGTCTGATCTTAGGCTGGGAATGAACTCCGTATGCCTAAGTTAAACCACGAAACGAGCGTTCGGGCGCTGAGCCGGTCGGAGAGGCACAATGCGCAAGCCGATGATCAATTTGATCCCCCTCTGCATGCTGTCGATCTTGCTACCACAACCCTCGGTCTGCCTGGGGCTTAGACGTGGAATGAACTCCCTATGCCTAAGCCAACCCACAAAACGGGCGTGCGGGCACTCAGCCAGTCAGAGTGGCATAATGCGTAAGTCGAGGATCGACCCTGTCCCCCCTGCGTGTTGTTGATCCAGCTATCGCAATCCTCGATCTGGTTTGATCTTAGACTGAGAATAAACTCCGTATGCTTAGACTGGGGATGAACTCCGTATGCCTAAGTCAACCCATGAAACGAGCATGCGGGCGCTCAGCCGGCCGGAGAGGCCGATCGGAGAGGCATAATGCGCAAGTCAAGGATCAGCCCGGTCCCCCTCTGTGTGTTACCGATCCCACTGTCAGTCCTGCTGCCACAACCCTCGATCCAGCTAGGGCTTAGACATGGAATGAAGTCCGTATGCCTAAGCTAACCCATGAATAGAGCGTACGGGCACTCAGCCAGCTGGAGATGTAAAATACGAAAGCTGGGGATCGATTTAGTCCCCCTTTGCATGCTGCCGGTCCGCTGCCATAACCCTCGATCCGGTTGGGGCTTAGACATGGAATGAACTCCCCATGCCTAAGCCAACCCATGAAACGGGCGTGCGGGCGCTCAGCCGGTCGGAGAGGCAGAATGCATAAGTCAGGGATCGGCCCGGTCCCCCATACGTGCTATCGATCTTGCTACCGTAACCCTCGATCCAGTCTGATCTTAGACAGGGAATGAACTCTGTATGCTTAGACTGGGGATGAACTTCGTATGCCTATGTTAACCCACGAAACGAGCGTGCGAGTGCTTAGCCGACCAGAGAGGCCGATCAGAGAGACATAATGCATAAGTCAGGGATCAGCCAAGGCCCCCTCTACGTGTTGTCGATCCCGCTGTCGGTCCTGCTGCCACAACCCTCGGTCTGACTGGGGCTTAGTCATGGAATGAAGTTCGATGCCTAAGCCAACCCATGAAACGAGCATGCAGGCGCTCAGCTAGCCGGAGAGGTAGAATGCACAAGTCGGGGATCAGCCTGGTCCCCTCCTGCATGCTACCGATCTTGTCACTAGTCATGTTGTCACAACCCTCGATCCGATCTGATCTTAGACTGGGAATGAACTCCGTATGCTTAGATATAGAATTAACTTCATATGCCTAAGCCAACCCAAGAAACAAGCGTGCGGGTGCTCAACCGATCGGAGAGGCAGAATTCGTAAGCTGGGGACCAACTCAGTCCCCCCAACGTGCTGTCAATCCTGCTGCCGCAACCCTCAGTCCAATCCGATCTTAGACTGGGGATGAACTCCATATGCTTAGACTGGGGATGAACTCCGTATGCCTAAGTCAACCCACAAAATGAGCGTAGGGGTGGTCAACTGGTCGGAGAGGCAGAATGCGTAAGCCGGAGATCGACTTGGTCCCCCTCTGCATGCTGCCAGTCCCGCTACCACAACCCTCGGTCCGGCTGGGGCTTAGACATGAAATGACCTCACTATGCCTAAGCCAACCCATGAAACAGACGTGCTAGCGCTCAACCGACCGGAGAGTAGACTGCACAAGTCGAGGATCAGCCTGATCCCTCAAGCATGCTGTGGATCTTGCTGTCGTAACCCTCGATCCGGTTCGATCTTAGACTGGGAATGAACTCTGTATGCTTAGACTGGGGTTGAACTCCGTATGCCTAAGTCAACCGACGACACGAGCATGTGGGTGCTCAGTCGATCGGAGAGGTCGGTCAAAAAGGAAGAATGTGCAAGTCGAGGATTGGCCCGGTCCCTCATGCGTGCTATCGATCTTGCTGCAGTAACCTTCGGTGCAGTTCAATCTTAGACTGGGAATGAACTCCATATGCTTAGACATGGAATGAACTTCGTATGCCTAAGCCGACCCATGAAACGAACGTGCGGGCGCTCAACCGGTCGGAGAGGTAGAAAGCACAAGTCGGGGACCGACCCGGTCCCCCCTGCGTGTTGTCGATCCTGCTGCCTCAACACTCGGTCTAGTCCGATCTTAGATTGGGAATGAACTCCGTATGCCTAAGTCAACCCACGAAATGAGCGTGCGGGTGCTGAACCGACCGGAGAGGCATAATGCGTAAGTCAAGGATCAGCCCGATCCCTCTCTGCATGCTACCAGTCCCGCTGCCACAACCCTCGGTCTGACTGAAGCTTAGACATGGAATGAACTCCCTATGCCTAAGCCAGCCAACGAAACGAGCGTGCAGGCGCTCAACCGATCGGAGAGCAGAAAACCTATAAAATCTCAAATGCTCTTTAAGGGATGTGAGTTCTTGAGGTTTGATGAGGGATAGGGGGTAGCCGGAGAGGTAGAATTCATAAGTCGGGGATCGGCTCGGTCCCCCCCTGCGTGTTGCCAATCCTACTGCTGGTCTTGCTATCGTAACCCTCGGTCTGAGCTGATCTTAGAATGGGAATGAACTCATATGCCTAAGCCAACCCATGAAATAATCGTGCGAGCGCTCAGCCGGTCGGAGAGGCAGAATGCGCATGCCAGGAATCAGCCTGGTCCCCCCTACCACAACCCTCGGTCCGGTCCGATCTTAGACTGGGAATGAACTCCGTATGCCTAAGTCAACCCATGAAATGAGCATACGGGCACTGAGCCGACCGGAGAGGCACAGACAAGGAATGAACTCCCTATGCCAAAGCGAACCCACGAAACGGGCATGCGAGCGCTCAGCCAATCGGAGATGCAGAATGCGTAACCCGGGGATCGACCCGATCCCCCCTGCGTGCTGCCGATCCTGCTGTTTCAACCCTCGATCCAGCCCAATCTTAGACTGGGAATGAACTTCGTATGCTTAGACTGGGGATGAACTTCATATGCCTAAGTCAACCCACGATTCGAGCTTGCAGGCGCTCAGTCGACCAGAGAGGTAGAATGCGTAAGCTGAGGATCGAATGGATGGTAGGCGGGTTCAAGCACATCTTTATATTTCTTCCATGACAATGCCATTTTTATGGCTTGTAAATTCATACAATGGTCCCCTAAGCCTTCATGTGAAGTTTTGTGGCAAGACGACCCGTTTTCAATTTTTCACAAATTTTGAAAGTTTTACGGTTCAGGATTTTTTAAAATTTTTTTAGAAAGAGTTTTGTCCCCAAATTTGGTAGAGGTGATCCTTTTATTTTTGCTGGCATGCACAAAAAAATTCAGCAAAAAACTCGAAGTGGAGAAGATTTTGTGACCATTTGAAAAAAGTGTCCCCATTTCAGACACTTTAATGGCTGCTAGCAGCAAACTTATAAAATCTCAAATGCTTTTTAAGGGGGTGTGAGTTCTCGAGGTTTGATGAGGGATATGGGGCCAATATAAGGGCCAAGTACCAGCATCCATCGCACATCATGTGCGCACACCCCCCGGCCCCCCAATCACCGGAACCCCTAATGCCACCGGTTAGGCTCTCCGGCGATGCTCCGGTGATGGTGCCCCGAGTGAAAAAAATGTGGCACCAGCACATGCCCGAGCCCAGCATGTGCATCATGGCTCAAAATCTTAGACTGGGAATGAACTCCGTATGCTTAGACATTGAATGAACTCCGTATGCCTAAGCCAACCCATGAAACGAGCGTGCGGGCATTCAGTCGACCGGAGAGGCAGAATGCGCAAGCTGGGGATCGGCCCGATCCCCCTACATGCTGTCGATCCTGCTGCTGCAACCCTCGATCCGGTCTGATGTTAGACTGGGAATGAACTCCATATGCCTAAGGCAACCCACGAAACAAGTATGCGGGCGCTGAGCCGATCGGAGAGGCATAATGCACAAGACGGGGATCGACCCGATCCCCCTCTGCATGCTGCCAGTCCCACTGCCACAACCCTTAGTCCGGCTGGGGCTTAGACATGGAATGAACTCCCTATGCCTAAGCCAACCCATGAAACGGGCGTGCGGGCGCTTAGCCGATCGGAGAGGTAGAATGCACAAGTCAGGGATCAACCCGGTCCCCCTGCATGCTGTCGATCCTACTACCGCAACCCTCAGTCCAGTCCGATCTTAGACTAGGAATGAACACCGTATGCTTAGACTAGGGATGAACTCCTATGCATAAGTCAACCCATGAAACGACCGTGCGGGCGCTCAGCCGGCAGGAGAGGCCGATCGAAGAGGCATAATGCATAAGCCGGGGATCAGCCCGATCCCCCTCTACGTGCTGTCGATCCCGCTGCCGGTCCTGCTGCCACAACCCTCAATCTGGCTGCGGCTTAGACATGGAATGAACTCCGTATGCCTAAGCCAACCCATGAAACGAGTGTGCGGGTGCTTAACCGATCGGAGAGGTAGAATGCGCATGCCGGGGATCGACCCAGTCCCCCCTGCGTGCTGTCGATCCTACTGCTGGTCCTGCTACCGCAACCCTCGGTCTGATCCAATCTTAGACTGGGAGTGAACTCCGTATGCTTAAACTGGGGATGAACTTCGTATGCCTAAGTCAACCCACGAAACGAACGTGCCGGCGCTCAGCTGACCAGAGAGGTAGGATGTGCAAGCTGACGATCGAACGGGTGGTAGGTGGGTTCAAGCACATCTTCATATTTCTGCCTTGCCAATGCCATTTTTATTGCTTGTAAATTCATACAATGGTCCCCTAAGCCTTCATGTGATGTTTCGTGGCAAGACGACCCGTTTTCTATTTTTCATGATTTTTAAAACTTTTTACGGTTCGGGATTTTTTAAAATTGTTTTAGAAAGAGTTTTGTCTCCAAATTTGGTAGAGGTGATCCTTTTATTTTTGTTCATATGCACAAAAAAATTCAGCTAAAAACTCAAAGTGGAGAAGATTTTGTAACTATTTCAAAAAAGTGTCCCTATTTCAGACACTTTAATGGCTACTGGCAGCAAACCTATAAAATCTCAAATGCTCTTTAAGGGGGGATAAGTTCTCGAAGTTTGATGAGGGATAGGGGACCAATATAAGGGCCAAGTACCAGCACCCATTGCACATCATGTGCGCACACCCCCAGCCCCCCAATGCCGCTGGTTAGGCTCTCCGACGATGCTCCAGTGATGCTCCGACGATGGTGCCCCGGGCAAAAAAAATGTGGTACCAGCACATGCCCGAGCCCAGCATGTTCACCATGGCTCAAAATCTTAGACTGGGAATGAACTCCGTATGCCTAAGCCAACCCACGAAACGAGCGTACAGGCGCTCAACCGGCCGGAGAGGTAGAATGCGCAATCGGGGATCGGCCCGGTCCCCCCTTGCGTGCTGTCGATCCTGCCACCACAACCCTCATTCCAATCAGATCTTAGACTGGGAATGAACTCTGTATGTATAAGCCAACTCACGAAACAAGCGTACGGGCGCTGAGCCGATCGAAGAGGCATAATGCACAAGCCGGGGATCGGCCCGATCCCCCTTTGCGTGCTGCCAGTACCGCTGCCACAACCCTTTGTCTGACTGACGCTTAGACATGGAATGAACTCCCTATGCCTAAGCCAACCCATGAAACAGGCGTGCGGGCGCTCAGCCGAGCGGAGAGGCAAAATGCACAAGCTAGAGATCGGCCCGATCCCCCCTGCGTGCTGCCGATCCTATTGCCGCAACCCTCAGTCCAATGCGATCTTAGGTTGGGAATGAACTCTGTATGCTTAGATTGGGGATGAACTCCATATGCCTAAGTCAACCCACGAAACAAACATGCGGGCGCTCAGTCGACCAGAGAGGCTAGCCGAAAAGGCATAATGTGCAAGCCAGGGATCAGCCCGGTCCCCCTCTGCCTGCTGCCGATCCCGTTGCCGGTCCTGCTGCCACAACCCTCGATCCAGCTGGGGCTTAGTCATGGAATGAACTGCGTATGCCTAAGCCAACCCACGAAATGAGCGTGCGGTCGCTCAATCGACCAGAGAGGCAGAATGCGCAAGTCAGGGATCGGCTCGGTCCCCCCTTACGTGCTGTCGAATCTGCTACTGCAACCCTCGATCCAATCCGATCTTAGACTGGGAATGAACTCCGTATGCCTAAGTCAACCCACGAAATGAGCATGCGGAAGTTGAGTCGATCGGGGAGACATAATGCGCAAATCGGGGATTGACTCGATCCCCCTCTACGTGCTGCCGGTCCTACTGCCACAACCCTCGGTCCAGCTAGGGCTTAGACATAGATTGAACTCCCTATGCCTAAGCCAACGCACGAAATGGGTGTGCGGGCACTCAGCCGACCAAAAAGGTAGAATGCGCAAGTCGATGATCGGCCCGGTCCCCCCTACGTGTTACTGATCCTGCTGTCGCAAACCTCGGTCCGGTCCGATCTTAGATTGGGAATGAACTCTGTATGCTTAGACTGGGGATGAACTCTGTATGCCTAAGTCAACCCACGAAACGAGCGTGCGGGCGTTCAGCCGAGCAGAGAGGCAGATGCGCAATGCCGGGGATCGAACGGGTGGTAGGTGGGTTCAAGCACATCTTCATATTTCTGCCATGCCAATGCCATTTTTATGGCCTGTAAATTCATACAATGATCCCCTAAGACTTCATGTGAAGTTTCATGGCAAGACAACCCGTTTTCTATTTTTCACGATTTTTGAAACTTTTTACGGTTGGGGATTTTTTAAAATTTTTTTAGAAAGAGTTTTGTCCCCAAATTTGGTAGAGGTGATCCTTGTATTTTTATTGGATGCACAAAAAAATTCAGCTAAAAAATCGAAGTGGAGAAGATTTTGTGACCGTTTGAAAAAAGTGTCCCCATTTCAGACACTTTAATGGCTACTGGCAGCAAACCTATAAAATCTCAAATGCTCTTTAAGGGGGTGTAAGTTCTCGAGGTTTGATGAGGGATAGGGGGCCAATATAAGGGTCAAGTACCAGTACCCATCGCACATCATGTGCGCACACCCCCCGGCCCCCCAATGGCCAGAACCCCCAATGCCGCCGGTTAGGTTCTCCGACGATGCTCCAGTGATGCTCCGATGATGGTGCCTCGGGCAAAAAAAATGCGACACCAGCACATGCCCGAGCCTACCATGTGCATCGTGGCTCAAAATCTTAGACTGGGAATGAACTCCGTATGCTTAGACATGGAATGAACTCCGTATGCCTAAGCCAACCCACGAAACGAGCCTGCGGGCACTCAACTGGCCGAAGAGGTAGAATGCGCAAGTCGGGGATTGACCTGGTCCCCCCCTACGTGCTGTTGATCCTACTACCACAACCCTCAGTTCGGTCCGATCTTAGACTGGGAATTAACTCCGTATGCAT
The DNA here is from genome assembly GCF_002303985.1 of Durio zibethinus. Next base: position 31,619,026 of record NW_019167826.1, on the reverse strand, counting down.
AAGTCAACCCACGAAATGAGAGTACGGAAGTTGAGCCAGCCGAATAGGCATAATGCGCAAGCCGGGGATCGGCCCGGTCCCCCTCTGCGTGCTGTCGGTCCTGCTACCACAACCCTCGGTCTGGCTGGGGCTTAGACATGGAATGAACTCCCTATGCCTAAGCCAACCCACAAAACGAGCATGCGGGCGCTGAGCCGGTTGAAGGGGCATAATGCGTAAGCCGGGGATCGACCCGGTCCCCCTCTACGTGTTGCCGGTCCCACTACCACAACCCTCGGTTTGGCTGGGGCTTAGACATGGAATGAACTCCCTATCCCTACGCCAACCCACGAAACGAGCGTGCGGGAACTCAGCCGACCGAAGAGGCAAAATGCATAAGCTGGGGACTGGTTCGGTCCCTCCTGCGTGCTGTCGATCCTATTGTCGCAACCCTCGGTCTAGTTCGATCTTAGACTGGGAAATAACTCTGTGTGCTTAGACTGGGGATGAACTCCGTATGCCTAAGTAAACGCACGAAATGAGCGTACGGGCGTTCAGCCGACCGGAGAGGCAGAATGCGCAAGCCGGGGATCGACCCGTTCCCCCACTGCGTGCTGTCGATCCCGTTGCCACAACCCTCGGTCCGGTTGGGGCTTAGACATGGAATGAACTCCCTATGCCTAAGCCAACCCATGAAATGGGCGTGCGGGTGCTCAGCCGGTCGAAGAGGTAGAATGCGAAAGCTGAAGATCGGCCCGGCCCCCCCCGCGTGCTGCCGTAACCCTCGGTCCGGTTAGATCTGAGATTGGGAATGAACTCCATATGCTTAGACTGGGGATGAACTTCGTATGCCTAAGTCAACCAACAAAACGAGCGTGCGGGTGCTCAGCCAGCCAGACAGGCCGACCGGAGGGGCAGAATGCGCAAGCCAGGGATTGGCCCGGTCCCCTCTGCGTGCTGTCGATCCTACTGTTGGTCCTACTGCCGTAACCCTCGGTCTGGTCCAATATTAGACTAGGAATGAACTTCGTATGCTTAGACATGGAATGAACTCCGTATGCCTAAGCCAACCCACGAAACGAGTGTGCGGGCGCTCAACCGATCGAAAAGGCAGAATGCAGAAGCCGGGGACCAACCTCTTCCCCCCTACATGCTGTCGATCTTGCTGCCATCACCCTCGGTCTGGTCCAATCTTAAACTGGGAATGAACTCCGTATGCCTAAGTCAACGCACGAAACGAGCATTCGGGCACGAAGCCGACCGGAGAGGCATAATGCGCAAGTCAGGGATCAGCCCGGTCCCCCTCTACGTGCTATCGGTCCCGCTGCCACAACCCTCGGTCCGGTTGGGCCTTAGACATGGAATGAACTCCCTATGCCTAACCCAACCCACGAAATGGGCGTGCGGGCGCTGAGCCGACCGAAAATGCATAATGCACAAGCCGAGGATCGGCTCGGTCCCCCTCTGCATGCTGTCGGTCCCACTGCCACTTCCCTCGGTCCGACTGGGGAGTAGACATGGAATGAACTCCCTATGCCTAAGCCAACCCACGAAACGAGCGTGTGGGCATTCAGTCGGTCGGAGAGGTAGAATGCGCAAGCCAGAGATCAGCCCGGTCCCTCCTGCGTGTTGTCGATCCTGCTGTCGCAACCCTCAGTCCGGTCTGATCTTAGACTGGGAATGAACTCCATATGCTTAGACTGGGGATGAACTCCGTATGCCTAAGTCAACCCACGAAACGAGCACACGGGCGCTCAGTCGACTGAAGAGACAGAATGCACAAGACGGGGATCGGCCCGGTCCCCCTCTGTGTGCTGCAGGTCCCACTGCCATAACCCTCGGTCCGACTGGGGCTTAGACATGGAATGAACTCCCCATGCCTAAGCCAACCCACGAAACAGGCGTGTGGGCGCTCAGTCGATCGAAGATGTAGAATGCGCAAGTCAGCGATTAGCCCGGTCCCCCCTGTGTGCTGCCGATCCTGCTTCAGCAACCCTCGGTCTGGTTAGATCTTAGACTGGGAATGAACTCCGTATGCTTAGACTGAGGATGCACTCCGTATGCCTAAGTCAACCCACGAAACAAGAGTGCGAACACTCAGTCGGTTAAAGAGGCTGACCGAAGAGGCAAAATGCGCAAGTCGGGGATCGGCTCGATCCCTCCTGCTTCTGCCGATCCTACTTTTGGTCGTGCTACCGCAACCCTTGATCCGGTCTGATCTTAGATTGGGAATGAACTCCGTATGCTTAGACATGGAATGAACTCCGTATGCCTAAGCCAACCCATGAAACGAGCATGCGGGCGCTCAGCCAGTCGGAGAGGCAGAATGCGCAAGCTGGGGACTGACCTGGTCCCCCTTTACGTATTTTCGATCCTGCTACCGCAACCCTCAGTCCGATCCGATCTTAGACTGGGAATGAACTTCGTATGTCGAAGTCAACCCACGAAATGAGCGTTCGGGGGCTGAGCTGACCAGAGAGGCATAATGCATAAGCCGGGGATCGGCCCGGTCCCCCTCTGCGTGCTACCGGTCCCGCTGCCATAACCCTCGGTCCGGTTGGGGCTTAGACATGGAATGAACTCCCTATGCCTAAGCCAACCCACGAAACGGGCGTGCGGGCGCTCAGCCGGTCGGAGAGGCAGAATGCGTAAGTCGAGGATCGACTCGATCCCTCCATGTGTGCTATCGATCCTGCTGCTGGTCCTGCTATCGCAACTCTCGGTCTGGTCCGATCTTAGACTGGGAATGAACTTCGTATGCCTAAGCCAACCCACGAAACGAGCATGTGGGCGCTCAGTCGGACGAAGAGGCAGAATGCACAAGCCGGGGACCGACCCGATCCCACCTGTGTGCTATCGATCCTGCTACCGTGACCCTTGGTCCGGTTTGATCTTAGACTTGGAATGAACTTCGTATGCCTAAGGCAACCCATGAAACGAGCGTGCGGGCGCTGAGCCAGTCGGAGAGGCATAATGCGCAAGCCAGGGATCGGCACGGTCCCCCTCTGCGTGTTGCCTGTCCCGCTGCTACAACCCTAGGTCCGACAGGGGCTTAGACATGGACTGAACTCCCTATCCCTAACCAACCCATGAAACAGGCTTGAGGGCGCTCAACCGGTCGGAGAGGCAGAATGCGTAAGTCGGGGATCGGCTTGGTCCCCCCATGCGTGCTACTGATCCTGTTGCTGGTCCTGCTGCCGCAACCCTTGGTCCGGTCCGATCTTAGTCTGGGAAAGAACTTCGTATGCTTAGACATGGAATGAACTTCGTATGCCTAAGCCAACCCATGAAACGAGCATACGAGCGCTCAGTCGACCAAAAAGGCAGAATGCGCAAGCCGACGACCGACCCGGTCCCCCCTGCGTGCTGTCGATCTTGCTACCGTGACCCTCAATCCAATTCGATCTTAGACTGGGAATGAACTCCGTATGCCTAAGTCAACCCATGAACCGAGCATGCGGGCATTGAGCCAGCCGAAGAGGCATAATGCGCAAGCCGGGGATCGGCACGGTCCCCCTCTGTGTGCTGCCTGTCCCGCTGCCACAACCGTAGGTCCGACAGGGGCTTAGACATGGACTGAACTCCCTATGCTAAACCAACCCACGAAACGGCCGTACGGGTGCTCAGCTGGCCGGAGAGGCAGAATGCGCAAGCCGAGGATTCACCCGGTCTCCCCTGCATGCTGTCGATCCTGCTACCGTATCCCTCGGTTTGGTCAGACCTTAGACTGGGAATGAACTCCGTATGCCTAAGTCAACCCATGAAACGAGCGTGCGGGCGCTGAGCCGACCGGAGAGGCTTAATGCGCAAGTCGGGGATCGGCCCAATCCCCCTCTACGTTCTGCTGGTCCTACTGCCACAACCCTCGATCCGGCTGGGGCTTAGACATGGAATGAACTCCCTATGCCTAAGCCAACCCACGAAACGGCCGTGCAGGTGCTAAGTCGGTCGGAGAGACAGAATGCGCAAGCCGGGGATTGACCTGGTCCCCCTTGCGTGCTGCCGATCCTGCTGCTGCAACCCTCAGTCCGGTCCGATCTTAGACTGGGAATGAACTCCGTATGTTTAGACTAGGGATGAACTCTGTATGCCTAAGTCAACCCATGAAACAAGCGTGCGGACGCTCAGCCGACTGGAAAGGCAAGATGCACAAGCCGGGGATCGAATGGGTGGTAAATGGGTTCAAGCACATCTTTATATTTCTGCCATGCCAATGCCATTTTTATGGCTTGTGAATTCATACAATGGTCCCTTACGCCTTCATGTGAAGTTTCGTGGCAAGATGACCCGTTTTCTATTTTTCACGATTTTTGAATCTTTTTGCGGTTTAGGATTTTTTAAAATTTTTTTAGAAAGTTTTGTCCCCAAATTTGGTAGAGGTGATCCTTGTATTTTTGTTGGCATGCACAAAACAATTCAGCTAAAAACTCGAAGTGGAGAAGATTTTGTGACTGTTTGAAAAAAGTGTCCCTATTTCAGACACTTTAATGGCTACTAGCAGTAAACCTATAAAATCTCAAATGTTCTTTAAGGGGGTGTGAGTTCTCGAGGTTTGATGAGGGATAGGGTGCCAATATAATGGCCAAGTACCAGCACCCATCGCACGTCATGTGCGCACACCCCCGGCCCCCCCAATCGTCGGAACCCCCAATGCCGTCGGTTAGGCTCTCCGACGATACTCCGACGATGGTGGCCCGGGCGAAAAAAATGCGACACCAGCACATGCCCGAGCCCAGCATGGTCACCGTGGCTCCAAATCTTAGACTGGGAATGAACTCCGTATGCTTAGACATGGAATGAACTCCGTATGCTTAGACATGGAATGAACTCCATATGCCTAAGCCAACCCACGAAACGAGCGTACGGGCGCTCAGCCGGCTGGAAAGGCATAATGTGCAAGCCGGGGATCAACCCGGTCCCCTTCTGTGTGCTGTCGATCCTACTACCGGTCCTGCTGCCACAACCCTCTGTCCGACTGTATGCTTATACATGGAATGAACTCTGTATGCCTAAGCCAACCCACGAAACAACCGTGCGGGCACTCAACCGGTCGGAGAGGCAGAATGCGTAAGCCGGGGATCGGCCCTCTCCCCCCTGCGTGCTGTCGATCCTACTACTGCAATCCTTGGTCTGGTCTGATTTTAGACTGGGAATCAATTTTGTATGCCTAAGTCAACCCATGAAATGAGCGTGCGGGCATGCTGAGCCAGTTGAAGAGGCATAATGAGCAAGTCGGGGATCGACCCGGTCCCCTTCTGCATGCTGCCGATCTTGCTGCCACAACCTTCAGTCCGACTGGGGCTTAAACATGGAATGAACTCCCTATGCCTAAGCCAACGCACAAAACGGGCGTGCGGGTGCTCAGCTGACCGGAGAGGCAGAATGCGTAATCCGAGGATCGGTCCGATCCCCCTTGTGTGCTATCGATCCTGCTGTCGCAACCCTCGGTCCTGTCCGATCTTAGACTAGGAATGAACTCCATATGCTTAGACTAGGGATGAACTCCGTATGCCAAAGTCAACCCACGAAACGAGCGTGCGGGCGCTCAGCCGACCAGAGGGGCAGGATGCGTAAGCCGGGGATCGAACGGGTAGTAGGTGGGTTGAAGCACATCTTCCTATTTCTGCCATGCTAATGCCATTTTTATGGCGTGTAAATTCATACAATGGTCCCCTAAGCCTTCATGTGAAGTTTCGCGACAAGATGACCCGTTTTCTATTTTTCACGATTTTTGAAACTTTTTGCGGTTCGAGATTTTTTAAAATTTTTTTAGAAAGATTTTTGTCCCTAAATTTGGTAGAGGTGATCCTTGTATTTTTTTTGGCATGCACAAAAAAATTCAGCTAAAAACTCGAAGTGGAGAAGATTTTGTGACCATTTGAAAAACTATCCCCATTTCAGACACTTTAATTGCTACTGGCAGCAAACCTATAAAATCTCAAATGCTCTTTAAGGGGGTGTGAGTTCTCAAGGTTTGAGGAGGGATAAGGGGCCAATATAAGGGCCCAGTACCAGCACCCATCGCACATCATGTGCGCAAACCCCCCGGCCCCCCTAATCGTCGGAACTCCCAATGCCGTCAGTTAGGCTCTCCGACGATGCCCCGACGATGGTGCCCCAGGCAAAAAAATGGGGCACCAGCACATGCCCGAGCCCAGCATGTGCACCGTGGCTCAAAATCATAGACTGTGAATGAACTCCACATGCTTAGACATGCAATGAACTCCGTATGCCTAAGCCAACCTACGAAATGAGCGTGCGGGCGCTCAGTCGGTCAGAGAGGCAGAATGCGTAAGCCGAGAATCGACCTAGTTCCCCTCTACGTGCTGTTGATCCTGCTGTCGTAACCCTCAGTCTAGTTTGATCTTAGACTAGGAATGAACTCCGTATGCATAAGTTAACCCACAAAACGAGTGTGTGGGTGCTGAGATGGCCGAAGAGGCATAATGTGCAAGATGAGGATCGGCCCGGTCCCCCTCTGCATGCTTTCAATCCTGCTGCCACAACCCTCGGTCAGGTTGGGGCTTAGACATGGAATGAACTCCCTATGCCAAAGCCAACCCACGAAACGGGTGTGCGGGTGCTCAGTCGGCCCGAGAGGCAGAATGCGCAAGCCGGGGATCGACCCGGTCCCCCCTGTGTGTTGTCGATCCTGCTGTCGCAACCCTTGGTCCTGTCCAATCTTAGACTGGGAATGAACCCCGTATGCTTAGATTGGGGATGAACTCCATATGCCTAAGTCAACCCACGAAACAAGCGTGCGGACGCTCAGCCGACCAGGGAGGCACGATGCGCAAGCCGGGGATCGAACGGGTGGTAGGTGGGTTCAAGCACATCTTCATATTTTTGCTATGCCAATGCCATTTTTATGGCTTGGAAATTCATACAATGGTCCCCTAAGCCTTCATGTGAAGTTTTGTGGCAAGACGACCCGTTTTCTATTTTTCATGATTTTTGAAACTTTTTGCGGTTCGTGATTTTTTAAAATTTTTTTAGAAAGAGTATTGTCCCCAAATTTGGTATAGGTGATCCCTGTATTTTTGTTGGCATGCACAAAAACATTCAGCTAAAAACTCAAAGTGGAGAAGCTTTTGTGACCGTTTGAAAAAAGTGTCCCCATTTCAGACATATTAATGGCTATTGGCAGCAAACCTATAAAATCTCAAATGCTCTTTAAGGGGGTGTGAGTTCTCGAGGTTTGATGAGGGATAGGGGACCAATATAAGGGCCAAGTGTCATGCCCTGGGTGGGCGAACCAGGCACATCAGGCACACCAGCAGGCAAGCCAGAGATTGAGGCTCATAGACCAGGCGTGCTGGCGGGTATTTGTGCACAAAGCCTAGCGTGCTGCCGATCCTGCTGTCGCAACCCTCGGTCCGATCTGATCTTAGACTGGGAATGAACTCCATATGCTTAGATTGGATATGAACTTCGTATGCCTAAGTCAACCCACGAAATGAGCGTGCAGGCGTTCAGCCGGTCGAAGAGGCATAATTTGCAAGCTGGGGATCAGCCCGGTCCCCCTCTGCGTGCTGTCGATCCTACTGCCACAACCCTCAGTTCGGCTGGGGCTTAGACATGGAATGCACTCTGTATGCCTAAGCCAACCCATGAAACGAGCATGCGGGCGCTCAGCCGGTCGGAGCGATAGAATGTGCAAGCCGAGCATCAGCTCGGTCCCCCTACGTGCTGTCGATCCTACTACCGCAACCCTCAATCCGATCTGATCTTAGACTGGGAATGAACTCCGTATGCTTAGACATGGAATGAACTCCGTATGCCTAAGCCAACCCACGAAACAAGCATGCGGGCGCTCAGTCGGCTGGAGAGGCAGATGCGCAAGCCGAGGATCGATCCGGTCCCCTCCTGTGTGCTGTCGATCTTGCTGCGGCAACCCCCGGTCCGATCCGATCTTAGACTAGGAATGAACTCCGTATGCCTAAGTCAACCCACGCAACGAGCGTGCGGGCATTGAGCCGGTCGGAGAGGCATAATGCGCAAGCCGAGGATCGACCCGGTCCCCCTCTACGTGCTGCCAGTCCCGCTACCACAACCCTCGGTCCGGCTGGGGCTTGGACATGGAATGAACTCCCTATGCCTAAGCCAACCCATGAAACGGGCGTGCGGGCACTCAGTCGGTCAGAGAGGCAAAATGCACAAGTCAGGGATTGGCCCGGTCCCCCCTGCGTGCTGTCGATCCTACTGTCGGAACCCTCGGTCCGATCTGATCTTTGACTGGGAATGAACTCCGTATGCTTAGATTGGGGATGAACTCCGTATGCCTAAGTCAACCCATGAAACGAGCGTGCGGGCGCTCAGCCGACCAGAGAGGCAGGATGCGCAAGCCGGGGATCGAAAGGGTGGTAGGTGGGTTCAAACACATCTTCATATTTCTGCCATGCCAATGCCATTTTTATGGCTTGTAAATTCATACAATGGTCCTCTAAGCCTTCATGTGAAGTTTCGTGGCAAGACGACCCGTTTTCTATTTTTCATGATTTTCGAAACATTTTACGGTTCTGGATTTTTTAAAATTTTTTTAGAAAGAGTTTTGTTCCGAAATTTGGTAGAGGTGACCCTTGTATTTTTGTTGGCATGCACAAAAATGTTCAGCTAAAAACTCGAAGTGGAGAAGATTTTGTGACCGTTTGAAAAAAGTGTCCCCATTTCAAACACTTTAATGGCTACTGGCAGTAAACCTATAAAATCTCAAATGCTCTTTAAGGGGGTGTGAGTTCTCACTGTTTGATGAGGGATAGGGGGCCAATATAAGGGCCAAGTGTCACGCCCTGGGCGGGCGCGCCAAGCACATCAAGCACACCAGTAGGCGAGCCAGAGGTTGAGGCTTGCAAACCAGGCGTGCTGGCAGGTATCTGCACGCAAAACCTAACAAACGAGTTCAGAACGCCCGCCCAACTTGCAGGCCAGCCCGTGAGACCAAGGCCTGGCATACAAGCTGCCTGCACCACATCCAGAAAGGCCCAAGGTGCTGGACACGCAAGGGAAGCTTCTGGAAGCAGGCAGGATCAACAGCAGCATCCTGGCAGATTTGGTTGACCCTAAAAATCAAGAGTTAGCATCCTAATTGATTGTAATCTGTATAATCCCATGATTTTAGCCTTTATTCTAGGGATATTACCATTAAGTGTAAGCTGGAGCCTCAACTATAAATAGAGGGCTTCTCCTCCCTCATTTGTACACCATCAAACACTTTTGTTTCAGTGAATACAAGAGCATTTCTAGAATTCTACCTTCTTATCCTATTTCTCTTTAACTTGCGTAATCAGCCCTTCCTGTTGTTCTAGTGCCCGTACGCTTGTGTTTTAGGCTAACTTAGGCATAAAGGAGGAGATTCCAAGCCTAAGGCCACACGATTTCTGAGTCTAAGGTTGGAGCCTGTGACAGTTGGTATCAGAGCAAGTTCGATTCTGCGTGTTTATGTTGTGCAGGTTAGAGGAGATGGCATCCCAAAGTGACGCTGCTAACCAACAACCAGAGGCCCAGGAGCATGGGCGTGGAAGAAGGAGGAAAGCCAGTTCTAGAGATATCTGGTCTACCATGGATGGTAGGCTAGCCAAGGTGGAAGTGACCATGGGCGACATGGGGGAGAAGCTTGAAGGGGTAGAGACTCACATTGCATCGCTAGACTCCATGGGGGGGGAGATCCAAATTGAGCTACAAGCTGCTCTCAATAAAAGCTTGGATGTGTTCACCCAAAAGAATCAAACCTTGGAGGCTGAAGTGCTGACCTTGCGCGATGGCATGGAGGCAATGCACCAGCGGATGGAGGAGCTTACTAGTGAGCTCGTTACTTGCAAGATTGCCATTGGGAATGGCATGTTTGTTGGAGTGTCCAAGTCCAGATTGGATGTCCCTAAGCCTAAGGTGTTCAAGGGGACTAGGGCAGCCAAGGAAGTAGATAACTACCTTTGGGGTATGAAGCAGTACTTCCAGGCCATGGGCATGCAAGACGAGGCGATAAAGGTAAGCACTGCTGCAATGTATCTCACTGATGTAGCCTTATTGTGGTAGAGGCACAGGTGTGATGATGTCAGGCGTGGGAGCACCAAGATTGGAACTTGGGCAGAGTTTCAAAAAGAGTTCAGAGAACAATTTTACCCAGAGTATGCCGATGACGAGGGACGGCAAAGTTGCACATGCTGAGCCAACAAGGGGACATAAGGGAATATGTCCAGAAATTCTCTGAACTGATGCTACAGATCTCAGATCTAGGGGAGAAGGATGCCTTATTTGCTTTCATGGATGGGCTGAAGCCGTGGGTGAAGCATGAGCTACAAAGGAGAGGAGTTCATGACTTGGCTAAAGGCATGACCACTACCGAGGCCTTGATAGAGTTCAAGCCTCTGAACAAGTTCGAGTCTACCAAGCCCAAGGGTAAGGGCAGGGACAATAGGGATCGAAAGAAGCAGTCCAAGGGGAAGGACCGTGATCGAGAGTCCAAGGATGGAGACCGAGACCGTTCAACCAAGGATGGCGAGAGAAAGCCACCAGCAGATAAGTGGAAAGCAAAGGGGGACCGAGAGCCACTAGCATGCTACCTATGTGGAGGGAGCCACATAGTACGCAATTGCCCGCAGAAGGGCAAGCTGGTTGCTGTAGACAAGGAGTCTGACGAGGAGCCAGAGTCAGGGGCAGTAAAGCTTGGGTCATTGGTGCTCAATACTATCCAAAGTAAGGGGAGTCACAAGGCAAAGGGCTTGATGTTTGCAGATCTGATGGTTACGGGTCAGAAGGTAAGTGCACTGGTGGACACAGGTGCCTCACATCTTTTTATTTCAGGTGATAGAGCCTAAAAGCTCAGACTAAAGGTGCAGAAAGGGATTGGTACCATCAAAATGGTGAACTCCAATGAAGTTTCAGCCATTGGAGTAGCGCGGGGACTGGAGTTGCAGCTTGGAGACTAGAAAGGCAAGGAGACCATTGAGTTAATACCCCTTGACGACTATGAGTTTGTGATTGGGTTGGATTTCCTTGTTTGGATTAATGCTCTCCTTGTGCCTTTTGTCATTTGCGTTTGCATCTTGGATGCACGGTGCCAATGCCTAGTGCCATTGAAGAGAGGGTTTGGAGTTGGGTCACGGGTGGTGTCAACCATCCAATTTGCCAAGGCGGTAAGCAGACAAGAAGACACCTTCTTGGCAGCCCTAAAATATGATGAGCCAAGGGAGAAGGAGACCGAGTCACCCTTGGAGGTGCTAAAGGTGCTGAAGACCTTTAGTGATGTGATGCCTGTAAAGCTACCTAGCAAGCTACCACCTAAGAAGGAGGTAGACCACAAGATCGAGCTGGTGTCCGAGGCCAAGCCATCAGCTAGAGCCCCTTATCGAATGTCTCCACCAGAGTTGGAGGAGTTAGGAAGTAGCTCAAAGAGTTAGTTGATGCTGGCTTCATCAAGCCATCGAAGGCACCCTATGGTGCATCAGTTCTATTTCAGCACAAGCATGATGGGTCGTTAGGGCTGTGCATAGACTATCGGACTTTGAAGAAGCTGACCATCAGGAACAAGTACCCCATCCCACTCATTGCAGACTTGTTCGATCAACTTGGGAGTGCAAGGTGGTTCACTAAGCTGGATTTGAGGTTAGGCTACTATCAAGTCAGGATCGCGGAGGGAGATGAGCAAAAGATAGCATGTGTCACTCGGTATGGTTCGTATGAGTTCTTGGTGATAGCTTTCGGACTCACGAATGCCCCAGTAACATTCTGCAGCCTTATGAACAAGGTACTTTAGTCATTCCTTGATCGGTTTGTTATGGTTTATTTGGATGACATTGTGATCTACAGCCAGACTTTGGGAGAGCATATAGACCACTTGAGACAGGTGTTCGAGGTGTTGCGGGCACACAAGCTATTTATCAGGAGGGAGAAGTGCTCATTCACCCAGCAGGAGATCCTGTTCTTTGGCCACATAGTGGGAGGTGGTAGGATACGCATAGATAAAGGCAAGATACACGCCATCCTGGAGTGGCAACCACCAGCCAAGGTCACTGAGTTGAGATCGTTCCTTGGGCTGGTCAACTACTACAGGCACTTTATCAAAGGTCACTCAGCAATAGCCATGCCATTGACTGACTTGCTCAAAAAAGGGAAAGCACGGGAGTGGAGCGCAGGGTGCCAGGAAGCCTTTGACAGGTTGAAGCGGGCTGTGATCGAGGAGCCAATCTTGGCCTTGCCAGACCATGCCAAGCCATATGAGATGCATACGAATGCATCAGACTTTGCCATAGGGGGTGTGTTGATACAGGAGGGACGTCCAGTCGCATTCAAGAGCAGAAAGCTGAACGAGACTGAGCGTAAGTACACGGTCCAACAGAAAGAGATGACTGCAGTGGTGCACCGCTTGCGCACTTGGTGCCATTACCTGTTGGGGTCAAGGTTCATGGTTAGGATGGACAATGTGACGGCCAACTACTTCTAGACGCAGAAAAAGCTGTCCCCCAAGTAGGCGAGATGGCAAGATTTTCTTACAGAATATGTTTTCCAGATGGAGTACAAGTCAGGGCGGGCGAACCTAGTGGCAGACGCTCTGAGCAGGAAGGCTAACCTTGCTGCCATTAGCCAACCAGAGGGGTCACTAGTGCAGTGCATCAAAGAGGGACTTGCGCATGATCCTATAGCCAAGGCTTTGATGGAGTACGCCCAGCAAGGTAGGACTAGGTGGTTTTGTTTGCAGGATGGCTTGCTATACACCAAGGGTAGTAGACTGTTTGTGCCACAGCACAGGAAGCTCCGCAAGGAAGTTTTGCAAGAATGCCATGATTCAAGGTGGGCTGGACACCCCGAAGTGAGCCGTACCTTGGCATTAATCGAGGATCGATACTACTGGCCACACATGAGGGATGACGTGGAAGCCTATGTGAAGACTTGCTTGTGTGCCAACAGGACAAGGTGGAGCTCAACAAACCAGGCGATCTCTTGGAGCCATTTCCAGTGCCAGAACGACCATGGGAGAGTGTTTCTCTGGACTTTGTAGTCGGTCTACCCAAAGTAGAAGGGTTTGGAAGCATCATGGTAGTGGTGGACAGGTTTTCCAAGTATGGAACCTTCATTCCAACAACCAAGGAGTGCCCAGCCGAAGAGGCAGCTCGATTGTTCCTGAAGAACATGGTTAAGTACTGGGGAGTGCCAAGGACCATTGTTAGTGATCGGGATAGGCGTTTCCCGAGCAGGTTCTAGACTGAGTTGTTCAAGCTGTTGGGGTCAGACTTGAACTTTTCCACCAGCATACATCCACAGACCGATGGGCAGACAGAATGAGTGAATGGACTATTGGAGGTCTACCTTAGGCACTATGTGAGTGCCACACAAAGGGACTGGCCAAAGCTGCTAGATATTGCATAGTTTTCTTACAACTTGCAAAGGAACGAGGCAACGAACCAGAGCCCATTTGAGGTTGTGACAGGGCAGCAACCACTAACACCAGTTTGATTGTTGTAGGTTATACGAGGTCGAATCTAGCAGCATACAAGTTTGCCAAGGCATGGTAGGAGCAAACTGACTTGGCCAGAGTTTGTCTACATAAGGCGGCCAAGAGGTCGAAGAAGTGGGCAGACCAGAATAGGTGGGACATGCTGTTCCAGGTTGGAGACTTGGTGTTGGTGAAGCTGCATCCCATTGTGCACCATAGGGGGCTGCACAAAGGCCTAGTCCAGAGGTATGAGAGACCTTTTCGAGTAATCAAAAGGGTAGGCAAGGTTGCCTACAAACTGGATATGCCACCCAAGCAGAGGGTACACCTGGTGTTCCATGTGAGCATGCTCAAGCTGTTCCATGAGGATGAGGGAGATCCAGGACGGACAGAGTCAAAGCGTGCACCATTGGGAGTAAAGGCTTCGTATAAGAAGTAGGTCCACAGCATCATAGCTGACTGGGAGGTGAGACCGAAGAACTATCAGCCAAGATAAGAGTACTTGGTACGTTGAAAGGGACTTCTAGACAGTGAGGCGAGCTGGGAACCATCAGATGACTTATTGTAGTTCGGGGACCAGATCAGGCAGTACCATGTAAAAGACACAACGAGGGCATTGTGCAATCAGGTGGGGTAAAATGTCATGCACTGGTCGGGCGCGCCAGGCACATCAGGCGCACCAGCAGGCGAGCCAGAAGTTGAGGCCCGCAGACCAGGTGTGCTGCTGGGTATCTGCGTGCAAAGCCTAGTAAACAGTTCAGAACGCTCGCCCAACTTGCAGGCTAGCCTGTGAGACCAAGGCCTGGCATACAAGCTACCCACACCACATCCAGAAGGGCCCAAGGTGCTGGACACGCAATGAAAGCTTCTGGAAGCAGGCAGGATCAGCAGCAGCATCCTGGCAGATTTGGTTGACTATGAAAATCAGGAGTTAGCATCCTGATTGATTGTAACCTGTATAATCCCATGATTTTAGCCTTTATTCTAGGGATATTGCCATTAAGTGTAAGCTGGAGCCTCAACTATAAATAGAGAGCTGCTCCATTCGCATTTGTACACCATCAAACACTTTCGTTTCAGTGAATACAAGAGCATTTCCAAAATTTTGCCTTCTTATCCAGTTTCTCTTTAACTCGTGTAATCAGCCCTTCCCGTTGTTCTAGTGCTCGTACACTTGCGTTTTAGGCTAACCTAGGCATAAAGGAGGAGATTCCAAGCCTAAGGCCGCACGGTTTCTAAGTCTAAGGTCGGGGCCCGTAACACAAGTACCAGTACCCATCGCACATCATGTCCGCACACCCCCCCGACCCTCCAATCATCGGAACCCCCAATGCCATCGGTTAGACTCTCCGGCGATGCTCCGACGATGGTGCCCCGGGTAAAAAAAATGCTACACCAGCACATGCCCGAGCCTATCATGTGCACCGTGGCTCAAAATCTTAGACTGGGAATGAACTTCGTATGCTTAGACATGGAATGAACTCCATATGCCTAAGCCAACCCACGAAACGAGCGTGCAGGCACTCAGCCAGTCGGAGAGGCAGAATGCACAAGCCAGGGATCGGCCCGATCCCTCCCTGCGTGCTTTCGATCATGCTATCACAACCCTCAGTCCGACCCGATCTTAGACTGGGAATGAACTCCGTATGTATAAGTCCACCCATGAAAGGAGCGTGCGGGTGCTGAGCTAGCTGAAGAGGCATAATGCGCAAATCAAGGATTAGCCCGCTCCCCTTCTATACGCTGTCGATCTCACTGCCACAACCCTCGGTCTGGCTGGGCTTAGACATGGAATGAACTCCCTATGCCTAAGCCAACCCATGAAATGGGCATGCGGGCGCTCAGTCGGCCGAAGGGCAGAATGCGCAAGCTGGGGATTGGCTTGGTCCCCCCTGCGTGCTACCACAACCCTCGATCCGGTCTGATCTTAGACTGGGAATGAACTCCATATGCTTAGACTGGGGATGAACTCCGTATGCCTAAGTCAACCCACGAAACGAGCGTGCGGGCGCCCAACCAGTCGGTGAGGCCAGTCGAAGAGGCATAATCCGTAAGTCGGGGATCAGCCCGGTCACCCTTTACGTGTTGCCGATCCCATTGCCAGTCCTGCTACCACAACCCTCGATCCAGCTGGGGCTTAGACTTGGAATGAACTCCGCATGCCTAAGCTAACCCATGAAATGGGCGTGCGAGCGATCAGTCGACCGGAGAGGCAGAATGCGCAAGCCAGGGATCGGTCCGATCCCCCTTCCATGCTGTTGATCCTACTGCCGTAACCCTCAATCGGGTTCGATCTTAGAATGGGAATGAACTCCGTATGCTTAGACATGGAATGAACTCCGTATGCCTAAGCCAACCCACGAAATGAGCGTGCGGGCGCTTAGTCGGTCGGAGAGGCAAAATGTATAAGCTGGGGACCGACCTGGTCCCCCCTGCCTCCTGTCAATCCTGCTATCGCAACCCTCGATCCGATCTAATCTTAGACTGGGAATGAACTTCGTATGCCTAAGTCAACCCACGAAATGAGCGTGCGGCTGCTGAACCGACTGGAGAGGCATAATGTGCAAGCCGAGGATCGGCCTGGTCACCCTCTGCGTGCTACCAGTCCCGCTGCCACAACCGTCGGTCCAGTTGGGGCTTAGCCATGGAATGAACTCCCTATGCCTAAGCCAACCCACGAAACGGACATGCGGGGCACTCAACCGGATGGAGAGGCAGAATGCGTAAGTCGAGGATCGACCCGATCCCCCCTGTGTGCTGCCGATCTTGCTGCCGCATTCCTTGATCCGGTCTGATCTTAGACTGGGAATGAACTCTGTATGCTTAGACTGGGGATGAACTCTGTATGCCTAAGTCAACCCACGAAACGAGCGTGCGGGCGCTCAGCCGACCAGAGGGGCAAGATGCGTAAGTCGGGGATCGAACAGGTGGTAGGTGGGTTCAAGCACATCTTCATATTTCTACCATGCCAATGCCATTTTTATGGCTTGTAAATTCAGACAATGGGCCCGTAAGCCTTCATGTGAAGTTTCGTGGCAAGATGACCCGTTTTCAATTTTTCATGATTTTTAAAACTTTTTACGGTTCAAGATTTTTTAAATTATTTTAGAAAGAGTTTTCTCCCCAAATTTGTTAGAGGTGATCCTTGTATTTTTGTTGGCATGCACAAAAAAATTCAGCTAAAACCTCAAAGTGGAGAAGATTTTGTGACCGTTTGAAAAAAGTGTCCCCATTTCAGACACTTTAATGGCTACGGGCAGCAAACCTATAAAATCTCAAATGCCCTTTAAGGGGGTGTGAGTTTTCAAGGTTTGATAAGGGATAGAGGGCCAATATAAGGGCCAAGTATGAGCACCCATCGCACATCATGTGCGCACACCCCCCGGCCCCCCCAATCGTCGGAACCATCGATGCCACCGGTTAGGCTCTCTGACGATGCTCTAACGATGATGCCCCGGCGAAAAAAATGTGGCACCAGCACATGCCTGAGCCCAGCATGTGCACCGTGGCTCAAAATCTTAGACTGGGAATGAACTCCATATGCTTAGACATGGAATGAACTCCCTATGCCTAAGCCAACCCACGAAACGGGCGTGCAGGGCACTCAGCCGACTGGAGAGGCAGAATGCACAAGTCAGGGATCGGCCCGATCCCCCCTGCATGCTGCCGATCCTGCTGCCGTAACCCTCGGTCCAGTCTGATCTTAGACTGGGAATGAACTCCATATGCTTAGATTGGGGATGAACTTCGTATGCCTAAGTCAGCCTAGGAAATGAGCGTCCGAGTGCTCAGTCGGCCGATGAGGCCAGTCGGAGAGGCATAATGCGCAAGTCGAGGATTAGCCCGGTCCCCCTCTACGTGCTGTTAATATCACTGTCAGTCCTGCTGCCACAACCCTCGGTTCGGCTGGGGCTTAGACATGGAATGAACTCCATATGCCTAAAGCAACCCACAAAACGAGCGTGCGGGCGCTCAGCCAGCCAGAGAGGCAGAATGCGCAAGTCGGGGATCAGCTCGATCCCTCCTGCGTACTGTCGATCCTGTTGCCGCAACCTTCAGTCTAGTCCGATCTTGGACTGGGAATGAACTCGATATGCTTAGACATGGAATGAACTCCCTATGCCTAAGCCAACCCACGAAACGGGCGTGCAGGGCACTCAGCCGACCGGAGAGACAGAATACGCAAGCCGAGGATCAGCCTGGTCCCCTCTGCATGCTACCGATCCTGGTGCCGCAACCCTCGGTCCGGTCCGATCTTAGACTAGGAATGAACTCCATATGCTTAGATTGGGGATGAACTTCGTATGCCTAAGTCAACCTACGAAACGAGCGTGCGGGCGCTCAGCCAGTCGGAGAGGCATAATACATAAGCCGGGGATTAGCTCGATCCCCCTCTACGTGCTGTCGATACCGCTGTCGGTCCTGCTGCCACAACCTTCGGTCCGACTGGGGCTTAGACATGGAATGAACTCCGTATGCCTAAACCAACCCACAAAATCAGCGTACGGGTGCTCAGCCAGCCAGAGAGGCAGAATGCGCAAGCTGAAGATCGGCCCAGTCCCCCCATGCGTGCTACCGATCCTGCTGCTGGTCCTGCTGCTGCAACCCTCTGTCCGGTCTGATCTTAGACTAGGAATGAACTCCGTATGCTTAGACATGCAATGAACTCTGTATGCCTAAGCCAACCCATGAAACGAGCGTGCCGGTGCTCAGCCAACCGGAGAGGCAGAATGCGCAAGCCAGGGATCGACCCGATCCCTCCCTGCTTGCTATCGATCCTGCTGCTGCAACCCTTAGTCTGGTCTGATCTTAGACTAGGAATGAACTCCATATGCCTAAGTCAACCCACGAAACAAACGTGCGGGCGTTGAGCTGGCCGAAGAGGCATAATGCACAAGCTGAGGATCAGCCCGGTCCCTTTCTACATGCTGCCGGTCCCACTGCCACAAACCTCAGTCCGACTGGGGCTTAGACATGGAATGAACTCCCTATGCCTGAGCCAACCCATGAAACATGTGTGCCGACGCTCGGCCGTTCGGAGAGGCAGAATGCGCAAGCCGGGGATTGGCCCGGTCCCTCCTGCGTGCTATCGATCCTGCTATCGTAACCCTCGGTCCGGTCCGATCTTAGACTGGGAATGAACTTTGTATGCTTAGACTGGGGATGAACTCCGTATGCCTAAGTCAACCCACGAAATGAGCGTGCGAGCACTCAGCCGACCAGAGAGGCAGGATGCATAAGCCGGGGATCGAACGGGTGGTAGGTGGGTTCAAGCACATCTTCATATTTCTGCCATTCCAATGCCATTTTTATGGCTTGTAAATTCATACAATTTTCCCCTAAGCCTTCATGTGAAGTTTCGTGGCAAGACGACCCGTTTTCTATTTTTCACGATTTTCAAAAGTTTTTACGGTTCGGGATTTTTTAAAATTTTTTTAGAAAGAGTTTTATCCCCAAATTTGGTAGAGGTGATCCTTGTATTTTTGTTGGCATGCACAAAAACATTCAGCTAAAAACTCGATGTGGAGAAGATTGTGTGACCGTTTGAAAAAAGTGTCCCCATTTTAGACACTTTAATGGCTACTGGTAGCAAACCTATAAAATCTCAAATGCTTTTTAAGGGGGTGTGAGTTCTCGAGGTTTGAAGAGGGATAGGGACCATATAAGGGCCAAGCGTCATGCCTGCGGCGATCCCTGGCGGGTGCCAGGCCACATTGGCACACCAGCAGGTGAGCCAGAGGTTGAGGCCCGCAGACCAGGCGTGTTAGCGGGGTATCTGCGCACAAACCTTAGCAAACGAGTTCAGAACGCTCCGGCCCAACTTGCGGCCAGCCCGTGAGACAAGGCCTGCATACAAGCTGCCCGCCACCCACATCCAAAAGCCCAAGGTGCTGGACACGCATGGGAAGCTTCTGGAAGCAGGCAGGATCAGCTGCAGCATCCTGGCAGATTTGGTTGACCCTGAAAATTAGGGGTTAGCATCCTGATTGATTGTAATCTGTATAATCCCATGATTTTAGCTTTTATTCTAGGGATACTGCCATTAAGTGTAAGCTAGAGCCTCAACTATAAATAGAGGGCTGCTCCTCCCTCATTTGTACACCATTAAACACTTCTGTTTCAGTGAATACAAGAGCGTTTCCAAAATTCTGCCTTCTTATCATGTTTCTCTTTAACTTGCATAATCAGCCATTCCTGTTGTTCTAGTGCCCATACACTTGTGTTTTAGGCTGACTTAGGCATAAAGGAAGAGATTCCAAGCCTAAGGCCGCACGATTTTTGAGTCTAAGGTCGGAGCCCGTGATAGTTGGTATCAAAGCAAGTTTGATTCTGTGTGTTTGTGTTTTTCAGGTTAAAGAAGATGGCATCCCAAAGTGACGCTGCTAACCAACAACCAGAGGCCCAGGAGCATTGGCGTGGAAGAGGGAGGAAAGCCAGTTCTAGAGATATTTGGTCTACCATGGACGGTAGGCTGGCCAAGATGGAGGTGACCATGGGTGACATGGGGGAGAAGCTTGAGGGGGTAGAGACTCACATTGCATCGCTAGACTCCATGGGGGAGGAGATCCAAAGTGAGCTGCAAGCTGCTCTCAACAAAGGCTTGGATGTGTTCACCTAAAAGAATCAGACCTTGGAGGCTGAAGTGCTGACCTTGCGTGATGGCATGGAGGCCATGCGCCAGCGGATGGAGGAGCTTACCAGTGAGCTCGTTGCTTGCAAGACTGCCATTGGGAATGGCATGTTTGCTGGAGTGTCCAAGTCCAGATTGGATGTCCCCAAGCCTAAGGAGTTTAAAGGGACTAGGGCAGCCAAGGAAGTAGATAACTACCTTTGGGGTATGGAGCGATACTTCCAGGCCATGGGCATGCAAGACGAGATGATAAAGGTAAGCACCGCTACTATGTATCTCACTGATGTAGCCTTATTGTGGTAGAGGCATAGGTGTGATGATGTCAGGCACGGCAGTGCCAAGATTGGAACCATGGCAGAGTTCCAAAAGGTGTTAAGAGAACAATTTTACCCGGAGTATGCCGATGATGAGGCACGGGCAAAGTTGCACAAGCTAAGCCAGCAAGGGGACATAAGGGAGTATGTCCAGAAATTCTCTGAACTGATGCTACAGGTCTCGGATCTAGGTGAAAAGGATGCCTTATTTGCTTTCATGGATGGGCTGAAGCCCTGGGTGAAGCATGAGCTACAAAGCAGAGGAGTTCATGACTTGGCGAAAGCCATGACTACTGCTGAGGCCTTGATAAAGTTCAAGCCTCTGAACAAGTTCGAGTCTACCAAGCCCAAGGGTAAGGGCAGGGACGATAGGGACCGAAAGAAGCTGTCCAAGGGGAAAGACCATGATTGGGAGTCCAAAGATGAAGACTGAGACCGTTCAACCAAGGATGGCGAGAGGAAGCCACCAGTAGGCAAGTGGAAAGCAAAGAGGGACCAAGAGCCACTAGCATGCTACCTATGTGGAGTGAGCCACATAGTGTGTAATTACCCGAGAAGGGCAAGCTGGCTGCTATAGACAAGAAGTCTGACGAGGAGCCAGAGTCAAGGGTAGCAAAGCTTGGGTCGTTGGTGCTCAATGCTATCCAAAGTAAGGGGAGCCGTAAGCCAAAAGGCTTGATGTTTACGGATCTGA
Source organism: Durio zibethinus (assembly GCF_002303985.1). The sequence continues at coordinate 31,597,979 of NW_019167826.1, read as the reverse complement.
TGGTTGTGGGTCAGAAGGTGAGCGCACTGGTGGACACAGGTGCCTCACATCTTTTTATTTCAGGTGATAGAGCCCGGAAGCTCGGACTAAAGGTGCAGAAAGGGATTGGTACCATCAAAACGATGAACTCCAAAGAAGTTCCAGCCATTGGAGTAGCGCGGGGAGTGGAGTTACAGCTTGGAGACTGGAAAGGCAACGAGACCATTGAGGTAATACCCTTTAACGACTATGAGTTTGTGATTGGGTTAGATTTCCTTGTTCGGATTAACTCTCTCTTTGTGCCTTTTGCTGATTGTGTTTGCATCTTGATGCACGATGCCAATGCCTAGTGCCATTGAAGAGAGGGTCTGGAGTTGGGTCGCGGGTGGTGTCAGCCATCCAATTTGCCAAGGTAGTAAGCAGATAAGAAGACACCTTCTTGGCAGCCCTAAAATATGATGAGCCAAGGGAAAAAGAGATCGAGTCACCCTTGAAGGTGCTAAAGGTGCTGAAGACCTTTAGTGATGTGATGCCCGCAAAGCTACCTAGTAAGCTACCACCTAAGAGGGAGGTAGACCACAAGATCGAGCTGGTGTCTGAGGCCAAGCCACCAGCTAGAGCCTCTTATCGAATGTCTCCACTAGAGTTGGAGGAGTTGAGGAAGCAGCTCAAAGAGTTAGTTGATGTTGGCTTTATCAGGCCATCGAAGGCACCCTATGGTGCACCGGTTCTATTTCAGCGCAAGCATGATGGGTTGTTGCAACTGTGCATAGACTATCGGGCTTTGAACAAGCTGACCATCAAGAACAAGTACCCCATCCCACTCATTGCGGACTTGTTCGATCAACTTGGGAGTGCAAAGTGGTTCACCAAGCTGGATTTGAGGTCAGGCTACTATCAAGTCAGGATCGCAGAGGGAGATGAGCCAACGACAGCATGTGTCACTTGGTATGGTTCGTATGAGTTCTTGGTGATGCCTTTTAGACTCACGAATGCCCCAGCAACATTCTGCACCCTTATGAACAAGGTACTTCAGTCATTCCTTGATCTATTTATTGTGGTTTATTTGGATGACATTGTGATCTACAGCCAAACTTTGAGAGAGCATATAGACGACTTGAGACAAGTGTTCGAGGTGTTGCGGGCACACAAGCTGTTTGTCGAAAGGGAAAAGTGCTCATTCGCCCAGCATGGATGAAGGCAAGATACACGCCATCCTAGAGTGGCAACCACCAGCCAAGGTCACTGAGTTGAGATCGTTCCTTAGGTTGGTCAACTACTACAGGCGCTTCATCAAAGGTCACTCAGCAATAGCCACGCCATTGACTGACTTGCTCAAGAAAAGGAAAGCATAGGAGTGGAGCGCAAGGTGCCAGGAAGCCTTTGACAGGTTGAAACGGGTTGTGACCGAGGAGCCAGTCTTGGCCTTGCCAGACCATGCCAAGCCGTATAAGGTGCATACAGATGCATCAAACTTTGCCATAGGGGGCGCGTTGATGCAGGAGGGACGTCCAGTCATGTTCGAGAGCAGGAAGCTGAATGAGACTGAGCGCAAGTACACGGTCCAAGAGAAGAAGATGACTGTAGTGGTGCACTACTTGCGCACTTGGTGCCATTACCTATTGGAGTCGAGGTTCGTGGTTAGGACGGACAATGTGGCGACTAGCTACTTCCAGACTAAGAAGAAGCTATCCCCTGAGCAGGCGAGATGGCAAGATTTTCTTACAGAATTTGATTTCCAGATGGAGTACAAGCTAGGGCGGGTGAACCTGGTGGCAGACGCCCTGAGCAGGAAGGCTAACCTTGCTACCATTAGCCAACCAGAGGGGTCACTGGTGCCTCACAGCAAGGAGGGACTTGTGCATGATCCTACAACTAAGGCTTTGATGGAGTACGCCCAGCAAGGTAAGACTAGGCAGTTTTGGTTACGGGATGGCTTGCTGTACACCAGGGGAAGTAGACTGTTTGTGCCACAGCACAGAAAGCTTCACAAAGAAGTTTTGCAAGAATGCCATGATTCGAGGTGGGCTGGACACCCCAGAGTGAGTCGTACCTTAGCGTTGATCGAGGACCAGTACTACTGGCCGGACATGAAGGATGATGTGGAGGCCTATGTGAAGACTTGTCTTATGTACCAACAGGACAAGGTGGAGCTCAAGAAACCAGGCGGTCTCTTGGAGCCTTTGCCAGTGCCAAAGTGACCATGGGAGAGTGTTTCTCTGGACTTTATAGTCAGTCTACCCAAAGCAGAAGGGTTTGGAAGCATCATGGTAGTGGTGGACAGGTTTTCTAAGTATGGAATCTTCATTCCAGCAACCAAGGAGTGCCCAGTCGAGTAGGCAGCTCGATTGTTAGTGATCGAGACCATTGTCAGTGATCGGGATGGGCGTAGTCAAGAGGGTAGGCAAGGTTGCCTACAAGCTGGATATGCCACCCAAGCTGAAGGTACACCCGGTGTTTCATGTGAGCATGCTCAAGCCGTTCCATGAGGATGAGGGAGATCCAGGATGGGCAGAGTCAAAGCGTACGCCATTGGGAGCAAGGGCCTTATATGAGAAGGAGGTCCATAGCATCATAGCTGACCCAGAGGTGAGACGGAAGAATTATTAGCCAAGACAAGAGTACTTAGTGAATTGGAAGGGACTTCCAGACAGTGAGGCAAACTGGGAACCAGCATATGACTTATGGTAGTTCGGGGACCAGATCAGGCAATACCATGCAAAAGATGCAATGAGGGTGTTGTGCAATTAGGTGGGGGAGAATGTCATGCCCTGGGCAGGCACACCAGGCACATCAGGCACACCAACAGGTGAGCCAAAGGTTAAGGCCCGTAGACAAGGCGTGTTGGCAGGTATCTGCACGCAAAGCCTAGCAAACGAGTTCAGAATGCCCGCCCAACTTGCAGGCCAGCCCGTGAGACCAAGGCCTGGCATACAAGCTACCCGTACCACATCCAGAAGGGCCCAAGGTGCTGGACATGCAAGGGAAGCTTTTGGAAGTATGCAGGATCAGCAGTAGCATCCTGACAGATTTGGTTGACCCTAAAAATCAAGAGTTAGCATCCTGATTGATTGTAATCTGTATAATCCCATGATTTTAGCCTTTATTCTAGGGATATTGCCATTAAGTGTAAGCTGGAGCCTCAACTATAAATAGAGGGCTGCTCCTCCCTCATTTGTACACCATCAAACACTTTCGTTTCAGTGAATACAAGAGCATTTCTAGAATTCTGCCTTTGTATCCTGTTTCTTTTTAACTTGCGTAATCAGTCCTTCCCGTTGTTCTAGTGCCCGTACGCTTGTGTTTTAGGCTGACTTAGGCATAAAAGAAGAGATTCCAAGCCTAAGGTCGCATGGTTTCTGAGTCTAAGGTCGGAGCCCGTGACACAAGTACCAGCACCCATCGCACATCATGTGCACACACCCCCTCGGCCCCCCCAATCGTCGAAACCCCCAATGCCGCCGGTTAGGCTCTCCGGTGATGTTTCGGCGATGGTGCCCTGAGCGAAAAAAAATGTGGCACCAGCACATGCCCGAGCCCAGCATGTGCATCGTGGCTCAAAATCTTAGGCTGGGAATGAACTCTGTATGCTTAGACATGGAATGAACACCATATGCCTAAGCCAACCCACGAAACGAGCGTGCGGGCGCTCAGCCGACTGGAGAGGTAGAATGCGCAAGTCGGGGATCGACCCGATCCACCCTTGCGTGCTGTCGATCCTGCTATCGTAACCCTCGGTCTGGTCCGATCTTAGACTGGGAATGAACTCTGTATGCATAAGTCAACCCACAGAACGAGCGTACGGGTGCTGAACCGACCGAAGAGGCATAATGCACAAGCCGGGGATTGGCTCAATCCCCTTCTGCGTGCTGCTGGTCCCGCTACAACAACCCTCAGTCCGGTTGGGGCTTAGACATGGAATTAACTCCCTATGCCTAAGCCAACCCACAGAACGGGCGTGCTGGTGCTTAGTCGGCTGGAGAGGCAGAATGCGTAAGTCGGGGATCGGCCCGATCCCCCCTGCATGCTGTCGATCCTGCTGCCGCAACCCTTGGTCTGATCCGATCTTAGACTGGGAATGAACTCCGTATGCTTAGACTGGGGATGAACTCCGTATGCCTAAGTCAACCCACGAAACGAGCATGCGGGTGCTCAGCCGGCCGAAGAGGTAGAATGCGCAAGCCGGGGACCGGCTCGGTCCCCCCCGACGTGCTGTCGATCCTGCTGCAGCAACTCCCGGTCTGATTTGATCTTAGACTGAGAATGAACTCCATATGCTTAGACATGGAATGAACTCCGTATGCCTAAGCCAACCCATGAAACGAGCATGCGGGCGCTCAACCGATCGGAGAGGTAGAATGCACAAGCCAGGGACCAACTCGGTCCCCCTATGCATGCTATCGATCTTGCTATTGCAACCCTTGGTCTGGTTTCATCTTAGACTGGTAATGAACTCTGTATGCCTAAGTTCAACCACGAAACGAGCGTGCGGCCACTGAGCCGACCGGAGAGGCATAATGTGCAAGCCGGGGATCGATCTGGTCCCCCTCTGCGTGCTGTCGGTCCCGCTGCCACAACCCTCGATCCGGCTGGGGCTTAGACATGGAATGAACTCCCTATGCCTAAGCCAACCCACGAAACGGGCATGCGGGCGCTCAACCGGCCGAAGAGGCAGAATGCGCAAGCCAGGGATCGGTCTGATCCCCCATTCGTGCTATCGATCCTACTATCGCAACCCTTGGTCTGGTCCAATCTTAGACTGGGAATGAACTCCGTATGCTTAGACTGGGGATGAACTCCGTATGCCTAAGTTAACCCACGAAATGAGCGTGCGGGCGCTCAGCCGACCAGAGAGGCAGGATGCGCAAGCCGGGGATCGAACGGGTGGTAGATGGGTTCAAGCACATCTTCATATTTCTGCCGTGCCAATGCCATTTTTATGGCTTATAAATTCATACAATGGTCCCCTAAGCCTTCATGTGAAGTTTCGTGGCAAGACGACCCGTTTTCTATTTTTCACGATTTTTGAAACGTTTTGCGGTTTGGGATATTTTAAAATTTTTTTAGAAAGGGTTTTGTCCCTAAATTTGGTAGAGGTGATCCTTGTATTTTTGTTGGCATGCACAAAAAAATTCAGCTAAAAACTTGAAGTGGAGAAGATTTTGTGACCGTTTGAAAAAAGTGTCCCCATTCTAGACACTTTAATGGCTACTAGCAGCAAACCTATAAAATCTCAAATGCTCTTTAAGGGGGTGTGAGTTCTCAAGGTTTGATGAGGGATAGGGGGCCAATATAAGGGCCAAGTACCAGCACCCGTCGCACATCGTGTGCGCACATCCCCCCGGCCCCCCTAATCACCGGAACCTCAATGCCGCAGGTTAGGCTCTCCGGCGATGCTCCGGTGATGCTCCGACGATGGTGCCTCAAGCGAAAAAAATGCGGCACCAGCACAGGCACGAGCCCAGCATGTGCACCGTGGCTCAAACTCTTAGACTGGAATGAACTCCATATGCTTAGACATGGAATGAACTCCTTATGCCTAAGCCAACCCACGAAACGAGCGTGCGGGCGCTCAGCCGACCGGAGAGGCAGAATGCACAAGTCGGGGATCGACCCGATCCCCCTCTACGTGCTGCCGGTCTCACTGCCACAACCCTCAGTCTGGCTGGGGCTTAGACATGGAATGAACTCCCTATGCCTAAGCCAACCTACGAAACGGGCATTCGGGCGGTCAGCCGATCAGAGAGGCAGAATGCGCAAGCTGGGGATCGGCCCAGTCCCCCCTGCGTGTTGCCAATCCTGCTACCGCAACCTTCAGTCCGGTCTGATCTTACACTGGGAATGAACTCCATATGCTTAGACTAGGGATGAACTCCGTATGCCTAAGTCAACCCACGAAACGAGCGTACGGACGCTCAACCAACCAGAGAGGCAGGATGCGCAAGCCGGGAATTGAACGGGTGGTAGGTGGGTTCAAGCACATCTTCATATTTCTGCCATGCCAATGCCATTTTTATGCTTGTAAATTCATACAATGGTCCCCTAAGCCTTCATGTGAAGTTTCGTGGCAAGACGACCCGTTTTCTATTTTTCATGATTTTCTAAACTTTTTACGGTTCGGGATTTTTTAAAATTTTTTTAGAAAGAGTTTTGCCCCAAATTTGGTAGAGGTGATCCTTGTATTTTTTTTGGCATGCACAAAAAAATTCAGCTAAAAACTCGAAGTGGAGAAGATTTTGTGACCGTTTGAAAAAAGTGTCCCCATTTCAGACACTTTAATGGCTATTGGCAGCAAACCTATAAAATCTCAAATGCTCTTTAAAGGGGTGTGAGTTCTCAAGGTTTGATGAGGGATAGGGGGCCAATATAAGGGCCAACTACTAGCACCCATCACACATCATGTGCGCACACCCCCCGGCCCCCCCAATCGTCGAAACCCCCAATGCCGTTGGTTAGGCTCTCCGACGATGGTGCCCTAGGCGAAAAAAATGCGGCACCAGCACATGTCCGAGCCCAGCATGTGCACCGTGGCTCAAAATCTTAGACTGAGAATGAACTCCGTATGCCTAAGCCTACCAACGAAACGAGCGTGCAGGCGCTCAACCAATCGAAGAGGTAGAATACGCAAGTCGGGGATCGACCCGATCCCCCCCTGTGTGCTATCGATCTTACTGTCGCAACCCTCGGTCCGGTCCAATCTTAGACTGGGAATGAACTCTGTATCCATAAGTCAACCCATGAAATGAGCATATGGGCGCTAAGCCGACCGAAGAGGCATAATGCGCAAGTCAAGGATCGACCCGATCCCCCTCTGCGTGCTGTCGGTCTCACTGCCACAACCCTCAGTCTGGCTGGGGCTTAGACATGGAATGAACTCTCTATGCCTAAGCCAACCCACGAAACGGGCGTGCGAGCGCTCAACCGGTTGGAGAGGCAGAATGCGCAAGCCGGGGATCGACCCAATCCCCCCTGCGTGCTGTCGATCCTGCTACTGCAACCCTCGGTCCAGTCCAATCTTAGACTGGGAATGAACTTCGTATGCCCAAGTCAACCCATAAAATGAGCGTGAAGGCACTGAGCCAGCCGGAGAGGCATAATACGCAGGCCGAGGATCGACCCGGTCCCCTCTGCATGCTATCGATCTTGCTGCCGTAACCCTCGGTTTGATCCGATCATAGACTGGGAATGAACTCCTTATGTTAGACTGGGGATGAACTCCATATGCCGAAGTCAACCTATAAAACGAGCGTACGGGTGCTCAGTCGACGGAGAGGCTGGTCGAAGAGACATAATGCACAAGCCGGGGATCAGCCCGATCCCCCTCTGCGTGCTGTCGATCCTACTGCCCATAACCCTCAGTCCGGCTGGGTCTTAGACATGGAATGAACTCCGTATGCCTAAGCCAACCCACGAAACGAGCGTGCGGGCACTCAACCGGCTAGAGAGGCAGAATGTACAAGCCGAGGATTATCTCGGTCCCCCCTTACATGCTGTCGATCCTGCTGTCATAACCCTCAGTTCGGTCCGATCTTAGACAGGGAATGAACTTCGTATGCTTAGACATGGAATGAACTCCGTATGCCTAAGCCAACCCACGAAATGAGCGTGCGGGCGCTCAGCCAATCGAAGAGGCAGAATGCGTAAGCCGGGGATCGGCCTGGTCCCCCCTGTGTGCTGTTGATCCTGCTACTGTAACCCTCAGTTCGGTCTGATCTTAGATTGGGAATGAACTCTGCATGCCTAAGTCAACGCATGAAACGAGCGTGCGGGCGCTAAGCCGATCGGAGAGGCATAATGCACAAGCCAGGTGTCATGAGCCAACCTTGTATAGGGCCATGACCGGGACTTAGGTTGCCATAAGCCACCCATGTATAGGGCCTTGGCCGGGTATATCCCTTGTGCTAGGAAAAGTGTCCCCATTTCAAGCATTGTAATGGTTACTGGTAGCATAGCTCTAAAATCTCTAAGGCTCTTTAGGGGGGTGAGCCAGTAGCGTAGTGTTGGGCTGTCTCACCGGTTGCTATGCGAGCCTAGGCCACCCACCAAAGGCTACCCCCTGGCCCTGGCGATGATGGGAAGTCCCGATGTATGATTCTCGACTATAATAAAACTCACCTCGATTGAATGTCCCAATTGTTGCCTCGATGTGTTTTTCTTTTTCTCGATGCGAATATGCCTTCTTGTGTGTGTGCTTGAGATCGATCTTGATATATTATGTCTTATTGTGAATGCTTGGGACTAACCATGGCTTATGGTTATATTTCAGATATCGATCTATTGAAGGTTGACTTGGTTGGGAGCGCCCATTCAAGTGCCGCACGGTCTATTGCTTGCTGAGAGAAAGCTTAGTCCGTGACACATGGTATCAGAGCACGGTTGAGAAGTGCTAGAAAAATGGATGAGATGGCCACAAGTGGTGGACCTAATCATCAACAGAGAATTGAGGAACTTGAGGCCGTGTAGCGTAATGAAAACTCATATGGCGACTAAAGACCGAGTGAGGGAGATCGAGACAACCCAGCGGGAGTTGTTCGATACTCTCCACAACGTGAGCGAAAAGGCTAGAGATGCCTTGAACATTCTCCAAAAGGAGGTTTGAGGAGCTCAGAGCATAGGTGAGCATTCTACAAATGGA